>OW152837.1:5269898-5640405 GCA_933534255.1 Iphiclides podalirius
AGACAATACAGCCCAGTCTACCAGTTCACCATGGTTTGGTGGATCTGGCATGAGTAGGTCTGATATTGTAACTGCTATGAGACTTCGATTTGTTTATATATTTTGTGAATGCCTATGAGGGTGGCATAATCATGTTTGATTAAACCCTCCGTTTAAAAAAAAAAAGAAAAAAATAAAAAAAAAAAAATATTTTTCCAGTAGTGGGGATCGAACCCACACCCTCTGGCGCAGGAGGCAGGTAAACTATCCACTACGCCATTCAGGTCGTCAAATATTACATTTGCTTAATTTATTTATTCATAGATTGACTTGCATGCGTGTATCGTTTTTTGCAATTATTTTCTATTAAAGCAGTTTAATTAGATATAACTATTACAAGATATATAAGTAATAACGGAATTTCTCAAATTTGATGAACATTTCGATTTGATTTATTGTATCGTAATCGATAATCATCCGTATTAATAATATTTACTAACATTATTCGACGCAGCTGAAGAAGAATATAATATGGGATAAATTACCTTTGTTTTATACATAAATGTGTATTTATGTATAAAAGAAAATAAAGTTTAGAATTAAAATTTGGCTGAGTTCTAACACATTTATTTTATTCAATGTACATCGAGTAGTAACTATTTCATATTCAAAGACGATAACCTTAAGTCTTTTCTTTGACTCAAACGTTCAATATCAAGTATACAATTGATAAAAAAACAACAATTAATCTTTAATTGTTTTAAGAAAATATTTGTAATATAAAGAATGGCTTTAGAGCTTTAGATCGTAGTAATATGACAAATATATAAAACAATGAAACGTTGGAGTCAAAGTGATACAGTTTCTTACAGACTATTACAAAATATGATTCGAAGGCATGAAAAATTTACGAACCACGGCAAGAGACAGGTCTAATTATTACAAAATGTCATATTCATAATACTACATGTAATAGTATTTACAAAGGGAGACATAGATCTTATCGCTAAGGATTTGGAGAAAATTGTATCGTGCACATCTAGTATACCGTTGGGAACGGTATTGCTATAGGTTAAAAATCTATCACAATCTAATACAATAATTTACTATCATAAGCATTCGTTATATTTACATATTGTACCGAGAATGAAATCCTAATTTTTAGATAGGGAAGCATCTAAGCCCTCCATTCGCCTAACGATACTGGGAGCAGCCGCAACAATTTCGCTTCTGAGGTAGAGTATTAAATAAGTTCTATTAAGTACAAAGAAAGCTTCAGCTCTACATTAATTAGCTCTATTTACAACTGTATCAATTATACGTAGCGGTAGCCCCGAAAACCTATTTCAACAATTCGAAATGTTGGGGTGTTTTGTATGGTATCACTTAAAATCTATATTAACAAAATTACTTAATATTTACAGATTTGTACATGATAAAACATAAAATAAGTTAATATAATACTGTAAATAATTTTAAAGCTTATCAGAAAGTACAAAAGTAATCGATTCTTATAATGTAAAATAATCAGTCCGTTTGCTGCTCGAGTGCTTATAAAGAAGGATGTTAAAAATATGTTTAAAATCAACTCACATTTTTTCGAAAGATAGACTTATTAAAGGATTACATATTGTTATCAAAAGAGAAATCTCAGTTCTTTTCATAATACCTCTAAAGGTTTAGTATATTTTTGAAAATAAAAAAGGTACGAAGTAGTTCGTTACTATTAGTTCCTTATTCCGTTATTAATTAACACCGTAAGTTTGTAGTCCTGACTATATCACATATATGTATAACAAGAACAAAATGTAACAATAATTAATTAAAGCCACAAATATTGAACAGGTTTATTGAAGGTACGCGAATACTATAAACCGACAAGTAGCCTCAAATATTTGATCACCGAACGAAATGTAGCAATACTTTAACGTTATATTTTAAAAATTCGAAATTGCTACGCTTATACAAAGTAGAAATCCATATTTATATTATACTGAAGCATATCATTTTGACGGCCCACTAGAGATTGCATTAGTCTTGAACTTGAACGAGATTCATAATGCCGCGTAACTGGCACATAGCGACGGTGCTTACAACTTCGCTTTACATCGACCGCCCGGCACTAATTGCACACGTGATGGTCGCGCTTGTACCTGCAGACCTCGCAATGGACGCGGCAGCACCAAACGAAACGGCAGCGGCACTTCTCCTCGTGGTCGCGGACGCGGGTCTGATAGCCGCGGCCGCAGCAGAGAAGCCGGCAGCCGTCCAGACCAGCGGACGTCCTGTTGCACGTGCGACCACGTGTGCCCAAAATTCCCAATCTGAAAATATAGAATGCGCTCACATGTCAGTCTTATAACATACATGGATAGACACTTTTTTCGAACTTACACTCCATTTGGCGCGTTTGGAACAAATATGAGAGTAAAATTGTTTTCGACGCGCGCGCACACCAGCCACGAAAAAGCGACATGGTGAAGTAGGTTGTGCAACGGCGAAGATTTCCCACATATGTAAAGTTCGAGTAGTGTGTGCAAAATACCTTGTTCCAAAATCCAAAATTAGGAACATTGTAATCAGAATGAGTGGAGAAGGAACTTACAACTTTGAAACGTAATTTTGAGAAAAGAAAGCATCTACTACAACCTCCACTCGTCAAATACAATATTGGGAGCAGCCGCAACAATTTTGCCTCTGAGAGAGATAGTATTTAATAAGTGTACGTATAAAGAAACTGCAGCCCTATTATAATTAACTATATATTTCTAAAGTAGTATGAATTATTCTTAGCTGTAGCTTCTTGAACCAAAGTGCTTTTAAATGTAGAGTGCTAAAGATAATCAAGTGTATCCTTAGTTTGATGAATGCAAAATGTTTAATTAATTATTTTGTTTATGTCATTAGTTATGTTTATCCCAGGGGAAGCGCTCCAAGAGCCGAATTCCAACATGATGGAGTAGAAGTATTGTAGAGGCTATAGGAAACTCTACAACGATCTATTGAACTAGCGCAGGACAGAAGCAAATCGAGACAAATTATATAAGGTCTCGATCCCCATTAATGTGGGAAAGACAAAGAAGTTATGCCAAATTGTCTTATATATCAATTCAAACGAAACAGCAATACATACTCGTCATTTGGTTCGCAATAGTCCGGCGATTCTTCCAAGTAGACTAAGTCTGTTTTGTTTGGTTTCTTCATGTCAGCATGGAGAGGTCTCAGCTTCCTTATGTTCTTTCCTCGTTTCCGTTCCACTACCTGGATATAGACACCAAGTTTTTGTATGAGAAAATTTTCCAAACGAGATATACAGTGATTACCACCGGCCACAGAAATGTACAAAATATGATGGTTTGCAGATGCTCTGCTAAAGTGACCTCTATAGACTGAGCCCCGCTTACATCACTCGGAACACAGATAAAACGTCACTCATCAGATAAAACGTGAAAGTGTAATACATCTACAATGAGCAGGCCCGTCCGGGTGAGTACCACAACCTCACAGAAGACCATGTAATGTGTAGTGATGATGAATCATTGGCGTCCCACGCAGCGCTGAGTTACCTTGACATGCGACGCGCCCTCGTATCTCGTGGTGAGCGCGTCACCCACCAGCCGCAGCTGCGGCAGCCGACGCCAGCACACGCGCACCGAGCACGAGCCAGACATCCCGTGGCACTTGCACACGCGCTGCATCCGGCCCCGCACCGCCTGGAGCCGGGACAACGATAAGAGGAAGACACAGCGGACGGTCAAACGGAACCTTAATGCCGGTAAAAGGAACGGTTGAAGGCATAAGTAAAGACTGTATATGTCCCGCTGCTGGGTAAAGGCCTCCTCTGTACAGAGGGTATTAGGGCATAGTCCACCACGCGACCCCACTGCGGATTGGCGGACTCTTCTCCGAGCGCCATTACTTGAAATCCTTTCGAATTCTGGGAAGATCGTAGAAGACGAAATCATTCATTCAAACTTAAAATTCCTTAAGGAATCTTTAGTTTACCAAGTGACAGTAAGTTTGATTTCAAATCGTATATAATTTACCCTACGTCCCGCTTCATTGTTATGGAGATTCATCAAACCCTCGTCAGTATTCTTATCTTCTTTGGCATCCACGAAATCACGGCTGAACATCTCTCCATATCTTATATCCTGAAAATGAAACGTATTCAAAATCATTTGAATGAATCATGCAACAAAGTCCACGTTCGTCAATCTATCTATGAAGATTTAATGTATTAAAAAATTTAAATTTTAAAATTTTACAAAATTTTATTTAAGTCCTATAAATAAATGTCTAGTGTACTAATTGAATCCATCTTCCGGTCTGTGCACGCCATGGTGGTTATCCAGCCACGTTACTCACCGGACAAAATCCAAATGTATGAGCCTGATCTTGTATGAGCCGTTTGCTACTTCCCTGCTTAATGTTTTTAATAAATATTTCGGCACATACTCTACACAAAGTCATATTATACAAATATAAACACCCAGACTCTGGAAACACGTTATATTCATCAGACAATATTTCCATTAGTAGTGGAGATCGAACCCAGATCCTTCGGCGCAAGAGGCAGATTCACTACCCAATAGGCCAATCAGGTCATAAAATATATAAATAGTTGATATAAACAGTTGTTTCGTGTGGGAATCGAACTCACGACCCCCGACGCCGCAGCTAACACTTTAACAACTGCGCCACGGAGTCGTCAACTTACTAAGGCCGTGCACGCTTACCTCTGAGCAACCGCCCCACTGCCAGTGCCTCGGGGTCCGTTTCCTGACCCTCGCATCGCACGAGCACTCGTTCAGCTCGCCCCTGCTGCAGGCGCGCGCCACGGTATGCGTCAATGCCGCTGACGACATCGCGTGCACGAAAGCCGACTCGCGGGATTCTGTGAATGGTACCAAATTGTGATAATCGCAAATTGTTAGCAATGTTTCGCGCATAGCCGTCATAATTATTTAAAGTTGATGGCGCTTTCGTTACTCCTTAAGATATTAAAGATGTTTTAACGAAATGTTTTATGTAGGGGAAGTACCACTACTGCACATAAAATCGGCGTGAAGTGGAATTTTTACACTTCTGCGTTTCGTCTGGTGAGTGAGGTAGCCGGGGCCCACTTTATTAAAAGGTGGCAATGCATCTAAAACCCTACGAGTGCAAATTTCACAGTAGATCCAAATCTTTCTCGATCTTCCTATATCTTTACACCCTCTAACCACATTCATATTCATCACTTTTCTAGTCATAGCTGCCTTTGACCGTTCTTTGTTAAAAATGCTTCAATGAGAGACATATAAATCTGAGTCAGAAAGCCAAGCCAAATATTTCATAAAATAAAAGCAAATAGGTGACTAGGTGAACATATAAAGATATGTAAAAGTCATATCGTCTTAATAAGTTAAAGTTCTTTAGATTTGTTTAGTTCAAGGTGCTATTTGTGCTGGTCAGAGTCTTCGCCGAGCTTGTCACTCTCAGTTGAAACACAGAGCTAAAAGTGAATTTTACGTGCACTGAAATTATAGACGAAGTGAAAAAAATAAATTCTATATAAGTCCGTTCGTAGTTCGAAGTACGCATTTAGTTTCTTCCTACTGTTACGACTTTCCATTATGTATTAAAATATAGATATGAATGAAAAAGTCTAAACATCTACTTGTTTACCTCCGACACACAACCACATGTTGCTTACTTATATAAAACACTTTACCCATAAGCCGCTTTTTTCGGATCGGCGGAATACCGATTAAAACCGTAAATAAAATCTAAGGGCAGTCTTAACTAAATCTACTAATCTAAACGCAAAAAATTTCAAGTAATTAATAAATAAAATTCATAAAACCCTTTAAAACAACAGTGCATAAGTTCAGCGACCGACTCGTTACAACAAACCAAAGACCATGGACCTCAGACCCTACGCACTATGATCCCAACGTGTTATTCAGTATGAGGGGTCAAGTTACAATGGTTATTTTATTAGCGGCATACGTTAAACAAACTGAGCGGCTCCGTCAACAAGTACACACGTGATCTCAGTAATCGACATTCGAAAATAAACAAAACACACGAACAGAAGAAATTCCTTGAAAAACGTCTCGGGATAGACTGGCATACGAAATGAAATAAAGCATAGGTATAATAGACGTTGCATCCTGCAATAAACAGTTTATCGAAACATCATACGAAGTGTATGGCTTATATCGAAGTTATTGGCGATTGCGTTTCCGTTGGAATTTGTTATGTTTACCAAATCATCGTGGTTTATTCCAGTATTGGCGGAGTTCATTTCAGCTTTTAGATATTATTTTAGTGTAACAAAAAGATGTAACTATCTGTAACTATCTTTACCTTTGTGACACCTGTAACGTTGCAAATTTAAATTTTCTCAGCGCATACACTTTAATGTGGCTACGGAATTAAAGCAGAATATATGATCAGAATGACACACAGAAGAGTTGTAATGACTAGAGCGTTATAATAATAAATTTAATAATTATTGAAATTGAAATTACTAGAACTAGATAGAAGAAAGAGACTTTAAAACTTGAGTTCAAATGAAAAGCAGCTCTTTACCATTCCTAATTCTGAGTTCCTAGCTTGTCGTATTCACCTCACAGGTTGTAAAATAAACAGCTACGACGAGCGACACATCAGCTGTAATTATCGCGTGAACAGATTGGACATCAGAACACGCGGTGGGAGAGGAAAGATTAGTTAATTTATCAAAAGTTACCCTTTCTCTTTTTATTATCTGGTAAAGGACGATAAGTACTCTTGAGATATATAAACTATCGTTTGTTTTAAAAGCCGATATAAAATAAAAGTATTCTATATTAATGACTAACCAAGTGAACGTTTTGAACGTTCTCATCTTTGACCCTATCTTATTTGTTTCCAAATTTTTTGACATGCTTAACACCAACATAGGATACAATCGAAACGACGACCATTCTATCTAAAGTAGTATTTACATACGATTAAAAAGATTTTAATTTATTCGATTGCAAAATAACTTAGTCTAAACTGGAATAATCTATTTTTTTTTTTTTTTTTTTATGCGAAAAGTTGTCAAACGAGCAGACGGTTCACCTGATGTTAAGTGAATACCGCCGCCCATGGACATCTGCTACACTCGAGGGTTACAGATGCGTTGACAACCTTTTGAAAATTGGGCTCCGGCTACCTCACTCACCTGACGAAACGCGAAAGTATTTGTCATACTTCCACTTTACGCCGGTCTTCTGTGAGGTCGTGGTACTTACCCGGACGGGCCTGCCCATTCGTGCAACAGCCGAGGCTGCTGCGTGGCCCTACCACCGTAAATTTGAAATTTATTTATTTATTTTATTATCATTCCAAACTAAAAGTTTCCGCCTTCCATCTGTGAAGTGTGCATTAAATGTAGGTAAGGTTTAGTAAACCATTGTCTTTTATTTATCAAACAAATGAATAACTTACTGAATTTTAACACCCCGCCAAAGATGTCCGTGGAATTAGTGACAGTGCTGCAATTCCATCGACTGTGTCGGAATTGATGTTGACACTCCTCAACGGCTTGGGTCGCACCCGTCTGCAGCACCTGGAAACGGGAAGATAATTTAAAACAACAGATAACCACACGTACTCGTCTACGTACTCAACATTCAATAGCTATTTTATTATTCACATAGATAATTTTTTTTTTTTGTTTATATAATTAGTTAAATACCTACATACAAATCATAGCTGCATTTACTATAACTTTATTTACTATATCTTACATTTGCTATAAGTCGAATAAGTTCGCGATAATCAACTACGGCCTTTAAATAATCAGTACATAAAATTGCTGTACTATGGCGACTAGAAGATAGGAATATTGAAACAGATGTAGTAGCAGTTATACGGTCACAATAAGCACCCACGACTGTTAATTATTTACGCAATAAAACGAAGAGTGCCGAAAACAGTACCAAAAAAGAGAAACTCACTGAAACAAGGCATTCAGATTTGAACCGGTGACCTCAAATTGCTTCTTGACCCGCCACTTGACACGGCTTCTAGGCGACCATTATTTTTCGAGAATTTCGGGACTTAACCTTAATACTGATTTTTAGAGAAGAGATATAATGTTTTCAACAAGAAATATAATTCATATTTTACTATCACATACATGTTAATGTATAGATATTGTATTCGTGTTTCAGTATCCTTTTACTTGCCTATTCTGAAGCAATGGGGCAATTTATATTCAAAATATGTATCGAAGAGTTCTTAATTACACAATCTGAATTACAAATTAAATTTTTCTGAATTACACCTCTATCTTTACTCCCTCAATTTATCCATAGCAATACTTTAGAAAATTATACCGATTTGGAATAAATTAATAAAATCTATAAATGTTAAACGTTACTGAAAATGGTTATGATGATTAGTTAACAATTTGAATAAATTACAAAAAATACCAATATTACTAAATGAAACTATGTTTACGGATTTATCGCGTTTATTTATAGATTCAAAACCCCGACGTTTCGAACCCTTTACAGCGTTCATGATAACGGGACAGACTGAGGCGTTGGACGTTTGAATATCATAGTTAACCTAGGCTACCGTCAGTTTTTAAATGATTCATTTTGTGTTCGATCTACACAGAATGAACTAATTTTGTCTTCAGTAGTGGTTCTTTTGGGCCTAGATTTTAAGTGCTGCCTTATCACGTGTTCAGCGGTGAAGGAAAACACCGTGACGTGAAACCTGCATATTTTTAAATACTAACAAAAAAATATTTCGAAGATATTTGAAGTCCGCCAATCCGCACCGGCGCCGCGTAGTAGACTGTGCCCTAATACCCACTGTCGGAGGAGGCATTTTCCCAGCAGTGGGATATGTATAAGCGGCTACTTTTATTTTTTTTTACTTTTTATCCAAAACTCTCTGCGTGGTATTTGAATTCTATTCGTATTAAAGCAAAAGCTTTTAAGATTGTTTTAAAAGGTTATAAAAATATAATCTATATAAAATATAGGCTTTTATTTTCCATAATTGACAGTAATTTCTATTAGGAGGCATGAGCAGAAAAGAAAATGATGAATAATTTAGGTAACTTATGATGGGTTATTATTCTATTTTTAGGAACTTCGGTATCTTTGAGATTTAGCCATTACTTATATGAAATCACAAAGGAACACAGACTCAGTTTAGACCTTAATAAGTCACCTTATTTTCTGGAGCAAGACTCAACTCAAGAGTAACATTCACCGCGTCGAGTGCGCTGCAATGGGTAAAATCGTGGTTTCAGTTATTTTTAGTTTTATTCGACATTTTGAGAAAAATGTGAACAGTTTTTTATGTCGTATTCAAAACTATTCAAAAATTTTTTAATTAATATCCAGGAAACTGGGTAAAAAAATAAATGATGACAGCTCGATTTAAAACCTTTCATTAAAAAAAATTTCTTGATCTAATTTTTCATCGTGTTACGTTTCGATACTCACAATTTTATTTTATTTAATGACAAATTCAACAACTCAATTCACTTTTCAGATTTAAAATAAGCATTGCTTATCTTTTTATACATACTATTTATACAAGCAAATTTATTTAAACAACCTTGGGGGATATCGTGATTTTTCTGTGTGACACGGTACCCCTGCGGGCCAGTATATTTATTATGTATTTATTATTTTAGATACCTTGATAAAAAATGTTCAGCCTTACTTTGAACACACCCAATTCGCAATAGGATAAAAATCATAAGTCTGCCAATTAATCCAATGCTTTGCTTAACATAGTAAGAAAAAAGTAATCATTGAGTTTGTTGACAAATTTAATTGTGATTCCTGTGAAATTTCCAGTAGCCAGATAATCTGCGAATATAGAAACACCTCCAAACGTCATTACCCTTAGCCTTTTACGACGCTACTTCAATTAAAGCTGCCTTTATCGTGCATTTTTCGTAGCGTACCTGTAATACTCTATCGGAGAGCAAACACAGTTGCTTCTGCCGCTCGACGAGGTACTCTAGCCTGTGACAGCTCTCTTTCTGAAGGGTCGTGAAGGTCTCGAGAGAGGTGTTACCCGCTTGGGACGGTGCCCTCGGCGCCGCCAAGTTCCTGAAAAATAAATTGTTGCAAGTTTATATTCATCCCTTTAAAGCAAAAATGTTGCCTATGTCATGGATATCAGCATGGTCGAATGAAACTATTTACGGTTTTATAGTTTTTATTTTTTATTTTTATTGACTTTATAGAGTTCACAGTCTGTCATGAAAAATATTCATATAACCATGTATTCGCATAAATATAAAAATCATTACATCTATCCATTAGTTTGTTAAAGCTTGTTTCTGAAACATACACGTATGTTTGTACGTGCGTATATTACATATATTAGCTATACCCTTTTTAATAATTCGTTAACAAGAGCTTACATATCATTCAAATCTTTAAAAAGCATTTGCTGGTAATAGCAATCGCAATAAGGACGAAATTACCAATAAAACTTGCTATTTATTGTCAAAAAATTGCATTATTAAGACAAAACTAAATTAAAATGATACCGAACATAGACATCTTCTTTAGTAACAACGTAACAATATTGACAAGAACATTTTCAATTGTACGATCACAAACTGAGGATCTTTAATTAGACTACGTTGCGAAAGCTTACTCAAATAAACATTTGCTACAGCGCACACTAATTAGCAAAAGTTAATTGATCTTAGTTTAATTTGCATCGTAATAGACATGATGTTCGCTACACGCCCATACTTAAGCTACGAAGACAAATAGCAGGCAGCTGTTCGGTTCCTGGCAAACATTGTGCAGAAAGGACCACTGTTGGAGTGAAATAAACATTGCTAATTTGCTTGCTCTGCAATACACCCTTCACTCGAGGGCCGGGGAGCGGGCTCGCAATAAATAACAATGTTAAACATCGCCGTCCGACAAATGAAACGCGAGAGGGCCAACTTAGCGGGCGCCCTCGCGGGTAACAATACGAACCGCTAAAGCAATTGAATCTGAAGACGTCCGCGCCCCGCGGCCTCCGGCACTCGAATGAAAAACGCCACTCGTCGGAGACAAAACGCTCTATTACCTACCCTCTATTGTTTTCCCTCAAAGAGCTCTTATTCGGGCCGGCCAATGCAGAACGGGTGGAGCGGTACGTTGATTGGCCGACGAGCGGCGAGAGCAAGTGGATGTAAAAAGTGCTCGGGCAAATGAAGCGCGGCGTCCCCTTCGCTCCTGTAGAACCGCGGCCGCGTTCCTCGTTCGTTCGCCTCTGGCGCGTTTTAATTGCGAGCGCGGGAGCACAGCGCTTGGGACCTTGAGTGCCGCACGTGTGGGAAGGCAGCGGGGGAACGCATTCAGCTTGCCTAAATGGGGGGAGGGGGCTCTTGTTTATGTCATACGCGCCGTCAGATGGGGGCTGCGGCGGTATGTACGGTGCACGCCCGAGAAGAGCTTTGTTAGTGATTGAAGACGCCACGTGGGTCACTTTCAGCGCACTAGCAGCGAAAGCAAACCTATCGACCAACCGCCGGTACTTTTGTTAAATTTTTGATGCTGTTAAAAATCTAAAAATGGATTATATGTTTTGGCATTATTACCTGTAGGAATCGAAAAGTTGACGCGCGCTGGCCGTATTCTAAACCGCGAAACTAGGTTGCAGTGTGACATTCGTGCATCTATAGAATCCTCAATGCCTAGCGCATTTTCTGCCAGTAAACCTAACGTGTAATCCGGATAAGTTGATGTATGCGTACAAATAAAATAAAATAATAAGCAACAAATTTACATTTGCTAAAAAATAGATCCAATAAAATGTTTTGGCCTACGTCAAAGCAGACCAAAAGCTTTTCGCGCTCTTTCAACGCTTAAACGCGCCAACAAGTCTACAATCGCATTTTGGTTTGACTAAAAAGAACAAAAAATAAGACAACACCTTAAAATCACACAGCTGAGCAAAGATGAATCGCTTCCAAGTAGCAAAGGTTCCCAAGCCGGTTGATTTTATCTTTTAAATTTGTGTTTATGGAAACTCAAGTGTACCAATATTTTCGAAAGAAACAAATATTAATTTTGGCTTTTAAAAGGATAAGCAATGAGAAATCAGTTATTATACACTGTATCGTTATTTTTTTATATTATAAATAAACTTGTAATAGCAATGCAAGTGCCAAGTCAATAATACAACATTTGTGAGCTACGTATGTTCTATTATTTGCTTAATGTTTGGATGCAGAAACGAAATGACGTATTTTATTGAAATTATAAAAATAAAATTAATGTAATTTTCCAAACCTATAAGGCGTTAGTAAAGAAAACTTTGCCTAATGACTACTAATTGCCGGTCATAATTTGATAAAAAGTTACAAATGAAAGATCATAAATGAACATAGAGCGAACAATAAAAACAAATCTATTGCGTGTTACGAAACACTCATTGCAGCAACACTGATGAATGGTCACCATTTTTCCGACAATTTGCTGACATTTAAAAGGTATTTGCAAAAGCATTTAAGATAATATAATAATTCGTATGGACCCGTTACCATTAGTAAAAAAAACAAACTTGACTGAAAAATCAAGTTAAAACAGATTAACACAAAAAAATCAATGCCGATAGCATCAGAGATCTCTCGTTGGATAGAGTGACAAGAATGAAAAAGGTTCTTAAGCGTAATCAACTGGGCTCAATGATGTTCCGCATACAGTGAAAAGCTATCCCCTTTCACATTTAGAACTTAACATTTTAGTTCAGTATTACCATAAAACAATAAAAACAGCTTACAGATTCAAATACATTCTTCAGAGTCATACTACATGCAGAACAAGCCTTACACTAATACAATATTTAGACGTTATTTGAAAGTCTGATCCTTGCTCGCAACATAAAACTAATTCGTACCACAAAAGCCAATTGCCATTACAATGATATCATAATAAAGATATTACAGGTAATACAGCGTTTAACCACACAGCACAAAATTTAAATTACATATGCTATCGAGGGACGATTATTTCCATTTATATTTTCCAGTGAAGACGACGACCTAAGGCGAATTACCCCATACAGACTTATTACAGAAATTAGAAAAATTGCAATGCTAAGATGAGTTTGAGATTTAGTTCCCTGTTAAACTTGCCTCCTAATTGTTAATAACCAATTGAAATAGTAAAAATTGCTTTAAGGTATTCGTTCGCGCGTTTCTTTTATTGAAGTTAAACTTCTTTTGGTGCGTTTGGAAAAAAATTATAAGAGTGATGAAATGCACGCACACAAAAAGCGACATAATGAAATTGGTTGCAAAGCGACTAACCTCACAGTATTACCATGGCAACCAATATCAACATTCACTTGCAATTCTAAGTTATTTCATTAAGCTTTTATCAATTTTATTTAATGTCTTTTTCACAAAAAAGGAGTACTGGAGCAGGGGGATACAATTTTTATCATATTTTTCTTTTGCGTAACGTGCGTACTTATGTAAGGACATCCATACATATTATACATTTACACGGCGATACATTACACGGTGGTAGGGCCACGCACCTCGGCTGTTGCACGAATGGGCAGGCTCGTCCGGGTGGGTACCACGACCTCACAGAAGACCGACGTAAAGTGGAAGTGTAATACTTTCACGTTTCGTCTGGTTGTGAGGAGGCTGGAGCCCAATTTTCAAAAGGTTGTCAACGCATCTGGAACCCTCGGGTATAGCAGATGTCCATGGGCGGCGGTATTCACTTAACGTCAGTTGAACCGTCTGCTCGCTTGGCAACTATAATAAAAATACTTTTTATTTTATTTGTGCTACGTAAAGCTTTTGAAAGTCTCTAAATAACAAAATTTCCCAGAATCCGTTAAGCTATATAATAAAGCGTTAAAACCATTCACACGCCAACGGGCTGTTTAAGGTATGGCGATTACTAAAAAAATCTCCCGTGTCAATATTGACGTGTGAGTGTTAAGGGCCGGCTTTCTGCTGACATAATGGGAACTGGTTACCGGCGATGATTCAATTTCACTTGGACAAGGAACTCGGTACGATCTGAGCAGGAGTTTCCGAACCTGTTTCAAAAGAAATCTCACTTTTAAATTCGACAGGAAATATTTAGCAGGTCCGAAGTGATGTCAAAGGCTGCGACCTAAGAATGTAGTCGCGGGATAAGACTATGACTGAGGATCAAAGTGTGGTTAAGAAATCGGTGGTTTGTTTAATCCATATGGAGTTAGGATGTCAGGTCAGTTATAAATTTTATATTTAGGCCTTTTGGAAACCTTCTTTTAGCCGTTTTAACTTCGTACTTAGTGTTGAGTTCAGGTACATTTATTAATTTTACGTATACCTATTAACAATTAATTATGCTTTAAAGTTTTGAATGCTTATTCCTTACTTTTGAATTATACGTGTCAATATACGTGGGTAACATGCATAATGATCATTAAAATTCGTATCTTAAAAAAAACACGAAGTTGAAACAATTCCTCTGACCAATTAAACGTTATATCAATCTTTCATTAATTGTTCTTTTTGTTTCGCGCCGAGATTTTTACATTGTTTTATTCCCTTTGTTATCCGCGTATCCGAAACTTGGCAGATTCAATTATTATGATATAACAAAAACACATCTGGCTGGCTCGACGTCGTTGACATAATTTAAAAAAAAAAAACAATATGAGAGAGCGCCTATGGGGAGGAAAAAGCCACTAGTTTTCAGTGGCTCACTTGTTATATGCTAACCTCTTTATTAATTAGCGCGTCAACAAGCCACTTCGGCCGGAGCAGAATGTAAATTAGCCACAGACGAGTATACTTGGAGTGCTCTGAGGGCTCACCTACGCTGCGACAATGTGTGGGTGATAATCTTCCCTAGATTTTTCTCTTTATTTTTTGTGGTAGCAACACAGGCTCGGCGGCTTACTGAACTACTTGGATTCTTTTTAGTGTTCAGTACATCGCTCTTTTGAGTACATAAGGTAAATTAGTGCCCGTGTAGCATTTTTATCGTGAACTCGCTTGTGCTTGGCTTGTGTACATGACTTTGAGTGGGGATGCAACCGCTGATGGTATATCCACTAGACCTGTATAAGCCTATTCTCTCGTTTTTGTATACTGACAAATACATATAAAAATACTTTGTGTGAGTACTCAGTCTTACTCAAACTATTCACAAAGTTTTTGAGACACCCACAAAATATACATTGATGTTGTAAAGATGTATATTTTTCCATACTTTTCGAGTTTTTAAAGTTCGGCGGTATTTATAGAAATATGAGCGTCTTTTGAAAAAGCCGTGATTTGTGAACAGTTAAACAAATACAACATTGTATTACTAAGCAGTAGTAAGCGATCTTGAATTATACTCTGTGTGGTGTATACGTATTCTGTATTCTCTCGCATATTGTATTAACTGTATTATTGCATTTGTACGTTAATTTTCGCCGATATCAAGACTCGTATCTGCATCTGTCGGGTGGCGACTTCGATATTTAATACTACAAGTGTTATAATTAACGAACCGTATGACGTTTTATTCATTTATAATGTCGTAACTCCGAAAATTTTTCATCAATTTTTCTAAAAAATATCATTCTGATCATTAAGTAGATCATTATGATCAATTAAAGGAGTTTAAAAATCCCTTTGGCAACACAAATAACATTTGAAAATCCATTTGACAGCTGATTAGTTGACTTCTACGATGATCAGTGTTTAAGAAACCGGGCGTAAGTTTCATCTGAGCGCACAGCCTAGCACTTAGAAATTAAATTGATCATAAGTTGACCCTTATGTTAGCATTTTCAAAGCAATAGGTGTGTATACACACAGTATATAGTAACATTTATTTATTTAACGTCATTTTATTTAACGTTTTTCGTCGATTTCACAAGTTGAGAATACAAAGTATACACAAAAATGGTTACAGTTACCGAGTTGATAATTAACAAAGTAGTTAAAGTCAACTTTTTAGATAATTAGCCTAAATCGTTATCGCAACAGGAAGACATCTGTTGACTTAAACGGTGACGAAACCAAGAAGATCAACGATGCAACGACATTGTTATCTACGCAATCAAGCTTTTTTTTGCGTTCTTATGTCTAGGTAATAAGTTACAGTTAACTGAACAGTTAATTAATATGTTAACTGTTCAGTTAATCAACAGTCATATAAATACATATAAATAAAAATTATAGGATGAAATGTAACATGCAAACTATTAATGTTTCATACTCCTAAACTGAATCATTGAGAAACAAAATTAATATGGTAAAATTTGAATGAGTACCTATGGCTGAGAAAATTTGTAAATTTGGAAAAAAAATCAGTGCCTCTCAATTTTTCTAATTAAATCGAAAATTTGGTAAAAGTAAAATAAAATAAAGTAACAGCCTATAAATGTCCCACTGCTGGGCAAAGGCCTCCTCTGTATGGAGAGTATCAGGGCATAGTCGCCACTGAGGATTGGCGGACTTTACATATTTTCTAATTTTTTTTGTTATTATTTCAAAAATATGCAGGTTTCCTCACGATGTTTTACTTCACCACTGAGCACGTGATAAGTCGGCACTTAAAATTAACAATTGGTGCCGACACCGGGGATAGAACTCAGGTTTCTCCTCTATGTTAAACTAAAGAGGAGCGCCCGAACACTGAGCTATCAATGCTTATGCACGTGGTAAATTATAATAAATTCTTTTCAAACAAAACTAATCTGAAATATGTATCTCACTTTTTTCCCGAGTGATACTTCACGCAACTTACCTACCATCAATAACGAAGAAATTTGTCTTCTGTTTACACTAGGCTTAATAGAGTTCACACGTGTTTCATACGTTCACGTACATATGTTACCGTGTGTTACTAATTCACACTGTTATTTTACACACTTAGATTACATGCATTAGTAATCGCGGCTTTTCTAAATCGTTAAAACAGATTTGAAGTTCAGTATTGTAGCTTTTTATTAATTGCTGTACTATCATATACGTGTCCAGTTTAATTTAAAGACGATAGAAATTGTAACAAATATATGTATTTATTATATAAATTGTGTGTATTTATTTATACATTTAGTATGGATAATAATCTTCTTACGTAATATAATTTTAGAACTTTATTTGTCATAACATATACAAATAGTATATGTAGCTTGTATCTGTTGTTTTTCTTTTTTTTATATCTTTCTGTACAACACTACAACCTACCTAATCTTCTCTGTACCACCCTAAGGTTGACTGGGAGATAATGCCTTTGGCATTAAGTCCGCCTTTGTACTTTTAGTGCATAAACGATAAATAAATAAATAAATAAATATCACGCTACCATCATCGTCATCCTTCTGCCCTTATCCTGTCGGCACAAACATGTGAATCATTTTGTAATCATATTTGGCTATTTGTAAGACCTGCCTGACATTAAACCTCCTTAAGAAACAAAACACCCAGTTCCGGAACAATCATCCGTGAGTCACGCATATACTTGTCCCGTGTGGGAACAACACCCGTGCCGGAGCCAATATCTCAGCATCTACGCCACCGAGTCACATGATACAAATGTTCTTGCTTTTACAAACGTTTATCACAAAAAAAATGTTATTGCTTATCTTTGGTTGACCATCAGCACAAAACTCAATAAATTGACGGTCATAAATTGCTCATCGTGGTTTCCCATAGCCCACCGATTAAGGGTCACCGGCATTCGTCATACGTTCATGACTCACTCGGCGTGTTTGCTCCGGACAAATTAAAGACAATTTTAAAACGCAGTTAAATTATTTGTAGAGTACAGGTATTTGAATAAGAGAAACCTACAAATATAACGTTTACAAGACCACATAATATTATGTTATTTCTCGAACTTTTAAAAGAAGATACCGAGAAGAATTTTCTTATGACCATTTTATTTTTTAATTATGTAGATAATCTTTTTAAAGCGTTTTTATTTGTCACAAAATATTTAGGAACATTAAAATCCAATATAAACCTCTTATTTTAAGTTATTTGCACCAGTTACATAGGCTTTCGTTCCGTTATATTGTTTTGTATCTTGTATAAACTGATGTTAACGCTTTCAGTACCGAGACTATTAAAGCTTCAACGAACGCAGAACCGGTGGGCTAAGGGCTAGCCAGAACCCACGGGTTTGAATTCGGTAATATTAGTTAGTTTAATTGTCTTTGCAATTTAATAAAATTTCAATCATATCTTAACTAGTTCCGAAAACATTGATTAAGATATTAATATCATGACTAACCTCGGGAAAGCAGAATAAAGACCTTTCAGGAGCAATACGACAAATGCCTAAATAAAAGATGCTGTAACACAAACAGCTCAATATCTAAACTCATATAAATTACAACCTAAATTTTATGCGTGTTGTAAAATTCAGGTTGTAATTTATACGAGTGTGAGTGACACATTGCTGACATTTTACGAGATACTTCAGCTTATCACGCGTAAATAAAAAATGTTCCATCT
This sequence comes from Iphiclides podalirius, assembly GCA_933534255.1. Lineage (NCBI taxonomy): Eukaryota > Metazoa > Arthropoda > Insecta > Lepidoptera > Papilionidae > Iphiclides > Iphiclides podalirius. The sequence continues at coordinate 5,288,353 of OW152837.1, forward strand.
ACTCGGTGATAAAATGAAAGGCCAATAAACACTTTATTGTTAAAAGTAAAACCGCGCGAAAAGGCTTTTATGGTTTCATAAAAATGCGCGTCATGGTGTGCAGTAACATCATTACGGATACTGGACGAGAGATGGCGCTTACGAATGCAAAGGTTAAAACTTTGGAAGATAACACAAATACAGAACACCTACCATAGCCTGAAAGTGTCTATGTTTTATGAATAGGTATTTTATTCTTAATATAACGTCAAATATTTAAATTTTCAACTTATTGATGTCCCTAAACATCTAATGATTCCAAACGATTTACTGGTGGTCTGGGCCTTTTAATTTTGAACATAAAATAACGTATCACCAATATTCTCTTTTAATCAAACATTTCCAAAAAGTTTATATAGGGTGGCTTTTCTAAAGGTGCCCAAATTCACATAGGAAGTTCAGACTCGGTGGTATAATCGTTTATTGAAATGAAAACAAACTTTTTTTTTTTCAAAAAAAATGCCATACTATTCCCTAAAAACAGATCTTGTTGACAATGCGGTAGTCATTCATAAATGCGTCGTATATATTTGAAACGAACTTGTGTGCGTGTTAGTTATGAATGATGGCGCGTAAATGAGTTGCCCATAAATCACGCACTTAGATCTTCTTCTTTTCGAGTCAAAATAGCTAGTTAGATCTTGTTAGACCAGTATTTGGCCACATCCACCGCAGCAGAGTTGGCTTCAAGCAGGTCTTCGTGGGTGCAGGAGGAGGGACATAACGGGCATTGCAGCAGGTGGGCCATAGTTTGGACCTCGCCACAGTGACATTTATTGTCGTTGGAGAAACCCCACTTCACCAGGTTATCCTGGCATCTTCCTACACCAGATCGAAGTCTGTTTAGGGACTTCCAAACTGCCCAGGGAAGATCACCACCTATGGGGAGCCTCTCAACAGGAGGCAAACTTGCAGGGTATTTAGGAGGGTACTTTTTATTCCACCGTTCCAGCCTAGCTTTTGGAGCGAGCCACTCATTTAAGCTAGGCTGTCTGAGAAAGCTGTTACGGCTCTTTAGACGTGGTGGTGGTGGAGTCTGGCTGTGAAGTGGATGCCTGCTATCATACTTCTGTTTATGCCTCTCCACACTGCAAGCTACTTCTCGACGAACACTTGGCGGAGCTATACCAGCCAGGCTATACAGTTCGTGCAAAGGAGTCGGTTTCAGAGTTCCGGTAATCACCCGACACGCGGCATTTAGGGAAACTTTTTGAGATAAGTTGATTAATGTGTAATGTAATGAAATGTTATTAATTAATTACGAGTGATTTTAAATATGTATCATTTTTTATATAACATTATTTATGTCTAGAGTTTAATTTAAAAAATGGATCCACTTAGAAAAACCACCCTGTATATGTCACATTAACATGCATGATATAAGTATACAATAACGAAGTGGAGCTACTAACATTCTACGTCGCGATATCGAACGAATTTTTTTCATTCTTCAAGTTAATTGGTTAATAAATAGCTTTTTATGTCACCGTCAGATAAGTGCCGCATAGACACACGTTAATGGAATGGCCACTCGCTTTAATTACTAAGCCATCACATCAAAATGAGGTAGTTCAGAAGATCTTACTCGTCGGAACCCACTTTCTGCCAGACCTTTTAAGCCGACACTTTATAGGTGAAACCTTATGAGCGATATAAGTTGTGAATGATAGAAATTGCACACAATTTTATATTACATTTGGTTTTACTACAAATTACATAAAATAGCGGGCATGAAGATTATTTTCTACTCGTTTAAAAGCCCACAATAATAATTAAAAAAGGAAAAAAAATCGTCAAAGCCGTTCAACGATAGAAGTAAAAAAAAATAAACAATATGATAAAAAATATGATTTGTACACTAAAATAAACTAACTGGAAACATGAAGTGTATACAGGACGTCCAATAGATATTACATTAATTAAAATATATCGGCAAAATGAATAAACGGTCAGCCCATTGGAAACATAAACATAAACGTTAAAACGTCTCTGTAAGATAAAGCGCAAACCCATTTAAGTATTCCATCGGTAATTAAACCTGGTACATTGTTTTAAGTTCCAGCCACCGCAGACTACGACGCGTCCCTTTGCCGTATTCCTTTCAGCAGGCCGTGTTATTATCGATAATTATAACAGTAATAAAGTGATATGGACGGTTATAACTTAACTTTATTACGGATCAGCTTAAGGGCAGGTCTGAGAGATTGCAACTGAATAAAGCTGGCACGCTGTGTACGCCTTCGCAACTTTAAGACGAATACGCATGTACATAGGTTACTGTAAGCCGTTAGAGCGATCGTTTATAAAGCTTGGCGTCGCTCGCTTATCATACAAAACTCCCACTCGCAAAGTATGAAAGTAATATCAATGTGTGCCTCGTTGGAAAAATCTCGGATAATTTACAATTAGTTCCTTTTTTTTAACCAATTTTTACTTTTTGATTCTTAGCACTACAACGGACCGATAGATCAGATTTTGTATTATCACTAAAAAGTACTTTGTAAGAAGACTTTAAATTTTTTAGTTCATATCCTGATATATTAAATAATGAAGTATCAGCTGAAATGAAAAAATATATTATATTTTTAACAATAAGTTGATTGTTACATAAATGAAGATAATTAAAGAGAAAAAACACTGCAGATATTAAAAGATTCATCGAACTCATTACTTAATATAAATGCTGTAATGAGACGTTTTTCATGTTTGTTTTTCTTCATCGTTTCGTAGCCTAAACAATATTTTTTTAATGTGAGAAACAAACCAATCGTTTTATATGGTATTAAACATGATGTAGTGGTGTTTGAAGAGATTTTTTGCAACCTGACACCGAAAATACTGAAAGTTCTACAAACAACCGTTAAGAAAGGACTCTGCTCGTATTACCCCACTTTCTACCCAATGAGGAATAAACACAATTTCTCTAGTGGTCTTTTGTAAAGTCGTGTTACTTCCCCGGTTGAGCCTACCCATTCGACTAACAGCAAAAACCTTCTTCAAGCCTTTATTACAAAGAACACTGTTTTTTGGTAAGTTTTTCTAGCCAATGAACAAATATACGTATAATTATTATTTCACTAGTGGTTTCTATAAAGCCATTGTACTTCCCCATTTAAGCCAACCCATCCGACTAACAGCAAAAACCTACTGCAAGCCTATATATACTGAACACTGTTAGTTGGTAAGTTTTTTCTGCTCATTCAGGTTTCTTTTCCTTTTTTATTTAATTTAATATGTTCCTTGTTAAAGCCTAAAGGCTAAGCCTAAGGGCAGACGACGATACATTTTGAATATATCTGGCGTTCGTATGTCTGCATACAACGAATCTTAAAGACATTTCGAATCGCTAAATCTCCCGCGTACAATGCCCATTACAATAAAACATAACACGTTGCATAATTTATCGAAACGTTGAGAATGCTCACTCCACGGAGCGAAAGATGTTCATGGCATTAAAATAATTTATTTCAAAGCTCAAACGCCGTGCCTTGTTTATGATTTGAACTTATGAATGACAATGAACGATGTTAATGAACGTGAACGATCATAACCGGTCCTTTTTATTGAAATGTATGTACGATGTCGGGATTTAAACAGGCTATAAAATCCATCCAGTTTGTATTGATTTTATAGCCTATTTAATTCCCATGATTTTCTTCAGTAAATACGTCAATTTAATAAGGTTATTGGGCCGAATGTTTTATAAGTTTTATTGTATATACCGTAATGCTATATTATACATCGCGATGTAATACGATTTGATATGTTTTCTATATCCTATTGCCTCGTTTAAGTTCTTGAACGCCTTATCCATTCCAAAGAAAAACATCCTAATTCAATGTTACTTAAATATCAAAATAGTAACATAATTCCGTACCCATTTTGTGTTCCAGTTAAATTATAGATTTAACATTTTTTATTAAAAAAATTTAAATCAGTTTTTAAGCAAAAACATTTTTATATTTTTTTATATTTCTTTGCAGTTTTTAAATTTATGAATAGTGAACGGTACTACTAGATACTATCACTTTTTAAATCTTGCAGGGTTCAGAAGATTATAAATATTTGTTATCAAGTATTATGTGACTTGTACGTTTTCATTTTAATTCCGTTATGAAATCCACCGAACATGAGTAAAGAAAGTGTCAAATAAATAAGCAATGTAGTTAATGGTTACATGCTAATTATTTCTCCATACGTACAATCTCTTGGCTGGCGGTTATGGTACTTAGTTAGCAACAGGTGCTGTCATTCGAAGAACGTATAACGTGACATAATGTTTACTCGGAGACAATAGGCTATACCCGCTTGTATTGGGTTACGAATAGCAGGGCTTTGTATGCAATATAAGTGAGATTATAATAACAATATTTCTGAATAATGCAAAAAAGTAATACCGTATTTTTACAGAGATTTCTTGACATTTTTTTTTTCTGTTCACTGCCTATCTATCCAATAAATGATACCGTTAGGTATAAGCAAGGTATATTATGCATTAGTAACTTTTTTCTCCTGCCCGTGTTGACGTTTAGTGCCGACCCTATCTAAGTGAAACCTAGGTAGGGTCGGCAGAACACATGAATCATTTTATAAGTGATATTCTCTAGATTTCTTATGACAGGCCGCCTACCTGACGTCCTTACTTGGGAAAAAATACATAGATCCGGAACAACTATGCGTGGGTCACACAAATACTTGTCCCGTGTGGAATCGAACCCATGAATTATCAACTGCACCACCGAGTCACTGCCATTATTTAGAAGTAGCTGTCGTAGTCTAAACTTAAAAAAAAACTGACCAACGATTTGTGATGAACTAATTATTATAATTAGTAATTATTTAAAATGTGTACGTTTGACGAAAGGAGACATCAAAGAGAACTTTAATTTCTGGCTCTATAGGCCAGATAACTCAGTTTTTAAGGTTTTTGTGTGTTGTGTGTTGAGTTCTTTGGCTAATTCATGAGTTCGATCAGGATATGAAAGGAGAGCTATGTACGAGAGAAGAAAATCTGACTACCGATGTTCGTTCACTCATTTTGTTTATATTCTATTAAAATTAAGTAAGTGTGGTAGGCACACACGGCAACTGCTCCTGTTGCAGGAATGGGCAGGGTTGTCTAAGAAAATGCCACATTCTCACAAGTTGAAGTTGAAGTGTTATACTTTTGGGTTTCGTCTGGTGAGTGAATTAACCGGGACCCATACTTTCGAAGGTCGCAACGCATCACCGACCCCAAAGGTGTGATGAAGTTAACATCACGTAAACCGCTTATTCGCTCGTTACCACCAACGTACTGGAAAAACTTTACTTGCTTCATTACGTTATTTAATACCACAACGTGAGATCGAGCCTATAGCGCATAAATCAATCGAGTAACCACGGCCAAAGCTGCAATTTGGTCTCCCGTTCCCAAATTGTTATTTACGGCTGTTATGCGAAAATTGCTAGTTTCTTTCGTTGCCAGCCATAAGCCGACGATAAACGGACCACACAAGTTCGCTACGGCAACTAAAAAAAAAAACTTCAACCGGTGTAGCTTGGAATAGAACATTTCTTATTTATTTATTATTTTTAGCTAACGCTCACGACTTCCTACTAGCTTTTGCTAAGCGTATCGAAATCATTTTGACTCTGCAGCATATTCGCCTCTATTTCTAATAAAGAATGAAAGTCAAATCATGAACTAACAAAGACAAACAACAAGTGATCATATCTAATCAAATACCGGTTCGTCCTTTATCCATAAATGCATTTTGATTTAATATTGTTCGAAATTTGTTTATTGGTTCGTCCAGGCACTATCCGCACAAAAGGCGGGCCGAACTTTCCAGGCTGTCAAAAATTTGATGGATCGCCCTTTATGCGCGGATCCGATTTCATAATTTAAGCATCCATTCACATCACTTCCGATTGTATTTCACGATTAAATAGTTCAGATTCTCATGCGAATGCCCGAGATTTCCGTTGCTCGACATGTTATCGTTTTAATTTGTTTTTTTCTACGCCTTCGACGTTTTTATAGCAATGTTGGCATCCGTGGAGTTTTGTTTCTTTATGTTGTAACATAATTGATATATCTTTCTTAGTGTCTGTCGAATATCATTTGAATTTTATTGCAATCTATTTACCAGAAAACAATATTATTTGCACAAGCTCGTATATTAATTCGTTTTAATTTTCTTAAACTCTGCTTTACTATTTTTTTAATGCAAAATATTTTAATCAACTAATACAGCTTCAATCAGTGAATTAATTATGTGTTGGGTGTTAACATTACGATGTAATAAAATGACTTATCGAAATACTTAAACGCTTCTCATACTTAATGGTCAACTTAAAGTATAGCAGAGTTCGTTTTAGGGTCCTCGTAAAAGTTACACCGCATTACTGAAGCACTCGGTGCCAAGCTTTATTACAATGTTGATGGAGTCCTGAAGTAATGACTTAGTGTTAATGGTAAAGCCTGTTTTATCAAGCATTACGTACACTTTTTAAACAGGGTGCGCTGAAAATTTAACCGGCAATACTCGGACAGCCTGTGCTTGAAACTGTTGAGAAAGTAATATATAATCTGTTTTCGTTTTAGAGTTGTAGCTATTTCTAAACGAGGTAAAATCGACCTCTAACAAAATCCGTACTATGTACGATGGCGTTTTGTAAACCCGAATAATCCTGCTAACTGCTACAACGCAATATAAAGCCTAAGTGAGTTCCTCAAAAGTTTATTTTTCTTATAAATTTAATCACAATATAATTTTCTGGCTTAGTAAACTATAATCGTGATTACAAAATATGTTACCTCTTTTTTTTTACCTCTGGGTTGTAATTGAATTTGTATTTGAATTCATAAAATTTTTTCAGGTCGCCTTTCCATTTTCGAGACGGAAAAAATGTTCATGTGACATTCAAATAATTCGGACAGAACTTCGTGTTTGTCTACTCGTAATTTGCACATGTGACTCTCTCTACGATATATGAAAAGGTGGTGTGACACCACTTACGACATCCACATGTTTCTTCTACTTTATAAGATCAATATTTACCTGCCTTCTCATAATTTCGATTCTTTATATAACACGTTTATCAACTGAACTGACGTTCTTTTCTTTTTGGACACTTGCAACAACTGTAGGGCTTCAGATACGTTGCCTTCTTTTAAGAAAGTAGGGCCCAGTTACCTCAGTCACCAGATGCAACGTAGAAGTATAACTCTTCCACTTGACGCCGGTCTTCTGCGAAGTCGTGGCACTTCCTCGGACGGACCTGCCCATTGGTGCAACAGCGAATATTTATGCTTGGCCCTACCTCAATCAAAAAGCGTTTTAAAACTTAATAATCTAGTGAAAAAGTAATAATCTAATGACTCAAATTCTGATCGTTCATTCAAAATCAAAAATCAAAATCTCAAATATATAATTATTCAAATAGACGCTTGCGCGCTCTTATGAATCGTCAAATTTTACATCAAAAACTATGAATATGGACCGGTTCGGAAAGCAGTTTGTGTTGAGAAGAGACCGCCAAGAAACTTAACAGTTGCTCTTTTTCAAAAGTATCAGTTTACAATTAAACACACCAATAGTCTTTACAACAATAGTCTTTAAAAGTAAAAAAACCTTGGTTCAAATCGAAATCTCAAACAAAATTCCAATGGTACAATTTGATTTACTAACTGCTTTTATTTATTTGGTTTAATTTTCACTTTATCGTGTCCCATTACCGGCCTCGATTATAAAATACCATCAATCTATGTCATTTAATGATGCATGTCTGATTGTCATTGTTATTCTGATTATTGTCGAAAGCAGCCTAAACTTGCAGATGGTCGGTCATTGGGACAAAGTTTGAAACTTTTTTATTCGTTTGATTCCTGTCGATCATCGATAGAATGTTACGACCTTATAATATGTCTCGTGTGATAAATTCTTATGAAGATCAATAACTTAAAAACGTCTGATCGAAGATATTCAGTTGACTTCGTTATTTATGTAAAAAAAATGTGAACAGCCACCGGCCCACATTATTAAGGATTCGAATCATTGTCAAGAATGTACAGATTGATTAAATATAATTTAAAGAAAATACCATATTTTGTGTATAAATAAATACATTACTAAATTAGATCAATTACAAGTTAAGAACCTAATAATACTCCTTTCCTCCAATATACCTTTGGAATGACAACAAATACTGGTGTTTATTTTTAGAATAAGATAAATAAAAAATATATGTTAAGTTAATTTATATTAAGTTTATAAAAGGAAAAAAGAATATTTGTGTTATCCTGACTAACAAAATATTGTCTTGTCCAACCAAAAATCTATACACGACCATCGCAATTCCGATGCAGCGTGTATAAGCCGCTTAGCGCGCAAATGCGCAATAAACACGTTAAAAATGATAAGATAAATTTTACTTACGAAACAATTTTACGGCGCCCCATCGATTGCTGCCATTTTGTATCCATATAAATAGGCTCAAGGACTGCAGATGCCTTTGCCCTGTTTAACTATATGCGTTTATAGTATATTTTTAATCTGTGCCAAACGTCTTTCTCTCTTTCTCCGATATAAGGTCGTAGGACCATTGTAAAAGAAATCCTTCGTATTCCTTTAGCGACTTGATTATTAATTTTGAACAAAAGGTTTTCTTAGCGAGCTGGATGAGGGCTTAATTGTTTAACGGTGGAGTATTTATTACCTTGAAGATGAGACGCCACTTAGACATGGTATACAGCGTGTCTTTACCTTCGCGACAATAAATGAACACACATATAGAGGATAACTTTTTAAAATTGTATTAAACATTTACATTCTTTAAACATCAATATTTGCCGAGTTATCAAATTTTCTAAAACAAAGAATTTTAGAACAGCCTTACGTATAAAACTTTAATGTAAAGTTCATTTGTAAAGGTCACAAAGCATACGAATGCGTTGAATGAATTTAAAAGAGACAAAATATACTGTTAAAGGGAGAGGCTTGTAATGCGGCGCTGTGGCAACCAATGAAAAAGTCTCTGAATGTATAAATCAATCAGTTGTAGTTGTATAGGCTGTAACAAATTTTGTTTCTTTTTTACTTAATTAGTTTGTTTGAAAAATATTTTTTTTAATTATGTTTTTTTTTAACGTTATTATTTTTTTATGATTATTGGCAAGTAGCGTTAGACGTGTGTTCATTTATTGTCGCGGTGGTAAAGACACGCTGTATAATTAGAGTGAGAGCTTGTTGCCTGTCTTGTGAACTGCGTACACGAAAGGCCCTAAAGTCATCAATCGTAAAATGTAACTCCACTATCACGGGGGCGTTGGTTTCCAATTTATTCTTTCCCCATCGTTGCAGGGTCCGCTGCAGTAAACTTGAAATCGTAAAGTTACGATGTCTGGCCCTCGCGCTGCGTCACCCCAACCATCGTTTTTATTTACCATCATCGTTACACGATCTCATTTCGATTTTGGGTGTTACACTAAACTTATTTCGACCAGTTAATTATATATATTGAACTAGCGACCCGCCCCGGCTTCGCACGGCTGCAATTTATTATACATATAAACCTTCCTCTTGAATCCCTCTATCTAATAAAAAGAACCGCATCAAGATACGTTTCGTTGTTTTAAAGATCTAAGCATACATAGTGACAGACAGACAGAGACAGCTATTTTACGGGTTTTGTCGCGTTTAAATTTTGATTTTTCATTCCCGACTTTTCGAGCTCTTTCCAGCGTTCGTGGTCACGGAACAGTTGCTTTCTTCTTACTATATAATCTTTATAATTCTATACGCGTAATCAGATGATGTTTCTATAGATTATAAACAAGGAGTTTCTCATGCAGAACACAGGAAATCACAAAGAAATCTAAAGACCTATTCTTGCACTGAGAAGAATATTTAATGAATCGTGTGCGTGTGTGTGTGTGTGTGTGTCTTATTTAAAAAATAAAGCCAAAAAAATTTCGATAAAATTATTACAGCACTTAAATAAATTATTCTACGTGTATTGCCTTAGAAACGACAATGCTATGAACAATTACATTCGATTGCAGACCAATTCGTTGTACACACTTTTGGGAAAGAACCCTCAAAAATATCCGATCGAATTATAATGGTACGGGGCTGTACCACAATAATTTAGTAAGGATAATAAAGGTTCATTTTTCACTAGCTCAAATTGGACACGGTGGCTGGGTAGGTGTGTTTTTTGCTGCATTTCTATGTCTTTCAATGAGGGTGCGCTCACAAATTACACCTTGGGAAGCATAAAAGATATGAAGCCCTCGCATGATGAGATGTTATAAAAATCGTGAAATGGAAATAGCGGGGCGTGAGGCCATAGAACCTTCTTTACTATAATTAAAAAAGTAGAGTCCCGCTTATTTTTTAAAATTTGGAAACTTGGTCGGTGACGTAAGTCTCGTCTATTATTCATAAACAATATACTTTTACATCAATACTCTTCTGTAGAAATAACAAATACAGTAAATTGTTGTTTACCAACTCAATTACTTCTCTTAGATAATATTTAAATTTATAGAAGGCGTACCTACATATAATGATTTATTATACACATGACAAAAAAAGAGCCGTATTAAAAATATAAAAAGTAAGTCCTTGTTCTTAAAATTTCTTAAGTATATTAAAATCGTTAAAATTATTTCCATAACAAATTAATGTAAATACAATGTTAAGGGGAAACACGCAGAGCAAAAGATAAGAAGCCCAATACAATTGATTGAACGCCAAAAATTACAACTCTCGCACATCTTATGAATAGCATATCACAAACAAGTTTGACGAACGCACCCCTCGCGTGTCACATTTGAACTGTAAAACGAAATTGATCGTAAAACAACCCCAAGACATAACTTTACCCCAAACAGTGGGTCTATGCGCCTGAAGAGTATGGTTTGCCCATCAATGCTTTATTAGTTGGGGAGGCTGGTATTGCTGTAGCAATAAATACACCGACCAAGCTGCCTGCCTACATCTCTACATAAATACACTGGACCGCAAAAATAACGGACTGCTAAGACACTGTGCTGATTCCTGAAACATCTAAAATTGATTCTTGAAAATATAGTATGTTGAAGACCGAACTAATATTGTATGTCTATTGTATGTTGAAGACCGTTGTAATTAAAACTATTAATTATTAATTATTTACCATTCAAGTTTTATTAACAATTTGATACATACGAATACAACTTATGACAATAAGAATAACATCCTTATTGTATAAAATTAACAGTGCTAATGCACAGACTATATAGCGGGCTTAAATTAGGTTAATCTGTCATACAATTTGGACGCTATAAGTGAATGTGGCAATTTTTTTTTCATCATAGATAACTTTTTTATACATAAAATACATAAACTTTTTTTTTTACTTGACTGCCACTGACAAAAGCAGGGAAACGTTTATCACGATTTAAAAGGACATTGAAAAGGATCAGATAGGATTAAATACATAAACTTATTGCACATTTAATTTTCATTAAAAATAAAACAAAATAACGTGTGTGTGTGTGTGTGTGAGTGTACGTGTGTACTTATGTGCGTATGTAAGAAGGTATGTTTCTTTATCGTAACGAAAGAAATGAACTGAAAATTTTATCCCGTACGCCAATACTTTTAGTTTGTGAAAAAAAACGACATTAAATGAAATTGATAGCGGTTGAATAAAATACGTCACAAATATAATATTATGTAAATATCAAAAACTTGTTTTATGGTGCCATAGTAACATGGTAAGATAGTTAAAATTAACTCTCATAACTTTTCCCAAACGCATCTAAAGAATTATAACTTCAAAAACTTTTCATCTGTGACAAATAAAATACATATCGCAGTTCATTGCACAGTATTTTTTTGTACGTTTGTACGTTTTGTACGTGTATTTTTTAATACTTGTATTTCCTCCCCGAAATCTTGTTACTGCATAAGACGATGTGACATGCTGTAAACCAAATGTTTCATACCGGTCTCTCAAAAATCGCTAGAATACTCTTTGGATCAAAGATACTCCTTCCACTCTGACGGCACTACACTGACTCTGCTTCTGCTTTTAGCCCAGTAATAATCCATGAAAATTCTTCAGGTGATAGCTTCAGGATGCTGCTGATTTGTATGGGCAATCAAATAGATAGTAAATGACAGCATTTTGTTATTTTTCAAAATTCAGAATTTTTTATTTAAGGCCGTAACTTGCATTAACATATCCTCTTTTCAGATTTAAAATAAGCATCACTAAGCTGCTTATAGCAGCGATTTATAAGAGCAATATGTTTAAAAAAGATATCGAGATTATTTTGCGCTCCGTTATTTTTGCTTATAAATATAAAACGGTACATTATTTATTAATTATGGTTGTAAATTTCCATGTCCTTATCGAGGAAGTTAGAAATTTTACATAATCATCATCTGTTTGAGGCTTAGAGTTTTTAAGTTGTACTATTTCAACGGTGGTAGGGCCACGCTACAGTGTTCGCTGTTGCATGAATGGGCAGATCCGTTCGGGTTGGTACCACGACCTCGCAGAAGACCGGCGTAAAGTAAAAGTGTTGCATTTCTGCGTTCCGTCTGGAGAGCGAGGTAGCCGGGGCCCACATATTTAAGAGGTAGCAACGCATCTGTAACCCTACAGGTGTTGCAAATGTCCATGGGCAAGCGGTTATCACTTAACACCAGGTGAACCACCATCTCGTTTGTCACTTCCTCACATAAAAAAGTATATTTATATTTAGTACTAGTCCTTGAATTCAAACTGAAAGTTAAAAGATATTATTTTGCAATTAAATGATCAAGCACATTCGGTGCTGAGATTCGAGCCTGCGCTTTCAGGGCAATGTGTGGAATAGCACATTCAAGCAAGAAAACAAATAAAAACAAATAATATTAAACAATTGGCCAATTATTGTCTTTGTTGGTTATAGTGGTTTACAAAAAAAGAACCAAGAAACTTCTTGAGGAGGATAAAAATAAAGCAAATTATTTGTTTTAATAGATGCTGCAGTGGAGATAAACATAAAATATATATTTAATGTGAAAAAGTCGTAAACAATCAGGAGGTTCTCTCGTTGATAAGTAATTATCGCTGCCGATGGACATCTGCAATGACAGTGGGATTGCAATTGCATCATCATCATTATCCTTTCAGCCTGTTATGGTCCGCTACTGGAAATATGCCTCTCCCGTAGACTGTCACTTGCAATTCCATTGCCAATCTTAATTACAGTGAGCTTCCACGTAATAGTTTTTTACGTGAAAAGATGGCAAAGCAGATGGCTCACCAATTTAGGCGACCACTCCCAATGGAAATCTACAATCCCGGGAGGTGCAGATGCCTCCCAAGCTTTAAACATATTTTTTTTATGTGAGAACGAGCAGCAATTCGGCTGGCAGTTCACCTGATGTTAAGTCATAACCTCCGCCCATGGACATTTGCAACAACCACTTTTCACTTCACGCCATTTCATTTGAGTTCGTGGTACTTGCCCAGAGGGACCAGCCCATTCAACAACGTTGTTGCCGGGCTGTACCACAGTTTTAAAACTTTTGTATAATCTAAGAAACGAAAGTAAAAAGTAAAGTAACAGCCTATACATGTCCCACTGTTGGGCAAAGGCCTCCTCTATACAGAGGGTATCAGGGCATAGTCCACCACGCGGCCCCACTGCGGATTGGCGGACTTCACATATTTTCGAAATATATTTTTTTTGTTATTATTTCGAAAATATGCAGGTTTCCTCACGATGTTTTCCTTCACCGCGGAGTACGTGATAAGGCGGCACTTAAAGTTAAAAACTTCATTGGTGCCGGCACCGGGGATCGAACTCAGGTTGCTCGAGATATTGAATTAAAGGCGAGTACCCGGATACTGAGCTATCACGGCTCTCCCAATATAAGAAACGAATCGAATGATTTTTGCGGAACTGGCTTTGTGGACTGTGATGAAGAAATAAGGAACGTCTTGAGCTAATTTTGTTTTAGAACAAGAATTTGGTTTCCATACGAATAATTACAAACCCGTGAGAAATACGCTAGATTTCCTTTTGGCACCAACGATAATTAGAGCAACAAGAAAATAGGAGCATTTTATTCATACTTAGCAATGAAAGCAATTTAAAAAGATTTTTTGATAAATTTCACACGGATGAAGTCGGCGGCATCCGCAAGTTAAAAATAAGGATAAATTTAGTAGCACTTTATTGCTGAATATTCCTCCTTATTATGTCTACTACACAAATTTTCAACACGTACGAAAGATCATGAAAAATAAAGGTCCATCTTGAAACTTACTTAATATTTTATATACATTACTTCCATAGTTATCTTTTATGGTGCTTTAAAACTTGCTTTTTCTGTTAAGACATAACACATTTTTTATTTATATTGCAATTATTTCTAAAACATACCGATATCCTTATTCTTCTCTACCGAGTCTTATAAAAAACATTTGCAGTTCACGAAACGGTATTCCAATAACTCCCGTAAACATTTCAATCTGCACAAAATTAAGACGTTCCACAAAGATGGAAATTCTCCGTTCAAAGTGCACTTTAAATATTCCAAAGCCTATCTGCGAATTTCTTCTGAGAATCTCATTTATAATTAACATTGTTTGAATTGTGCCCCGCGCTCCGGTAATTACGGTAAACCGGCCGTGGGTTTTGTTTCTTCGTTATTTTTTCCCTTCGCATCCGTACCGCTTTTTACGTATAATTAGGTTTAATGGAATACGATTCTGGGTAGTGTTGTATCATTATCCGTATCGAGCAACAATTACCGCGACGCGACTTATCCGGCCCAGAAATCGTTTAAGATGTTAAAAAAGATACCCGTTTTCGGTATAAAATAACCATGTTTATTTGGATCGTATTAAGATAATTAAGTCAAGCGCGGTTTCGCCTTAATTTGCGGACTCCTTTTTCGGTTTTTTTTTAATTCCAAATTTGCCACAGGCCGTAAGTTACTCCGTTTAGTTGAAAGTTTACGGACGGCCCAAACGGTACGCGTTAAGATGCATACATAGGTGTGGGTGGACAAGATAATACCAAATAATGACTCTGTAATTCGATCTTTTAAGTAACTATTCCATGTTTTGAGTTCCGACTTAGCACGCGAATGAACGCACACGCGGCTTACAAAGAATTAGCCCATTTACCCGCGATTCAAGTAGCATCGGTGATTTAAATTTTATAGTGCTAATCTCTGCGCTTAAGATGAAACATTAAAATTTGCAGAAAGAGGGCCGAAAAGTTTTTCACCATTTCTGGAATCAAACCCACGACTCCCGGATTCTTTCTTCTAACGTCTTTTATCTTCATTGGTTTTCACGCATTTCAAGCAAAGCTTGGCCGCATCTATTGTTATGTAATTAATTGCTGCATACAAACAATTTCAAATATCGTTTTACAACGATTATTGGCAGGAAAGATGTCGCCATTGCTGTATGAAGTTTAAATTTTTATACGGCTAATCTCTACACTTAAGATGAAACATTAAAATTTATAAAACATGGCGATTCCGGAAGAAGTGGATTATATTCCCGTTGCGTCGAAAAACTTTGCGTCCTTGTTCCTACAAAATTTTAACATCTGTGATTATAAAATATCATCATCTTACAGCCATTACTTAAACGATCAATCTTGTTTACAGTCATATAGTTAAAATTTAAAAGAATTTACTTATAAAACACAGTCAAAGACATTCACTTATAAAACGAAAGTTAATACGTACGTAACATAAGTGCAGTTTTAGATTCGTTGGTTTGACTTAATCTATCAATTTTCAAATGAAAAATGATAATGTTTTAATGTATTTAATTTTTCATGTCATAAAAAGAAGAGAAATTGTTTAATTTAAAAAAATTATATAATTTCTTTTATATTATATAATTTACAATTTCTTTTCTTTTTGACATGCAATTTTTTTTTCTTTTTGACATGCAATTTTTTTATAAGAATACAATACAAAACTTATGTTGTAAAAGCGTTATGAACATTGTGCCAATAATAATAAAGGAGTGTCAGTGATTAAAAATGAATGCAATAATATAAGTAAAACTTCTACTTGCGCAATACAATTAATCATACAATCATATTTAGCATAGAATTAGGATCTAAATACATTCTAAATCTACGATTATTAGAAATATTGCCTATCTGTCTAACTGAAAGTTTGTCTCGAAAATACTCCGCAACAGCATTCAAAACTGTAAGGATTAAACCAAAAATTTTACGAAAATGTGTGTACATTCAATTTCAATATCGTACGAGGTTCCGAAGATATGAATATGAATATTTATAAACGACATTTATCATTAAGTGTTAATTATAATTAAGTCACTAGATGCGCGATAATAAGATACAAATTCGCAAGTTATTTCTGCAAATTCTATATGCTAATCCCACTCGTATATATATGTACGATCAGTATCGGTTCTTATTGACTTAAGTTGTAAGCCTTTGATTAAGGTATCGAAAAAGCTAAGCTAAGATAAAGCTGTAGAATTCGCATATTGTTTTCTTGATTTTACGCGAATATTATATCTACATATTAAATGAAACTAGTTTACTGTCCCGTGACCATGAACGCTGGAAAGGGTTCGGAACGTCGGGAGTTCAAAATCAAAATTAAAAAACGCGATAAAATCCGTAAACTGTAGAATTCGATCATGAAACACGAGATACTAAGTAACAAATCGTCTAAATGCTTCACTCAGAACGGTAAAGAGAAAACGAAAGAGTTGTACGATGATGGACGTAAATAAAGACGGCACTCGGCTGATGCGAAACTCTGTGTTACTTTACAACGGCTTAAAAGGGGACACAACTAAGACCGTTGCCAACCAGTCGGAAGGCGAAGGAGCGGACAGTTTGGCCTTTTAACGCAATCCGTACAAACGCACTACCCATTAAGGGAACGGATTTACGTCCCGTCCGATTTTCTCCTTCTGTCGTGAATATTTTATAATAACAGTAAGCTTTCCGATTACGCGATAAGCGACTTTTCGTTTGCTTTCTTCATCTTTTCGCTAAGCCCCTCTTCTTTTTTCTGAGATAATGCTAACGATGATACATACATAAAAAAAGTTTTGTTTATCTAGTCAGTCAGATAATCTAAAGGCTGTGACGAAGGAATTATTATTTTAAAGTCGTCGATTCGAATCCTTGTAATGAATTGGTATCCCATTTTTCGGACATCTCATTTCACGGTCTGGTTGAGCGGTTACGAAACTTCCACCTGTAAAAGTTTGGACAAAAGTAACCTAGCTCTTGCCAGCTCTATTTACCACACGTGTTATATATTTGCATGCTTCTTTTCAGCTAGCTATAAACAGTCAAGACTTCTTTGAAGATTATATGTACTACACAGTCTTAGCAAGACGGTCTAGCAAGATGATGTCGTGGAATTGCTTCTCAGTGGACACTCGAAGATATAGTAGTTCAGTCTTCGACATTGTTAAAGTGTGTATTACTGGGTAAGTCCACACAACAGTTTTTGCTGTTGCACGAATGACCTAAAATGGAATATAAATATTTTATATATTTCTCGTGCTGACGTTACAAACTTAGTTATCGACTTCAACGTTACTAAGCCGCTGACCTATGACTTTGTAAGCATTTAAGTTATAGGATGGCATTTCTCTATGGCATTGACATGGGACAGTCGCCTATTGACTTTCACGGTATTAATGGTAATGGACATTTCTAAAATAGGTCGTTTGTGTGTTCGTTATCATCACTACATAGTATAAAACAAAGTCGTCTCGCTGTCTGTCTGTCCCTATGTATCTTTAAAACACGCAATGGATCTTGATGAGGTTTTTTTCACATGATAGAGTGATTCAAGAGGAAGGTTTTTATGTATATTATATTGTACTCGTGAGAAGCCGGGGCGGGTCGCTAGTTTAATATAAAATAAACTGAAATGGTAAGCTTATCATCTATTTCTATATTGATATAGGAGAGGTATCTTCAATAGATTGGTTTCCTTATGAAACAAACAGAGATAGCCCTTTAAAGTTAAGATACTAATTGTGTTCTCCTATCAACCTCACTTTGCAATGGTATTGCGATAATTCTCAACCGCCGTGGATTATGGACATTCTTAAGTTCAACGGTAGTTCAAAGTCTTTAGCCACAAAATTTAGACATAACGCTATGGACGGGAGATTCCTTAAAAGAGCTGTGACAGCTCAGTGTCAGGGCGTACGCCTTTAATTCAATTTACTCGAGAAACCTGAGTTCGATCCCCGGTGCCAGAACCAATATATATAAAATAAACAAATACCCCCTTTAGAGAGGAAGACTTTGCCCAGCAGTGGAACATTTATAGGCTGTTACATTACTTTATTCCTAAGGGTAAACGGGTGGAAGGCGAGATAGTTATCAATTAATAGATACTTAATGGCTAAAAGCAATGCAAGGGAAATAATTGATACTCTTAATTCATACAATTAAAGAAGGAATGCCAATAAGTCTCGTATACTTTAAAAAGTAGACAATAAAATATTGTGAATTTTTCGTTAAATGTTAAATGTAAATTACATTTGTTTATTGGCGTATATTTTCTTGCCGTGGAGAAAAATTTAAAAAAATATTATTTAAATAATTTAAAGAAATTAAAAAAGACAACAAGGCCGCGGAGTTTTTTGCTAGTTCTTCTCTGGTCAGGTCTAGTGTAGTGAGCCGGTGGTGCCTTCACGTTCAATAAGAGCTTAAATTCAGCATATATTGAATATAATAAACAAACGCAGAAGAAGTCACGGTTATCAGCTAGTAAATAGTAATATAATATCAACTCGTATTTTATTCCTCTTATTAAAGCAGTCATGTAAAGTAATTAACGCGCACTTACGATATCCAACTGGCGATTGGTAAATTAATAGTTTCACTAATGGAAGCGAGCGAGTATTACCGTAAATCATAATCAATATTGGACCGGATATCGGTTATAGACCATTAGTATGTAAATGTTTTAAAATTACTCAATTAATTCATAAGCGCGAGTAAAGATGTAACTTGCTTTTACATAAATTACCATGGCTTATAAACTCGTATATTATTACATATTTCCAAAATAGTTATTAAATTTCTCTCATGTCGGATATTGCATAAACTGTTCTTCAGCGATGGGTTTTAGAAAGTAATAAATTAGATTGTTTAGGGACATTGTACTTGATACAAGGGTTTTTACAGCAGCCTTATCAATCGTCATATTTTGATGTATAAAATATTAAATGGTGAAATTGTTCTGTGTTTTGTGTAATTTTACCATCAAAATTCCGTTATTAAGTAACTTTACCGTTCTCACGCTGTTATTCTTATTTCTCATTATGTAGTGTGCAATAAGATTACTTAAATAATGGTTAGCCATTCACCGTTAATGAAAGAAAGCTGACACATGCATAGCTTTTCTTTGCTGTGAATCTGTATAATACAAACAAAATATTTGTATTGTGACATTTTAAGTAATTATAATTACTATTTTTAACATTTATTTTCTTTCATATTTTCTTAAAAGCTTTTTATATTTAAATTAAAAGTTTTTTTTATTATTATCGACATAATATCATTCAAGTTTAGTTGAAGGTTACGGAATAAACATCTCAACCACACAGTGACATTTGCACGTCAGATATCCTAACGACAACTTGAGTCAAACCCACGATTAGTTAAGAATAACTTAGTGCGACTTTTAAAATTTAACATATGAAATTTTAAAACATTGAGTGATTCAATATTACGTGCATCTTTATAATATTTCGTGTCGTAAAACATCGGGTTTAATTAGATTTGTTGAAATTCAGATAAAAAAAACTGTGTTCAAACGATTGTATTAAACTCCAAATGACCAACCCGACCAATTAAAACCATAATCATAATTATATGTATATAATAACCAAATAAGACTTGCTTAAACTTATCATAACAAGATGTTGTCCACAATTCGGATAAAATCCACACATCAATCACTATTATCAATCTATTACGAGATCGCCAAACAGGTTCTTAATCCAATTAGTAGATATCGAAACCCAATAACCATTGAAACCGATTAAACCTTGTCACGTCCGTTATAATTTATGTATCCTTACGAGTTTTGTAAGTGCAAAGAATATGACCGAAGCATTAAAATCGTGTTCGAACGCTTTATGACATTCGAACATGTTTTAATATGCATAAATTTCACGGTTTTAATTATATTTGCCACATAAAAACAAATGTACTGTTCGTCTATTAAATATTGTCAAAATCTAATGATCTAGTCATAAATTATTTCGTAATTAGAAAAGTCAAAAAAATATATTTAATTTAAACATTATTCCGATACCATTTGTTTGCCCGTCATAAAATTCTACATATAACATATTGTAAAATACATACTTTCAATAAAATATCCGGCAAATATACTCTACTCATTCAGTCTCATTTCATTCAGTACTGTATTCATTCATACATATTTCTCAAATACTCTAGATATAAACAATTTAAAATCTGTTGCTTTTCGCTTAAGTTTTAGAACGGGCTTGAGGTTTATACGAGCCGGTCTTCGATTTAGGCCGAGAGAATGAGTAAAGCTTCGTCGATAGCAGTTTCACTTTTGGTGGGTAACTCCAATAAGAAAAGGAATCGTGTGATTTTACAAACACCTCTATGATAATTCCATGGCTTTGTATGGTATTGGGTTCGGTGTCGAGGGTCCTGGGTTCGATTCCCACACGAGACAACTATTTGCGTGAACCACAGATAACTGTCGGATCCGGGTGTTTGTCCCACTTGTTTATACGTATGTAAAACGTCCTTCCATATCACGATAATGTTAACCTACAGTAAGGAGCAATTTTTTCGAAAGGAAGACTACAATAGATTTTCTATGTAGCTGCGAACATTGAGACCTACTTCCCGACCCCTTCCTCACAAAATACTAATACAAATATACAAGACCTCTGTGACGGCCTTTCGTGCTGGACCTCCGAGATCTCCTACGGATTGGACCTCCGCAGGTCTCCGTTTGCACTGCACCAGGACGCTTCGGGTAAGGCTTTTAACACTCTTACCTCTTTGCTTTGCGGAATACAAAAACAGTTAACTGATCTACTCCGCCAGATGAAGGAACTTCTATTAAAATCTGGACCCAAAGCCAGGGGGGCCAGTCACCAGTTATGACAGACTGCTAGACTATTTTTATTTCTGTGGTAGGATCACACAACAGTCGTTGTGCAGTCAGTCTGTTGAACGAATTGGTATGTCCGTCCGGGGGAGTACCACGACCACACAGAAGACCAGCGTGAAGTGGAAGTGTTAATCTTCCGCATTTCGTCTGGTGAGTGAGGTAAGCGGGTCCGCTTTGTTAATAAGGGGCAACTCATCTGCAAACCTACGGATGTTGCAAAGTTGTAGCAAGAGAGCTGGCGGCTCACTTGCTTCATTCTCGCATAAAAAAGATACTGTAACAGAACTTTGTGATATGGTATAAATATAAAGCTAAAAGGATGTTGAACATGCAGCGTGACTACAGGGCTGACGATGGATATCGGCAATATTTCATCGTATCTGGACATTTGAGTCTCAAGTCAGATGACTATCTCTAACATGATTCTGCGACCTTTTAGCTGAGCCGCTTCGACTCTTCACTCGAATCTCGATAGCGTCTAGCACAAATCGTGCGCCGGCACCAGATAAGTCAACATAGTCGACGTCGATCGTTAATTTCGACTCCGATGCCTGAGATTAATTAGGCCTGCTCGGAACGGTTCACAAATCGATTCTGTCGATACAACTGTGGCTACATTGCGAGCGATTTCGACTTGAAACTGGAGCTAAATAAATTATATCGGCAATTATACTAAAGCATTCAAGAACCTGTGCCGGCGTCGGTGTTAGTAATGAAGCGATTAATAACAATAACATCGGAGATGAAAAAAACATCGCTAAAAACGAAATACAATATGATATAACTTGTGAATTATATGTGATAAGAATTAAGGTATAATACCCAATGCGCCTACTAAAGCCTTCGAAGCTGTTGTTGATATTGCTAAGCAAATTAAATAAGGAACATGTGATATTACTAAAATACAGATTGAGATAGTCAACAATTGCAGTGGTGTTTATTAAAAATAAAAAATAGAGTGTTTATTAGTAATGTTTTTGGAAGACAAAATAATATGAAAGTGTTCGTCTTCGCCAACAACACGTTTTTTGTTACAAAATTCTACATATACTATAAATTTACCTCTATCTGCCTCTTTCTCTACCTCATACTGTCTATTCCTCGTCTCATCTAATATCATGTAGGCTATACTAAGTTTTTTGTATTATTTACATGTTAATTGACCTTAGTGGAGTGCTTCTGTGTAGTGACCCTTCTGTGTAGTGACCATTTGCACCTTTTTGTGGAGTACGACTTAAAAATTATTATCATTATTTAACATACTACGAAGAATTTCGAAGCCGTCGAAAAGAGGTTTTATAACAAAAAAGCCATTATCTAACTCCGTCCGAATGGACGAGTGTTGTATGGAATTTATTCTTTCATTTTAAATTATATAAATACGTAATAAATATTTCAGGATCTATTTTTACACAACATTATCTAGTCCCAAACTAATCAAAAGCTTGTACTGTGGATACTAGGTAACTGATAAACATACTTACATGTACGTAAATAAATATAAAATATATAAACACGCAGACACTAGATTCATCACAAAATACTATGTTCATCACACAATATTTTCTAGTAGTGGTGATCAAACCCACACCTTCTGGGACAATAGACAGTATCGCTATCCCCTGCGCCAAATGACTCGTCATACATCATATTTGTGTATTTTCATTCTCCTTTAACTTACCTCATCTGATAAATAGTGAATTTTCTATGACTTAAAAATACAACACAATATATGCATATACCACTATAACAATTTATATTATAAACATTTTTTTTATATACAATTTTTGGCTCGCAATTTGTTTCGATTGAAGATTGTGAGTCTATTCTAGACTTTTAACGAAGAGTACCAATAGGTTTTAATTCCAATTTCTTGAGAAGATTACGACAACTTTAATAGTTATGATTTGCTTGAAACGAGTATTAATATGAAGAATGTGTTTTGTAACTCCAAGTTGTCCTTTTTCATTTCAAAATAGCTTCATAAATTTGTAACAATTTATTTATGAATTAAATTCATTCATTTTATCTTCTATATTCGATCATATAGAATTGCAACGAATATTTATAAAAAGTCCACCAAGTTGTCCTTTTTTAATTTAACAAAATACTATTAGCTTCATTAATTTGAAATATTTTATTTTTAAATTAAATTCATTAATGCTATGTTCTACCTTCAATCTTTTAGAATTATAAACACTAAAAGTATATGAATAAATAGTTAAGTAATAGCCTATATATATATAATATCCCACCGCTGGGAAAATGCCGTTTCCACGCATATAAGGGTATCGGTCCACCACACGACCATTGGCAGACTTCACTTATCTGATATATTCGTCTATTCGATGTCGTTTGTCGTTTAATTGATACATTACTAACCGACTTCAAAAAAGGAGGAGGTTTCTCAATTCGACCGTATATATATTTTTTTATATGTGTTCGTGGATAACTTCGTCATTTATGAACCGATTTTAACGATTCTTTTTTTTTTTTTTTTTTTTGGGAAGGAGATATCCTAAGGGTGGTACCATGATAAGGAAACCCAGATCTGATGATGGCATCCCAGAGAAATCGAGAACAAACCACAAATGTTGTAAGCGTTGACAATGTTTTTTTTTAGTTTTCTGTTTGAAGTCGGTTTTTTTTTTGTTCAAAATTATTCCAATACGTTTTTTTTTTTACTATTATTATTTCATTACAGTATATGCAATAATAAATGTAATGCAGCCTTTCAATCTCTCAGCATAGAAAATAATGGGACAGTAACAAAATATTAGAAGAGAATGAACAGTGGTTGGGCTGAAATCAATCATGTCGATTTAATCCAAAGAGATCAAAACAAAAGAATCCCGCCTCCATTATACAAGTAGGTATCAGGTTTTAAAGGGAATACATGACTAGCAGTGTTAAAGGTCTGATAGTTAATTATAATGCGAAAATATTACATTTCCACCTAGACTGGAGCAACGGTAAATCTTGATTAGATTACACCGTGTAAGCTTCCCAGCTGGACAGCTAATAACACCTTATGACGTGACGTAACCTTCGCTTAATTATAAGATTCAAACACACTAAGTAAATCGAAAATGCAAATGTAATTAAACGATATATTTTATCATGTATGCGTTACGGTAGTATCAGGTACGATTATTATTTTATAAGGGAGAGTTATATTATAATGCTTATTTATATCTTCATCATCATCATTTCAGCCTGTTCGAGTCCACTGCTGAGCATATTGTACATGCAATTAAATTATTTGAAAACAATGTATTCGATAATAATCGACCTATTTCGTTCCTATTTTAGCGGTGGTAGGGCCACGCAGCAGCCACGGCTGTTGCACGAATGGGCAGGCTCGTCCGGGTAAGTACCACGACCTCACAGAAGACTAGCGTAAAGTGGAAGTATGACAAATACTTTCGCGTTTCGTCTGGTGAGTGAGGTACCAGGAGCCCAATTTTCAAAAGGTTGTCAACGCATCTGTAACCCTCGGGTGTAGCAGATGTCCATGGGCGGCGGTATTCACTTAACATAAGGTAACATAACTGTTGCTCGTTTGGCAACTTTTCACATAAAAAAAAATATTCGATCAAAATTCCTATGATCCTATGATGAATTAATGTTTTCCCAGTCAAGAAAGCTTCAGCAAATCTGTGATTTTAGTCTATGGATCTCTGTCTTACTTTATGTGAACGTCATGACGAGAAGGCTTTAATATAAATCTAGCCTCTTATTAACGTTCATGTAATGATAAACTAAAAAAAGCTGACCCGCAACAGCACCTGTTATCGCTTTATCAATAGTCGCACATGACCAATATCAATAGGTACGGTTCAATTAAGCGAACAAAAATGGTGCAATATTATGCTCCCCAATAAATAAGGAAAATAAATGCACAGCTATTATTACACCTACCACAATGTATCTCCAAGCCCCTGGTGGACTGGAAGAGATTGCCTAAAAGAATTAAGTTCGCTTAAACCTTTAATATCTGCAATAAAAAATAAGTACGTAAATAAATTTAAAAAATTTAACGTTACAGTTTAAAAAAAAACACGTTCTCTGTACAGATAAAAAATGTCTTTCATGACTTATTTTCCTTCTCAGTACACATAACTAAAGTATTCAGATATGTAGTGTTATAAGCATAAAGTGAGTGCTAAAGGATAAAATAAAGTTTAAATGTAAACATGAAACATAATAGAATTTTTGTTGACTTCATTAAATCTACAAAACAAATACACCGACAAAAGACCGCTTCGGGCGCCTTTATGTTTTACGTTTGCCATTAAAAAAAATAATTAACACAATCGTAAAGTCTTTTGTAAAGTCAAAATAAACAACGTTGTAACTCGACGTTGCTTATGACGAGTACGCATTAACGCCCGGTCATCCCTATTGTGCGCCGTTTAGCGAGAGCATCAAAGGCTACGGTTACATGAGACGAGCGCTAGCGATTTCATTTCACAGAAGAAAGCTAACGAGCGTTGTAGACGAAGATAACTCACGATTGAGCGTTTTAGTTTTATACGAAAAGGTTGCAGATGAAAAAAGCCTGATAATAAACAATCGCCACTGCCCATGACATGAACCTGCAATTGTCAGTTGCCGTTAAGACCAAACGTAAAGCCAATCAGTTATACTTTCCCGGGCAAGTCGACCATTTACTGCGGAACTATAAGAGGGGGTTGACAGTTATGCGTCGCTATGCTTCCCCGTAAGTTCGACAGAGAGCGCGACAGGCAGCGTCCTTCTTACGCGTTTTATTAACCCGTGGGTATCCAGCGTTCGATATTAGTATAGCACTGATAGCTGCTTCTTGTATTTATAATTATATAAAAAAAAGAATGGAAACCGTTGCTTGTGTGAGTGAAGTTTTAAACAGTTCGTTTAAACTACAGTTACATAACAAGGAACTAATAGGTTAACCAACCGCCAACATGAAAAAATATCTAATTAATAACACTCAAAATTTAAACGATTGAACAAAGGTTTTAATAAAACTGTAGGCTGTTCAAAACATATTTACACTTAAATTGAACTTATTTATATTGTGCAAATGTGCGGGAAGACCATGAATGCAGGTGGCTCAGGATCGTGCTTCATGGCAATCTGTGAGGGATGCCTATGTTCAACAGTTGACTAAAAAAGCCCATCATGATGATGATGGTAATATTCAAGTTCCATCAAATTTAATAATCAAAATATTAAATATCTTCTGAGATCAATTTCGTTTAAAGCTAACGCCCCAGCCCGTCAATGGAACCACAGAACAGCGACGCATGCAATATTGACTTCAACGAGTCCATTTCGAAATCGTATTGCGGGCCTTACTTAACGTTGCCACGATAACTTCGACCGTTAATTAATTTGTTTGCCGAACAATGTTACCGTTGAAGCTTACGCTGTCTGTTATAGCAGCGATAGCTTTAGAACTGGCGAGTTTGAGAGAAAGAGAGAGTAAGACGGAAGACTCTCTGTCTATCTTTCTCTTTATACTTTTCGTTATGAGGGACAGGAATATTACTCTCATAGTTTTCCCCACTTTTCTTATAGTTTTCGCTTACATCAGCCGGTGATAACTTTGCAACTGAAGAGATTGAGAGAAAGAGAGAGTAAGATGGGGGACCCTCTGTGTATCTATTTCTTTATCCTTTAGATTTTTCTTTTTCTTATGAGGAGTAGCAATATTTTTCTCATAGCTTTCGTCGCTGGTCTTATAATTTTCGCCCACACCAGCCAGTGGTAGCTTCAAATGAATGTCCTAAAATAATGGCGTGTTTAGCAGCGAAGACACATTCTGGCTCCTTTACCATACTAGTTTGAAATCAGTTTTAAATACAATTGAATGAATACTTGAATACCTGATAGGGTAGACAGAGAAAGACATTCAACTTCAGCAATAAATTATTAATAGCAAGTAAATAAGGGTTATCAATTTTCAGTATTATACTTTTAATAACTTTATTTCCGTCAAAACATTACAAGTTGTTGGTTAGAGCCGAGATATCTCACTGTCCGGACTCTCACTTTTAATTCAACATACTCGAGTAATCTGAATTCAAGTCCCGGGGTCAGCACCAATTAAATTTATAATTCTATGTGCTGATTTAACACGTGCGCAGTGATGAAAGAAACTATCATGATACTACGAAGCTGCATATATTCGAAATAATAACAAAAAAAATATTTGAAGATATGTGAAGTCCGCCAATTCGCAGTGGGGTCGCGTGGTGGACTATGCCTTAATACCATCTGTACAGAGGCCCAGCAGTGGGACATGTATATGTCGCTTTATACTGTGGGAGAATACACTGAATAATAAAACTTATACTGTAGATGTAAACTGATTGAATGTTATAAAAACGCACTACGTAGAAAACACGACTGCCCCGTTCAAGAGGTATTTATTAATAGTGTTATCAATTTTAATAGTTACCTAAACTAACAGTTATAGGCAAAAACGTTTTAATTCTTCATATTATGACTGCGAAATACCACATTGTAGAACAACCGTGAGTTGTTGAAGCTATATCTACAAAGTAACGAAGATATGACTCCAATGTTTTCCTCATATCTCAGACATTATGGGTCGTGGTCTAGATTTCTGTATGAGATAAGTGTCTGCATAATATACAGATAATTGTTTCGTATTTGGTTATCATTCCATACGCAAAGAGTTTATGTATATTACCTTACATTCATAGTGAGAATTATAGAGGTACTAGCGACCCGCCCCGGATTCGCACGGGTGCAAATTATTATACATATAAACCTTCCTCTTGAATCACTATATCTAGTAAAAAAAACCGCATCAAGATCTGTTGCGTAGTTTTAAACATCTAAGCATACATAGGGACAGACAGACAGCAGGACGACTTTGTTTAATGCTATGTAGTGATTTATAAAATGTCCCAATTCAAAAATACTTTTCTTTTTTTTACTATAGACGCCTTGTGTACACGTAGAAGTAGCGTTACGAATTCACGGATCGTGATTAAGAAGACCTTTACTAATGTCGCGCCTATTTCTGAGCCATTGACTGTCGTTTGGACCGCGAGGATCAAAACTCTCAAGTCGTGGTATGTGGTCACCGGTTCGGACCGTCAGTGCGCACAAAAAGCCTGGCGGTAAGCACCGACAAAGCGGCGGAGTCGCGCCGCTTTCAACCCAAGACCCTCACACCATTGTTGAGTGGTACCGCGATTAACAAGTAATAACCGTTCCGCGGTGCTCTCTGTAATTTATGGCATTCGGGTGGTTTCGAGTTTTTGCGAACCTCTGCACCCCGCTGAGCTCCTTAATTCCGAATCTTAAAATCGACTAACGCACCAGTCGTTTGTCGCATTATAAAATAGCATTACCACATTAAGGGTACCGCGTTACTAAGGTACGATTAATTGGACTCTAGAGAATGCTGTGGCGTTGTTTTGTAGGCCCGTCCTTAATAACTCGCATTGGGCTGTTCGAGTGATATGAGTGATTTATTTCAGACTTCTCGATGTTTGAATTTTAGCCACAGTCAAAAATTGCATGATACTGCACAAAAATAAAGAAAAATTCCGTTTATGTGATGTATTGATTAACAAGCACAATGAAATATAAGAGCGTTTCAGAGTAACTCAATGTACAATAAAAAATATGAAATAATAAAATTGTTGAATGCTAATAAAAATTGCCATTAATATTGCTGTCTGTCTGTCCCTATGTATGCTTAGATCTTTAAAACTAGGCAACGGATCTTAATGCGCTTTTTTTTACTAGATAGAGTGATTCAAACGGAAGGTTTATATGTATAATACATTGCACCCGTGTGAAACCGGGGCGGGTCGCTAGTTAATATTAAAAAGAAACTAGTTATTTCTCCCGGCCCATGTTGCTCAGTCAGCTAGCATATGTTAGAAAGAGACAAAAATATCGAATCACTAAGTGTTGAATGGAAGGGGCATAACGACTTGTCATCTTAAAGAATTTCAATACATGAATATTGTTTCCTTAATCACTTCTACATTTAAGCTTTTATTCATTTAATTTTATTAAGTTTCGAGTTTCTTTTTTGTCTAATTCAAGTTCTAAACATCGATAGGATTATGGCAACATTTAAAAAGTAAATATACTTAATTCTAATAAATGTTATTGAATTCAGTGTAAAATGCATTAGTAGTTAATACACTGAATAAAAAAAGAAAGAATTAATTTATAAATAAAAGAATAAAGAAATGTTTAAATAATTTAACTTTCATCTCCTATCATGATCTCCACAGATTGATTACTAATGCGACGTAAGTTAAGGCTTTGTAAGTACGTAACTTCAAAACGAACTTTATATAAAAAAAATAATAACGAAAGAAGAGTAACTGTGAAAATATTCTTATCGATTCGAAATGAGAGGAAGGAGTTAAGTAAATTAATTGGAAAAACTAAAAATGTTTTCAAGTAATGCTAACTAGGATTTAATAATCAGCGCTTTAAAGAAACATCAAAAGAAAGCGCAGTAAATGAATGTATATACGTTTTGTCATAAAATAGGCCTTGTAGAAAGCCTATTTTATGACAAAACGATAAAGTTTGTGACCGGCTTATTGTTTAGAAATTACACTTGCGTCCCACTTTACTTTGCATATGTTTATGCGGCATTATTTCCATACTGAGCATGTTAAGTGAGTTTTAGCATGGTTGATCTCAAGAATATACCAGATAAACCTGAGATATTCCAGGAAGAAGTTATTACTCTTAAAGCTTGTTTCTTATTGAATATGATATTTTTTTATTTAACCGCACACTACACATTAATTAATGATATTATTTTCACGGATTTATCGCGTTTATTTTTAATATTAATTTCTGACGTTACGCACAATTGCAGAAGAATTCAGAATTCGTCGACATCTGAATGCCAGTGTTAACTTTGGCAGTTTTTTAAAACATTCATTGTGTGACCAATCTACGCAAAAAGTGTTGAATATTGTATTGTAGTATTGATTTGCTTAGGCCTACATTTCATAAGTCATTAAGTACTCAATATGACGATTGCACATATACCAACCCTCGTCTACTGAAATTGAATATGTCTTAAAGGAGAATACAGATCTTGCCTGCACGTGCTCAGAACCACCTGGGTTTGTGTAGAATCGTC
The DNA here is from genome assembly GCA_933534255.1 of Iphiclides podalirius. Taxonomy (NCBI): domain Eukaryota; kingdom Metazoa; phylum Arthropoda; class Insecta; order Lepidoptera; family Papilionidae; genus Iphiclides; species Iphiclides podalirius. The sequence continues at coordinate 5,318,716 of OW152837.1, forward strand.
AGATATAACTTATATAGCAAGTACATAATATACAGGTATCACCTAAAAGTTAGTTTCAAAATGAAATTTGAACTGTGGTAGGAACACGCAACAGTCTGTTGCACGAATGGGCAGATCCGTCCGGGTAAGTACCTAGACCTCACAAAAGACTGGCGTGAAGTGGGTACTTGTACCTTTCCTTTGGTAAGTGAGGTAGCCGAGGCCCACTGTATTAAAAGGCGGCAACGCATCTACAACCCTACGGTTGTTGCAAATGTCGACGGGCGGCGGTTATCACTTAACTATCAGGTGACCCGCCAGCTATTTGCCATAAAAAAAGTTTCAGAATTAAAATGTTTTTTTAAGTCCTAAGAAACTATTTATGGTATAAATAACTAACTAATAATTCACTGGTTTGATACATACAATGGTTGTGTGCTATGTTTATGTTTCTAGTTGAAAGGGATAAATAATTTTGAATCATCATTCTTACACCACCATTTCATGGAAATCCCCTTATAGGTATATATTTATACAGGAACTAACATGTCGTAGCTAAATATGGCGACCACTTGAAGTAACATTGATTATTTTTCTGTGCGTTATTTCAATAGTGTAAGGCATATGTTTCATTTTTACTTCAAACTTAGTCTTACTAACCGTGTAATTGATAAATCTGTAAAGCAAGCAAATAGATCATGTTTGCTTTACAACCATCCAAAATTCAGTCATGGCGGTGATTTTTACATTTTTAAAGATTTTTTTTTGAGACTCTTCTATTTGTATCTATGAATCTATGAACATTGTATAAAAGATGCACAGACGCTTCTCGCTGATTGTTCCTGGCATCCACCTGGATATAGTATGGGGTCAGAGTCCCCTTAATATCAGCGGCGAGGTCGTAGAACGATGATGGTAATGCACAATTTCACGGCCCACCCCTGCGGTGTGGTCCAACTTATGAGCGGATAGCATAAAATGTCATTATTGTGTTACTCCTTTAGCAAAAGATGGATTTGTAATAGATACATCATATAAGCATGCACTATTTACAGATAAAAAAATCTTTTTGAAAATTTTCCATTCCCTAATTAAGTCGTAAAATTGGTAAAAACCGAAACTTTTGGAAAAACATTGAAAAGCAAGCTACATTTGAAAACTTCAACCGTTGCAATAAAATTTTTGTTATAACGTAAATACCGCTCTAAACACACGCGGAGGAACGCTAGTATGAACATTTAACTTTTACTTTTCACATAAAGTTCCTAACGTGACAACGCTGACTTGTTACATGGCTGTGTCATGTTACAAGTCATATCCCACTATAAACCTCATGTACCCTACTAAAATTCGAATGTAGTAATTATATAAGTATTAAGTAAGTATGTTTAAGTATGTCTATCAGTTTTCTAGTACCCATAGTACAAGCATTGCTTAGTTTGGGACTAGAGAATATTGTGTAAAAAGAATGTGTCCCAAAATGTGTCCCAAAAATATTTATTTATAAAATGTAATAAGAACAACAGATAAGCCAATAACATTAAGAAAAACAAAGGCATAACCCTAATTAATGTTGAACTCAAACTAGAGTTAAACAAAAATCATGCCTTTATAATATAAAAAAAAAATATGAGACAGACTATAGAATGTAGACAAACTATAATCTTACAAAAGTTATTGACAGTAATGTAAAAACTTTTCCGGCATTAGTCTTTACACTAAGTAAATTAAGTAAATGCACAGTTGACACTTTAAACTCGTGAGTTGGGCCACAGCCGAACGTATGCACAGTCACGACCCACCCGCTACCTCCAGCTAGAGTGTGTGTTTTAAATAGCCCTAACGAAACTGTGTTGTGTCGGGAGCACAGGCGATGTGGACACGCGCCCACGTCTCTTGCAAATTGCGATTCGCGATACCACCTTAATTGCCGCGCGCCATTACGACACTGCACGGATGAAAATGAAATCTATTTCATTCTCGCTATACGGTACGCAAACTCTTATCAATTGATCATCGTTAGTCGCATAGTTAAAAGAAAAGTAAAAAAGTCAAAATTTCTTTATTAAAAATGGGCCTATTATAAGCTCTTATTCAAAGTCAAAGTCAAAGTATATTTATTCAATATAGGCCTAATTTAAGCTCTTATGGAACGTCAACAAAAAATCTACCACTGGTTCACTAAACTAGACCTGCACAGAGAAGAACCGGCAAGAACTCTGCGGTCTTGTTCTTTCTGTTATTTTTTTTTTTGATGCAATTATACACACTTTCGTATAAAATCAGCAGCAGCCAGGGGTCTTGCAAGTGCAGAGCAAGAGTCATCTCCAAACATCCTTGTCCTCAATGTATTCTTGGACATTATATTGAACGTCAAAAACTACCACCCGTTAACTCAATTAGACCCGCCAGAGAAGAACCGGCAAGAAACTCTGCGGTCTTAGCTTTTTTTTTTTATTTGTGTAAGTATATACACAAGAGTATTTATTCAAGTATAAATTTAGCGGGCGCCACTGGACTTGCAAGTGATAGTAAAATACAGAATTATGCTATTATTGATTGATAACTTCTTAAAAAAGTAACAGCTTTTGTTTTAATCGAGTGAGGCTTTCACTTTCAGCGTTTTCAAAGCAGTATCGGGGTCAGCTGTTAGTTGTTTAGGGAGGTGAATCATATAACAATTAATCTCAATTTCCATGTTCACTTGTTATTTGAGTTATTTAATTAATTGAGTTATTTAAGTAATTGCTAGGTCATTGAACTTTTATTTTTTTTTTTAAATACTAGAAAAAAAATCAACATCAAGTAGTTTTTTCCCCCAATTGATTCGTTTTCGTTCCTTCGGAACAAAAGTATTAGTTATTATAAATAATTACAATGGCGATGATGAACACACGTCTAACGCTACTTGCCAATAATCATAAAAAAATATAAACGTTAAAAAATCCATAATAAAAAAAATATTTTTCAAACAAACTAATTAAGTAAAAAAGAAACAAAATTTGTAACATCCTATACAACTACAACTGACTGATTCGTACATTCAGAGACTTTTTCATTGGTTGCCACAGCGTCGCATTACAAGCCTCTCCTTCTAACAGTATGTTTTGTCTCTTTTAAATTCATTCAACCCATTCATATGTTTTGTGACCTTTACAAATGAACTTTACCTTACAGTTTTATACGTAAGACTGTTCTAAACTTGTTTGTTTTGGAAAAAATAATAACTCGGTAAATATTGATGATTAAAGAATGTAAATTTTTAATACAATTTTAAAAAGTTAACCTCTATATGTGTGTTCATGTATTGTCGCGATTGTAAAGACACACTGTATATGTCTTGATGTTTGATTCTATTAGTAAATTGAACATTAATTAATATTAATCTAATCTGACACCTCAAAATACTATAAGCTCTATAAGCTCTTTTTGCGTAGAAAGGACTAAAAATAATAAAATCTTTGACGGTTGCCACGTCTTTATTTTATTTCATTTTGTCCTGTAACCATGATCGCCGTAAACAGTGCGAGACAGTAATTTAATTCCACTACGAAATATATTAAATAAATTAAATTCGATAAAACATTTTAGTAACAAAAGACCAAATCAACTTCAAATATCTCACTCACTGAACATCTTCTATTGGATTTTGGGGAGTTCCCTGTTAAGATACACCCCAAGAACCAATACCAATGAAAGTAATATAAAACCATATGGGAGCTACACCGAACCCAATGCAAAAATAATATTTATAGTCAGTTAATAAGTTAGGGATTTCTAAGGTAACAAACATAAAAAGAATAACCGAATCGAGAATTTCCTCCTTTTATTGAAGGCGGTTGAAAATCCGTAAAATGCCTCCATTTATCTTAGTCCTATCTTCTTAAAACGAATAAAATAACTAAACGACTCTTAAAACTATTAAAATAAAATGGTGCCCCCAAATCGATTCCTAGCTCAAGTGTTATCTAATCGCTGAGAGTTTTGAAAACCCATCCCCATGATTGACTTTCACTCAACGCGCTTCTATCTGTTAACACATTAGTCCTTCAGATGATAAAACACACAATACACTTGAAATCAATTGCCAAAAGAAACGGCATGCCGTGATGAATATATGAGCGGACGGGTCTTCTTAAATTGGCTCATTTCAAAACGTCGACACCTTTTACAAATACATCAAAACGAACGCCGCGTGATGTGTTGAGATGTGTTGGGACAATATGTTAGAACAACATTTTCATGTTAATTATGCAAGGAACAATCGACTTTAACTTGTCGAATTTAAATGTCATTTCATTTCTTAGAGGGCCCTCCAGATATGAGTGCGAAGATAAACTGACTCTTAAAAGGGGATATAACATACTTTAAAAAGAATGCCTATCATTGTATCACTTGTAAAATTCTTAAAAGAGTAATCAATCTTTCGAATTATCTCGAAAATGCCTGTTATATAGATACATAGTTGATGAAATACCTTTATATTGATGAAGCGAAGTATAAATTGATGTTAACGTGGTTTTACGAGAGCTTTGTCTTGAGTAAACAACTCAAGACAAAGCTCTCAACTTTATTCCTTCACTTATCCCAAATTTGAACACTACTATTCTATTTCGCTGGAAAAAGAGTCTCGAAAGTGGACGACTTTTTAAATGTTACTATGAAAAAAGTCTGGTGTTCAGCTGCTATTGAATTTCCGCTAAATTGCCCATCATGCACCTCCGTAAATAACTCAGGACATAATGACTAGATGATTCAGAGGTCAAAACAATTCGCATCTTCAGAACCTATTGGACGACTATTTGGACCTTAAAAACAGGTGCTTAACGAGAGTAAGAGTATTTCAAAGTAGGTCCTAGTTTGATTTCGGACTTAAAGGAAAACTCACAACTTCTAACTTTACTTCTATGTAAATAACAGCATTTATAACTCAATGGATCAGTAATAGATATCAGATAAACAACACACGATGTATTTCAATTGAAAAAAATTGATTTAAGTTATCACTATTATCATTCTCTTCCTCCTGCCCATCCCTATCCCACTTGGGTAGGGTTGGCATAACGTGTGAATCATTTTGTAAGTGGTTTCGGATAGATTTTTTGCGACCGGCCGCCTGCCTGACGACAACTCTTCTTGGGAACAAAGACCAAGATTCGGCACAATTTTCTGTGGGATTCTCAAATACTTGTCCCGTGTAGGAATGGAGCCCACGGTCGCTTCGCGTCATCAATGATTGATCTTCTAATCAAAACATAAAGTAAATTTTTTAATGTTAAAAAAAACGATACGCTGTTTAGACCTACGAGTGAAGCCAAAAAAGTCACCTCCGGAATGTATCAATCGACTGACAGCCCGTTTAGTTGTTTTGTCAGTAATAGAGGCTAATAGAAATTCCGACATGACTTCTAATTGCTTTGCTGTAATGAGATTGGTAATTACTCTCGTAGCGGCTGCAGGGCACAAGCAAAGTCAGAACAGAGCTTTTAATGATTTACACTTGTGTCTTTAACGGTGTAAAGTATAATTGGGCTGCATTAATAAGCCTTTAGGAGGTATATGGGGAAAGCCTATGTTCAGAAATGGACTCTAACAGACTGAAGTGATGATGATGATGTAGGAAATATTGAATGTTGGTTTCCACACAGAGCTTGAAAAGTTTGGTGTTTATCTTCGACCTGTATAATAATATAGTAAACGATCTTCCACAATTTGCATTTTACTGTAACTATGGAGCAAATAAAGAAAAACAAATGGAATCATATTCATATGAATACTTGATAGAGGAAATAATAAATTTTATAAACAATTCATCATTTAGAGGGCGATTATCTTGTTGTTAAATACTACAGGATTTTACCACTCACACTTTACCTTGGCCACTTTACCGTGGCCTTCAGCTCATGTAGGTTTCTACATGAGCTGAAGGCCACCCGCTTCGAGGTAAAAAAGACTTTCATTTTTTATCATGTGATGTCAACTACAAAAAGTAAATTGCATTTCCGTTAGCATAGTATTTTTTCTGAGATGAGCATCTTTTTTTATTTGTAATAAGACTCAGGTGCATAAACCATCTCGCACATATGGCTAAGGTATACTATATATTTAGTATAGACTTAAATATAATCTGTCACAATATGTTTTATATATATAATCTCTATTTAGTTTAAACTAAATACCAAAGACAATTGGATTTTTTTTAAATCTTCACAGCACAGCATTTCCTCAGCTTTGGACTGAACTCGTGTTCTGTTGAAAAAAAAAGTGTTCATAATTTATTGCGCTTAAAGATGCAGGCAATAAAGAAATTAAAAATAAATCAATCCGCGCAACATTTACATCCAATAAGTAAGCACTTTAAATAAGCCGTTGAATCGAAGACGCCATTCATCAGTCGCCGAGATTGGCGAGTGGTCAGCCATAACTCAAGCGCTTTAAGCGCTGGCATTGCTGACCCCGAGTCTTTTCTCGTAAATCAGTCTGCTTGGAACGTCTATCACGCTGCTTATAATCACAAAGCGCTTATGGTGATTAAATATAATAAAAGCTGTAAACAAAAGAAATTAAGAAGCAAGTAACAAATATATTGATTTGCAGATTATAGTAGTCATGTTTTATCGGGATCTTAGTATGTACGTACTTTTTTTCTGACCTTATTAAATAATTCTTTTGTTTACATGAAACTAAAATTTTTGTTTGTTCTTTCGCAATTATTGGACTATTATAAATAACTTATTCGTAGCTATTGTAAATAACTTAGCGGTTCTACAACATATTGATATTTTGGATTTACGCAGATACTTCACTTTGTGAATATACTTATTGGACTTATTGCTTTGCTTGGACTTATTTGCTTTGTTCAATTTTTTATCAACCCCTGACGATTCGAGTGTTTTAAATTATTTTTATGCATGACTGTTACATAGTTTTTCATTTGGGACATATTCGCTACTTTTTTATTTTGAAGACGAAATTAATAATTGAAAGATTTTGTAACCTTGATACAATATTGCGAAGTAAATACAATTTGTAATAGCTTTAAGGATCTTGCGATTGGGGCGGCCAACACGCTTCCCACCTTCTGACGTAAAAAAAATTATCAATACTTATGTTCCATAAACCACATTTCTACTTCTTCTTCTTGATAGGGTTTTATGCAAGGCTATAACTACGTTTTATTACCTTTACTCTTCACGCCTTCGATGATTTATGTAACAATAACAACTCAAAAAAGCCAGCAAAATTTCCATATGTGGTGGGCATCAGTCTTCACAGCATCAGCTGTTGCAGGATTGGGCGGGTCCATCCGGGTATGTACCACGGCCAAACAGAAGACCAGTGTGATATGGAAGTGTTACACTTCTACTTTTCGTCTGGTGAGTGAGGCAGCCGGGGCCCACTTTGTATGTATGTTTTAAATGTCCAAAAAAACTGTGTTACATTTCAAAAACATTTAGGTGTTCTCGTAGAAACACCTGACACATCTCAATCAGAAATCTCGTAGTAGGTAGGTAGGTAGAGCATTAGTAGAGCCATCACATGAAATACAGAACAATGTTCCCCATATTTACGACGAGAAATCTCACTGGACAGCGAACGCTACGAAGCGGCTGAATGGAACACGGCGAGGGTCTAAAACATCAGCACTACCACGTATGGCAATCGGCCGCGCTTTATCTACCTTTCGTGTTGCGCAAAAGTGAATATTTCCTACTTACCGCACAACAAGGCCCTCCAAACGATCCCTACAATGGCAACATCGCTCGCACAATGCGACGGTTACGTTCCGCCAATTCCGTTTTAAACGGCGAATTGTTGTTTCCTGCCACGCGTTCTTTTGACGGATTTTCGAATGCGATTGTTGAATTCCGAAAGCTTGATGCTGTTGCAAAAAAGAAAAAAAGCCAAAGGCCATTGAAGCATTAAAAATTTAAGTTTCCAAGTTCCAAAAAATTCATGGCTCTTGAATATCGAGGCATGCAATGCCTTCGTTTGCGCTTATTAATATTTTTTTTTAATTTTTATAACGAGTTTTTAGCGATCGAAAAAACAATAGATATTGTCGAAGTTACTGTAATGAAAGCTATAACATTCTTACCTGTAACATGATATACACTAATAAGTCAAAATAAAGTTAGTCAGTTATAAAAAACTTAAATGGGAAAACATTTGGGGTTACTACAACTAAAATAGTTTAATTTAGTAATATGTAGTAATGGGTAGTATTCGTGTAAATATATAACAATTATGATTACAAAATAGTTGATGTGTTATAATAAAATCTGAAAATGAAATAAGATATATCAGAAATGTACGTTATTTTTCCGTTTTTTTAATCACTAAATCATTTACGTGAAATAGATTTGCTTATCCGTCCGAAACCAGAATGGACAAAGTATTAAAAGTGTAACGCAGTTGCCATTACTTTATTTTCTCTAAACAAACTGCATCTACTTCGATTTACATATCTATTAAAAGGCTAATTAATGATTAGGTATATTTAACATCTAAGAATAGTTACTGATTATCAGCTTCGATAGTAACCATAAACCAGTTTCTAATTAAAAAAAGAGTGCATATGTAAACCTGTCATCGACGCTTCCACAAACGCACCGAGACAAAACAAAGTTCAAAGACCTCGGCCCATTCTAATATCGCTGGGCTTGCAATAAAAGAGTGTATTCAGCACTCGACAATGCGCGTCGTCGTAACTACTTTCACACAGATGCACCAGTAACTTAATACGTTAAGTTACGGCTAAGTTTACGAGTTGAGAGCTCATTGATAAAATCACGCGCTGCCGCATCTGTGAACCAATAAATCCCATTGATTTATCATATCAGAGACATATAGTGTGTCCTCATTAAGTTTGTAACGAATATGGGTGAAAAGTCCTTGAATTACTAAGTTGCATTTCCTTCTTTGATTTTTTTTATGCGTGAAGGTGGCAAACGAACTAGCAGTTCACCTAATGTTAAGTGATAACCACATTAACAACACCCGTAGGATTGCAGATGTGTTGCTATCGTTTAATAAAGCGGGCCCCGCCTACCCCAAATGAAATTCAAAAGTTCAACAATTCTAAATCACGCTGATCTTCTGTAAGGCGTGGTACTTATCCGGACCTACCCAGTCGTGCAATAGATAAGAGTGAAGACTGTTGCGTCGCCCTACTATAGTTAAATTAAAACAATTTTGACCGAATGATACATTTCTAACTAAACGAAATTACACAAATTAATGTACATACAACTGGCAAGTATTTACCAAGAGTAGGACTTTCTTAAAGGGGGAAAAATAACTTACCCTTTTACTCCGCTGTGATCGTCTTAGATACCTAACAATGCTCCTCTGAACTTTTACTCCGAAACTTGACAACAAAACAAACAAACAAAAGACGTAAAAATTTGTCTGAAAAACCAAAGGAATTGTTTTGCAAGCCCTCTGCCGTGTCTCAAGTTTGCAGTCTCAGCTGATGCCCTTACTTTTATATTTACTCTAAGGAAGCATTTTACGTTTAAACATTAAAGATTGACAAATGTATAAATAATTTTTTAGACTCTTGTCTAAGAGCTGTACTTTATGTTGGTATTCTAATAAAAAATATACAAAAGAAGTGTTAGTAACTGGTATCTAACAGAAAGTGAAAGGCAAGCAGATGGTTTACTTGATGTTAAGTGATGGGTTTCCAAGAGTGAACCCCTGGTAATTGACTTACCAGGGGAAATGCAAAAGTTTATACTTTTGAGTGTGAAGTGTTATCACATACACATCATGGTTGAATTCTGGGAGCCATTGTTACGTCCCTGGAAAATCAGTCTATTGGAGAACAATAGAAGTTTTTTTTTTATGGAAAAAAGGGGCAAACGAGCCGGAGGCTCACCTGACGGTAAGTGATAAGAAGTTGCTGCTTGACCCTACCACAGTACAACAATCTGTTCAGATTAACATATCAATAAATATATTCAGATTAACAATAATGTGGTTTATTTCATGTTCCTTCCGTATACGGTAAAGCTTCAAGTATGCAATTTCAATGTTGTTTACTTTTATTACTTATAGCTCAGGACGATCTGAATCTGGTATTTAGGCGTTTTATCGTTTAATGTGGGCAATGATTTCTTACGTTAATACTAATTCCTTACGTTTATATTATACGTAACGGGTTCAATGTTCTTGTTTAGTTCTCGTCGGCAATTGCGTGCCGTAAGGCTTTCGAGACGAGTCTTCTCGCACATCCTCTTTATTATATCCATTTTATCCATCAGACTCGTCCTGATCGTATGAACGTATCTAAAGCAAAATGTGAAAACAGTAGGTAACCAGTGATCAACTTTCGAATTGCCATCTTTTTACTTAGTAAAAATTTTGAAGGTCTGCTACGCAGCATACGAAATGTGATCTTATATTGGGAACAACAATGCAAATCGGATAGCTTTAGCTGTTAGAAGAGGTATACGATTTGAGACATGCATTTTGTCATAATTACAGGTTTCCCAAAAAAATGTTACAGTTAAAATACAAAACTATATAACGAAGATTCAGACTTGGCGTAATTAAAGACAAATTATACAAATATTCATATATACAGGGTAGCTACAATTAGAAGAAATTGGATAAGCAGTAATTTCACAGAATACTATCACTGTTTACTAATTCTATGACGTGGTGGCAATTTGGATTGTTGTTCAAACTCAAACCTAACAACTACCTACCGTTTCCTAATTAGGGAGCAGAATATATGTATATATTTATGACCTTAGCAATGAAATATCCTTTAAAATATGAATTCACAACAACTTTTTAAAATAGGCTAATAATTGGCTGATTAGCTTTTCTTTTGTATTACTACATTATTTAAATAAAACACATATGCAGAGAAATGTATAAGGGCACCACAATTGCCAACCTGACGAAACTATCCCAAACCCTCTCACTCCCTCCTTGCGTTTAAATCGTAACGCGGCAAATAGTGAATTAAAGTGCATTTGGCACGAACAATGTACAGTATCAATGCCCACGTAGGGTGATGAAAAGCTCACAAATAAATTAGTGCCAACACTAGAACTCAAATTGACACTTAGTGAATCCAAAATGGCAACTCCGCGCAGCACTAATTACAATCACGGCGGCTCGTGATCGCTCAACTGTCATTTATAAAAAAAAAGAAAGGGACGGCCGATCGACAATGGAGTTTTGAGCGTGTCATCTCATGAGAAAATCTCGCATCTCGCTTGCACAGAGGCGTGGCTGAGTAACCATTTAATCACCGCACTCTCTTTATTATAATTATAAGGTATACATGGGTCCGCCATAATTTTTCGAAACTAATCCCCGACTGCGAAAGCCAGGACTTTTAGGACCGTTGCGGTACAATTTGTATTTTATGTCCAAAGAATTATAATTTGTTGAAAATGGTGCCCTTTTAAAAGACCCACCGAAAATAAAAGGATTTTTTGTATTTATTGTATAATTCGATCAATGCTTATTCAATGATCAAAGCTTTAAGCAATTAAGCTTTCTAAATCTAATACGCAATGATATATTATGTATATATATGATTGAGTTGGAATCTAGTCACCTGTTTTACTTTTTTTTTGTGAAAATTAGATCGAACAGAATTTTAAAGTACCTATATAATTGAGATTAATCAATTTCATATTAAAATTATTGTTAGAAATTTTACTTTTAATACTTCCTTTAATTTACTAATAGCTTTCTCTACAATAAATGATTCTACTGTTTTGAATTAGGAATAATGTATATTAACCACTACCAAAACACCAGGCGATATGCATATCTTGGTGATTCTTCTAACTACATCTAATCTATATTACAACTGACAATATATCCTCTTACAAAGCAACGAACAAGTATCCTTTCAATAACATTATTTCTGTAATTGGAAAATCAATATTTACGGTGGTAGGGCCACGACCTCACAGAAGACCAGTGTAAAGTGGAAGTATGACAAATACTTTCGCGTTTCGTCTGGTGAGTGAGGTAGCCGGAGCCCAATTTTCAAAAGGTTGTCAACGCATCTGTAACCCTTGGGTGTGGCAGAGGTCCATGGGCGGCGGTATTCACTTAACATCAGGTGAACCGTCTGCTCGTTTGACAACCTTTCGCATTAAAAAAAGTTGCTAGGACTGTCCCACATAACTTAAACATTGTGGTGTACCTATGTAATCAGTGCCAAGCGATGGATGCATACTTGGGAGTAATTAAAGTCCGCTTCATGAGGTCCGATTGCCCTTCGAGATCGAACAATGACGTATAAATTACTGAGTAATTATCAATTGCGATTTCCGAGCCCACGGAGCAATATAGATAAGATCGCATCAGGCTTATAAAATAGCGTCCACACACAGAGTAATGTTATACCCGAGATAACGCTCGTTAAGAGCTTGCAGCTTAATTGCGTTTTTGTATTCGTGATCTATATCGCTAGGGTGACGATAAATTCAGCTGTCGAGTGGAACGTGGCTTCTTTGCTTACAAATGTGATAGGATACACAAGTGTTGTCCTATTCAAAAATCATTGATTGTCTCTACCGCTAGATTGCTACTAAATATGAACAGAATTGTAAAACACTTCGGATTTAATTTTTAACTTTAAATAAAAAAAATTTCGAGCAAAAAGTTACCATGTTTGTATAGTTATAATAAATAAATATTTGCGGACTATTCTACACAACGTTTTCTAGTCCCAAACTAAGCAACGCTTGTATTATGGGTACTAGAAAACTGATAAACATACTTTTCTTTTGTAAATAAATACATACCATATATATAGGCACTGGAAAACCACTATGTTCATCACTAAATATTTTTCCAGTAGTGGGGATCGAACCCACACCCTCTTGCGCAAGAGGCAGGTTCACTACTCCCCACGCCCGGGTCGTATTCGAAGTATATTTACATACATATGTGAACATCGCTGGATTAAAGGATAGAACCAATATTCCGAGCTAAATCACTAACGCGTCCCAAAATGGAGCACCAAGAAAAAACAATCGACAATAAGTGCGTCTCCGTGTACACGTCGGTTGGGCAGTTGTTATTTAAATTGCGTTCTATGTTTGAAACGTCCATCGCAATCGGTGGACTTGGCGGAATCGGGCGCGTTCCTTCACACGCCGATGGCCCCGGTCGCGCTAAGCGGCTATTTTAAACGCTCATTGTCTCCGTACCGCCCCAACACGCCCTTTAAATACGAACGACCTAGAAATGCAACAAAAATATTATCAACGCACATGTCTCGTCGAACGGCCTCGTTTACAGGCGGATCCGTTCTGTTCCCTTGAATGTGAAAGGTTGACAGGTGAAAGATGTCAAAATAATTTGTAAGAGAACCTACGGGACGTATTTCCATGGCCTTTGAGGTTAATCTATGGAATAATAACATGTAAGATAATGTAATAGTTTTGTACGGATTTTTTCGCGTTTGATTTAGTTTTTAAAGGTGCCACTCGCTGTCACATTCAAAATTTTGCTGTCACAGTCTTCTTTTTTTAAAACAGGTAACATGTTTACGTGAGATATATGTGTTTATGAAAGTGGACACGTTTTCAATGAACTTTCCAATTCAGGGATATTTTTCATCTTTTTCTTAAAGAATAGTTACTTCGAAAGCTTACCAGAACCCTCAATTAGCTTTGAACTCAGTTAAGGGTCTTATCAATATGTCATTAACACGTAACACAAATTAACTAATTTAAGTCTAGGCATCAATCTCTGAGTGCGATCGCTAAGTTGGAAAACAGGATATCCGGATATCCGGTCCAAATATCAAAGTCGCGAGCTTAATCGAATTTCTATTGATTTAAATAAACAACAGATTATGGACGCCTACATAGAAACCGCGTTCATTTCGCGAGCGAAGTTCAAATGAGATTTATGTTTGCCCGTTTGTTAAACTGACAATATAACAGCAATGAGCCGATGTAACGAACCAATTAAGAGTCATTATCAAATAGCTACTGCCAGTGGCTGAGGACGGATTGCAATCTAAGGTCGTGGGTTGAATCCCACTGAATAAAGAGTTTTCCCTATTTCGAAATTAATTTGAAATGAATTTGGCACAGACTTGGTCTTTGAAATCAAATCAAAATATATTTATTCACATAGACGCTTGCGCGTTCTTATATAACGTCAAACTTTTACATAAAAATTAATACGTTCGTAAGTTACCACTTAAAAAAGCTGGCTTTAGAGAAGCTCAGAGTCACACAACGAGTAATGCTTTGAGTTTCCTTTGCGTAACACAATTCCGGAACGAGGAAATTCGCCGAAGAACCAGAGTCACTGACACAGCTCTCCGGATTTGCAAGCCGAAGTGGCAATGAGCAGGCCACATTGTAGAAGTGAAGACCGATGGGGAATACGTCACGAGTGGTGATCATGAACCGGAAGACGTAGGACATAGACCGGAAGGGTTGGAAGGCCTGCCACTAGGCGGACCAACGACATCGTTAGAGTGGCGGGTAACCGGTGCATGCAAATGGCAAAGTGTCTTTATAACGTTCTAAGGGAGCGGCTTTTGTTCAACATTGGACGTCTTGCGGCTACGATGATGATGATGACGATACTTAACTACAATATCCCAAGATCCCGTTAAATGTTTATGAAGATATTCACAAAAACAATGAACAAAACTTGAAAACCATTACAATTTGACATTATGGCGATGAAGATAATGGTAAAATTGGAATGAAAAAATTATCACAACCGTAAGAGTTTTGGGCCTGTCTTCATAGTAGTCTGTATTGGTAAGCTGTCAAAGAAAATACAAGATATTTTCAAATATCGAATCTAAACACCAAAGTAATTACCACCATCCTGTTCTGGGTTGCCGCGGTTCAGATAAGGCCCCGAATTACGGGCGTAATTTAATTATCACTCGTTAAAGTTGTTCAATTTGAAATTGTGAGCGGTGTCATTTTCGTTCACGAACTCTCAATACAGGAGTGGAGCGTCGCTGGGTCTGCGGCCGGGCGATAACGCGCCACCCGCGCTGCACTACTTGCCGCTAGGGTTGCCAAAAAGGACTATTTTTATTTTGTACCATTATTTATTGTAAACACGTGAACGCTGCACTTTATCGAATCAAACTGTAAAGTCGTTCGTTTAATACAAATTACAGAATACTTTTCGGCGTTTATAATCACAATTTTAAATAAAATGAGTTTGTACCTACGCTAAGCACAACACGTAATGTTCAGCATTAATACATTAACGGTAGTTGTAATATCTGAACAGCTAGGCTATAAATATTTTCAGTCATTGCTGTGTCATTAATGACTTATATGTTTTTTTTTCTGGAAAATACTGCATTTTAGTTCACTTTGACTTTGACACATTTGAACACACGATGAACCCAACGAATTCATTCACTAAAGGCACCAGTAAATACTATAAGTTTAACTAACAATCGGTTTCTTATTACAATCGGATGGATAGGCTTACTCTGGATTACTTTGATTAACAAACATTACAAACTACAAAACAAACGATTCCGTTTGAATAATGAATGTCAAATAAAAGACAAGGGAAGGGGAATTGGTAATAATGATTCTTCTATGGATTAAAGGAAGGGGAATTAGTAATAATGATGCCGGTTCTTCTATGGATTGTTTTGATTTAGTGAATAGGTAGTTCTTCTTAACTTTTATGACAGATTTACACAAGCCTAAATTCAATAAAGAATTTTTGTCACACACGTCTTTGATACTAATCTGCGATTATATATGTATATCTAGATTCTAGAATCAAGTCATATCTTCGACCTCAAAAGTTCAAATACGAAAATTTCGTAATGAAAATATTTTCTGCTGCGTTATAAGTGCCAACCCTAAGTGAATATACCTAAAAGTTGGAATTCCTGCACGCGTCTTAATAGCGTAAGTGCATTAGATTTGAGACGTTTTCATCACAAATTAAATGCGTCTTAACTATTTTACCCTGGTAAGTGTTTTTAATAAATTTTTAGTAATTTTAAGATACAATATTTATTTATTTGAAATTCATATTTATTTTATTCTGAATATATCAGTTGTACAAATCGTCTTTGACAAAGCTACAAAAAAATTTAATTCAAATCTTCTTTTACATCGGTATTAATATCAAGTTTGATTATTCTAATTTCGATATAATCCCCGAGTATGGTTCGCATAAACGAGATAGGTCCCGCACATTACAGAATCTTTCCAATTAAGATATTTAAAAGGAATTCCGAGCTGATATCGGCATTTACATACTAAGGGACTCTTGCATAAATTAATACGTTAAAGTTTGAAAATTATCCTTTCCAGTTTTAATGGCAGTAAGAAAAAATATTAAATAAGTCGACTTTTTGATTATACGCTGGTTTTAAAACTTTTTCAGGTAAAATTTTTGAAACTTAATTACACTTTTTTTGTGCACCTTGCGCTTTATAAAAGTTAATGTATCAGGGAAAAACTAATATCTGTTTATTAATCTTTATTGAATTTGCTTGCATACCAAACACATTATGGCGGACTCGATACTTTACAAGTTATCTTGTGATCAACTTTTATGGCAGTTGCAATAGGAAACCAACCAAATTTTGTTATATAGGTAAAAGTATTATTATATCTGTTAGGTTGTACTTTTAGCGTTTAGGAAAACAATGGCACGCAGTATGTCAATACCTTTAGGCTCATCCTGATTCTTTTCAAGAAGGTATTTGTATGTTTTGGATCTCTTATATGTTCAACTAGTTGTTGTTAATTGAATAAATAAAAAAACAAGCAAATCCCAACCATTAAACATTCATTAAGTTTAAAGAAGTTTTACTTGCTCGAACTTCTTCAAACGACAAAAAGTAGCTAAATCGCCTAGGAAACAAGATATTAAAAGTATTAAAGTCAATATTAAAATTTTCCTGTATTCCGTATGAAAACATTTACCTGGATCTAGATCCAAATCTTGAAAGTCCCAATTCGGATCTAAAATCTAACTTAAATATTACACCGTACTTATTAGTATTAACTCACCAAAAATTAGGATGTTAAATACGACTCTGGCATTAGCACAATAACTAATCACAATCGTTGTTGCAAGAATGGGCAGGTCGTCCGAGTAAGTACCACGACCTAACAGAGGACCAGCGTCAAGTGGAAGTGTTGTACTTCTGCGTTTCATCTGTTGAGTGAGGTAGTCAAGGCCCACTTTAGTATAAGGTGGCAACGCATTTGCAATCCTACGGGTGTTGCAAATGTCAATGGGCGGCGGTTATTACTTAACACAAGGTGAACCGCCAGCTCGCTTGCCACCGTCTCACGTAAAGAAAAACATACACAAAGTAGTAGACATTAAAGAACCATTTGTAGAGCACATTAAAACGTCCAGTTCGTTTAAAATCTATTTAGCATCTGTACTGATTGGATACGTGTACGACCACCCTTACATTGTGCAGCTGCCCTTATCCGTAGAACCGTCATAAAGTCGTAGCTTAAGTGAGTCGAGACGGGTAACGGGTTCTGTACAAACGAACCGAATGTATGTTCGCTTATATTTGCAATCATCATCTGATCCTTAACTAGCGATGCTTATCGCTACTTGACATTATCGAGCCCACACCGCGAGCTCGCCTTGCCATTGGTAAGGTTTTTGTTGGTACTAACAGTTGATCTTAAATGTGACACTACACTATCGCAAAAATATCTCGGTGGCGTATTTGCTTCTGCGTCTATTAGATTCTACGACGTGGGTCATTTGTTCGATTCCGACATGGAACAAGTGATCCACACACAAATAGTGTGACCCACAGATCATTGTTCCATATCTGGGTTTCCAAGAAGGGTTGACGACAACGTTGACTACCCCACCTAGGTGTGGTAAGGGCAGGAGGATGATGACCTTTGCAAAAATACTAGCTGATTGCCTACAATCATACAAGAATTATAAGTATCGTTTGCAAATTTTACAACGTGCTCCACCATCGTGGTAATCCATATATCTAGATATCTAATCATATATCTAATACCGTCTAGTCTACGTTTACCATCGAAGCGAGACCAAGTGGTAAGTCAGGACCGGTTGCAATTATCCAGAAAACATTTACATCGTATATAATAAATGAAAATATTTAACATAACCGATTATATTGCTTGTCTTTTAAACTCTTTTAAGTCATCTTTCATTATCAATTCTCAAAGCACTCATGGGCAAGAAAGAATTAATGAGGTTACGCCAATACAACATTATCGCATCGCTAATTAAAACTATTATCATTACTGGTTTTATCATGATTAATTTAATTTTAAAAGAAGTCGTTTAAGAAAGTTGCATGAAATTTAAAAGTATTATTTAAAAGTCAAATTACGTGCATAATTTCTTCATACGTAAGGGGCATTTTTGCATAATTAATAATTGCGTCAAATTATAAACTGACCAGAAAGGTGAGAGCCAAACTAATAGATAAAATCCAAGTATAAAAAGAGCTTAATTTTTAAAGAATAATATAAAATGTAGGATCGGATGTTATCGGGCTAATAACTTCGTTAGTAGACGCCGTGCGATAACTGTTTTTTACAAGATGAAACTTTCTCATTATTGTCTAGTGTTAACTCTTAAACATTCAAGTTAATAGGGAAAATATTTCGTGTTTACCTAATTTTACGGTTAGCGTTAACTCGAATAATATAATTCCGTGAGGAAGAAAAGAGGACAAAATTAATATTTATTTTAGGAATAAATGCCTTGATAATTTTTTTCCATGTCTACATATGACCTAAAATCAAAGACATTTTATACAATACTAGCGACCCGCCCCGGCTTCGCGCGGTTGCAATGTATGATACATATAAATCAACCTCTTGAACCTCTCGACTAGAAGTGGACAATTCTCGCATAACCTTTCTCTATTAAAATGTTAATTATAAAAATTGTACCAACTTGTAATTCCGTAATATGGGAAAGCTTGCGTGTTCCCGAAGTGAAGAGCACTTCGCTAAGGCTGAGTGGGGTAAACTAAAGATATCTTACATCCTAATTTAAAATAAAAGACATTAACGTAAAAAGCGACAATTTTATTCAAAAAAACAATCACACGAACGAAGCTGTGGGTAAAACATGTTATAATTTATAATTAAGAAAAATATCACGGATATCATTCTCCCACAAAAGGACCAAACGACCCAAAAGTATAAATCCCCAACAGTGCTACAAACATTAAAAAATGGACGCGCAGTCGAAACTGTTGACAAGTCCTGACATCGTTTAAAATTAATAGCGGTCGTCCATTATACGGCTACCAGTCAGAGGTGGTCCACCCTTTACACATTTTCGTTTACAAAATAACAATAAAAAAATCAAACTGATGCCCTCATGATACCTCCTAAAATATTTCACCGTGTGAAATATGTCAGTAATTAAAACGTGAAATACCTACGAATATTCTGACCCGTGATTCTTTTATAACGAGACGTTCTTTGCGGGGTTTTAGTGTGATTAAAATTACTCGGATGTTTCATGTGCATACAATCCTCGATGGCTGGGGGAATGTTTTGTTAAGGCGTTCTCTCTCAAATTTGTTTAGGAATGTGAGGTATTGTCGCCGATTTTTATTAAATATACCAGTTTCGTCGTTTCGTTTTACTTTTGCAATTTTTAAGAGCAATGTTCACTCAGTACACGAAATGTAATACGTTCAAAATAAATATGTTACATGCACGTCTTCTATTTTATTGATATGAGTGCGGTATTCCTGTGTGCTTGTAGCAAATTTTTAATATTTCTTTTCATAGAAAGATGGCACTCATTAAGTAAATAATAAAGAATATTACAATGCTTGTTTAGGTCATATAAATATATTAAATCTATTTTTAAAATCAAGATCTCGTAGTTTTGGTTTTGCGTTAATCAAACAAGCATTCATTGAATCAAAAAGAACGCATTTAGATAATTTCAAAGAAACTGAGACTGAGACACATCTATTAGTCTATCTGTTCTGATTAAGATTCCGATTAGTAAATATATATTTAGTACACTGTATATTAGTATTATACACTGTATAGTATATATACTAGTACCTTTTTTAAGACGTACTGTGTTGAATGCCCTATTTACATAACTCTGCCCCATGAACGATCTAATTACTTTTTGTAGACGAAATAACCATGTAGTTAGTTCGTCCTTATTTCTATTAATTTTATGTTTGTCACTATTCTTTAGATAATATTCAAGGTTATGACTAACGTGCAAAATATTAAAATAAATATCTATTCCGAATTAGCAGAAGACAACTCTACACTCCGACTCTACATTTCATTTCGCTTTACTTATTTCGATAAATTCGCTTTTTGTACCGTTAAAAGTTAAACGGGGCAGATCCACTAGCAGCCGCAGGCCACATAACACTGTGTTAAATTCCGATTGTCGATGCAGCTTCGTGGCTTGCGGTTCTGGCGCTCAAATTCGCCTTTCAGTGGTCGGTGTGTTGTAACACCGCGGTGTAATGCTACCATTGTTCGTAAATAACTTTCGTAATTAGAAACTAGTTCTGTAGATGCTTTTTAGTTTAGAATGAAGGTTTATGTTGATTTCATTTTAGTAAATCCCTAGTGGTTTTATTGTTCAACTAAATTGATAACAAAGCAAAATCTGTATTATATTATTTAATATAAACAAAAAAAAATTCAATGTATACATATTCATTAATTTTGTCTTTTTAGGTGATTTTACTTACATTACAAAAGAACCTGTATCATATATACTATGATATTTCATTGGTTACCACAAACTTTTTCGATAATATCTGTTAATTACGACAGTAATGATTAGCACATAATTTGAAGCATCAAGCATTGAAAAAGATTTTCGCATCATGAGGTCATCGAATGGTAAATGCTAACATGAACATTTTTCATTTTTCATGAACAAAATAAATCGTTTGAGGCAATGACTAAGTACATATCATTTTTATTGTTCCCCTTTTACCTAT
This sequence comes from Iphiclides podalirius, assembly GCA_933534255.1. Taxonomy (NCBI): domain Eukaryota; kingdom Metazoa; phylum Arthropoda; class Insecta; order Lepidoptera; family Papilionidae; genus Iphiclides; species Iphiclides podalirius. Next base: position 5,339,663 of record OW152837.1, read on the forward strand.
TTGCTCGGGTAAACTACTACTTACGCTACTAAAACTTGGATTTTCAAAAAGAATTCTTTTTTAAGCTGATTCCCAACGGGTCTCGCGGAGAGAGTGCATTCAAACTGCTCATTGGAAGTTTGAGTCGCGCTGCATCCACTATTAATATGATTGCAACGTGCCCCACGTTGGCTTTTCCCCTTTTGCGGAAAGTATTAGGAAAATATAAATCTAACATGCCGTGTGTTGAAATGTTAACTTTGCCCCTTTGCTCACAGGGTCTTTAATTCCTTAACAATAGCTTACCCGTTGTAAAAGACTACTAGAACGTAAAAAATAAATTATGAATACAAAACAACTTCGTGATCAACAAGGAAGACACGATTTTCAATAAATAACCTTACCAGTGGTCTTCACTCTTTGTTACACAACGTATTTGTTACAGTTACGGTAATATTCGACAGTGAGTAGGAAGTGAAAATTTAAACACTAGTCTTGAACAATACCACATAAAATTCTCACGAGGAAAACAGTATCTTTCTAAGATGAATTTACTCTTTAAGAAATACTTTCATAAATGTTCACTCGCAAAGTTTCGCAGTGGTAGGTCGGAAAGTAGTGGTGAAAAGGGCAGGTCCGGGTAAATACCACGATCTCATAGAAGACCGGCGGGAAGTATAATAGTTATTCTTCTGCTTTCGTTTGTTGAGTGAGGTGGCTGGATCCCACTTTATTAAAAATGCCAACGCATCTGCAATCCTACGGGTGTTGCAAATGACAGGCGACCCGCCAGCTTGCTTGCCACCTTATTACATAAAACAGTTAAGTTAATAAAACGATACATGTATTATACATGTATCGTTTTATTATTATAAGAATAATTACGTGTGAACATTCAATGGTCCTGATACGTCGTCGTGAGGAGGCGTCTGCCCAGCAGTGGGACATGTATAGGCTGTTACTTTACTTTTTTTTATACTATGTAAATGAAACTAATTACATTTTCTAATTCCCCGCCATTTCGAAAACTTTTCTGTCCGTCCCTTGACCGTGAAAAGGTTAGAAACGTCATGAATTTAAAAAAAAACTAATTAAAATGTGATAAAATCTGTCAAATATTTTCATTTAACAACACACTAGGGCTTTAAAAATGAAATAAGGCGTCTGTTATACGGTATCTCTAACTTTGAAAATCATACAGAAGATTATTTAATTTTTAGATAATGTACAGACTTCATAGATGTATCTACGCTCGCTATTTCTTAAAAAAACCTCTTTATCGGAACTAACCTGCAGTGAACGCGTAAAAAATGGATCCAATCAAAATGTCATCAAGCAAGTAACATCTCTTTTTGCCCGTGGACACGTCAATCTTTAGTTATGGTCACGTTCGGTTAGCTGCCACCATAAAAAATATATCGGCAATCTCTCGAGGCATTTCGTAATCGCTTCGCGCACGGGTGCAGCTGATACTTGAATAGATAGCTGTTAATCTATTTTTATATGAATATTCCCTTATTTTTGTATTAACGGCCGGTTTCAATATTCTATCTGTATCTGTAGATTTGGCTACTAACGGTAGGTATTTAACATTAGCCCCATAATACTTACTTCAAAATTCTATCTCCGGTAACCAAATCTACAGATAGATAGAATATTGAAATCAGCTATCAAAAGTTCGTGGATGTGTATGATTACATAGACCAACACGCGGCCCACTTCAGATTGGCGGACTTCATATATTTTTGAAATATTTTATTTTGTTATTCGTTATATATTTCGAAAATATGCAGCTTTCCTTAAGATGGTTTCCTTCACCGGTGAGCACGTGATAAGTCGGCACGCAAAATTGGTGCAAAAAGCAATTACAACTCGGACTCGGATTGCTCAAGTATCCGGGCCTTAACCGCCTTTAATAAAATTAAAGGCGGTTAAGGCCCGGATTTTAACCTATCACGGCTCTACCAATGCATAATATTCGCGTAAATACAAGAAATCCATATATAATTGTGTGTTGTCGTAAAACGGTCTATTTTTATATGTAATCCCAAAGATTAAAAAAACCCTAGAATGAGCATCCATTTGTCGAAAAATGATACTTGGCAATAAAATATAAATTCTTCCTATTCTGGTAGAGTAGTTCAGCACAAGCTGATATGCAAAAATTGCATATCAGCTTGTGCTGAACGAATAGGCCGACTTGACCGGAGCTATGTAAGTCCACAACAGTAATAAATCCCGCGTAAATAAATGTTAAGTAAGAAAGATACTTTTTCGTGTCGTTCAGCTAGAGAAGTAGATGGCGGGCCTTCCACTCAGACGTCAACCCGCCTGCAACAACACTAGTGTTGTGATTGCCCAATCCTTACTATAGGTGATTCACTTTTTCAATTATTGCCCACAAAGAAAATTAAAAGCAAAATCCAGATAATGTGGGCTTCAAAAGACATCCATAACTAAAACGAATTCACAAATCCAATGTGTTTAAAACTTTTAAAGTTTACGAAGGGCTGTAATCCAAATTTTAATTATTAATTTTACATATATTAAAGTTTACAAATAACAATTTCACAAATATTCAAGTTTACAAATATCTGTGCACATTCAATTAACATAATAATGAATGTAGCTTAAAACAACATGCTTTCAATAAGAATCTTAACAGAAACACGGCTATAAACTTGAGAAGGGCAATTTACGAGCAACTTGAGGCGAGACGTAGATGAAGATGAACAGATCTTAATTTGTGCGAAGACATAAGTGAGTGCGAAATTGAAAAACCGCACGAATATACGATATACTGTAATTTAGACAAGATAATGACTAAATTACAGTATATCGTATATTCTATATATAACCGGATAACGCACCGTGTTAACATTCATAATGTTTATTTATAACTGTCGCTTAGAGCAGTGAGTAGGCATTACGGTTTTCCGTCTTTCCAAGATCTTTACATACTTCTGTTTTCTATTCAATGAAACGTATCATCTCAAGCTCGTACGCTTTTCACTCTAATGGATTTGTAATATATACTTGCTACGTATTAGTTCAAAAGGCGCAGTTCTTAAGCTATGGGCTTTGGAGCCGCGAGCAATGGATTCAATTCCCACACGGGACATGTATTTGTGAGCCACATATAATGGTTCCGAATCTGGTTGTTGGTCTAGTAACATTTGGTGTGCAAAACATTGTCATAGCATCAGAAGATACTGTCTTACAGAAAGGGCACCGGTCTTAAAATAAGAAATAAAGAAAAAAGTACCTAATGCCGTCATAGTCATGAAGTTTATTTTAGTCTCAGACATGAAACTTCATATGCACTACACACGTTACTTCATATGGTTATGGTAAAAAGATGAGCGAAGCTTATTTCCCAATAAATTATTAAGCAAAGTTTCATTTCCGACTTTTTTTTCCTAACGGGCTCACCGAAACGTATGCCAATTGACCCCGGTTTCATATTATAGCCCTGCCTACAGACTAAGTTACATTTAATGCGGTTCCCACGCAACTTCCCTTAACTAGAGAGCCTGTGGTAAATCTTATTGCAGCCTGCGATGGAATTTAAAATCGCAACATTATTTAGCTTGTTGACACCACAATACGAATTGAATTGCATTTTATTACCTTAAAAGATTTTCCAGCACGTTGTAAAGAGTCGTCGCTTTACTTGGCTCAAATTGGAATTTTTCTTTTGGACTTTCGTCTTTATATTATATCAGTGATTTGTTCTAAATTGATACTTTTAAATCTTCACAATGAACTACTCCCAAAGTTGAATCAAAGACCGCGACCATCATAATTAACTGCCATTACTTCGAGACTGCCTTATGTTTTTTGTATAAAGGAATTCACAAAACTTCCAAGAAACTCCGTGAGAACGTCACCCCTCCGTTGGTTCACGGCTCTTATTACTGATGATGGTAAAATAATGAAAAATGTAATGATGGCTTTTTCGTCGTACTACGTTTGTGCCTTCGGTCATCGATATTATGAAGGCTTAATCAGTAAAAACCCGTAGATATGCTACGATAATTACTCCGCTGTGTTCTTATTTCTGTAATCGCTAATATAAATCCTTTTTTCGCCAGCATGTAGCAAACATAAACAATGATAAACAGAAATCGCTAACTTTTTCACGAGGTCTCGAAAACTTCGTGGTTGTGTGAAGTGAAGAAGCTCTAATAGAAGTCACAGTTTGAATCTCAGTTATGTGAAGATGGACAAAATCATCGTCTCGTTATTTGCGTCATTTGCGTTAATTAAACGTAAACAAGACTCTTCACATGGACATAATCTTTCTTTCTCCTGCCTTTATCCTACCCAAGGGGCCGGCACAATATGTGAATCATGTTGTTAATGGCTTGGGCTTTTACGAAAAGCCTGAAGGCAAACTTGGTAGGGAACAAACACCTAGGTCCTATACAATTTTCTGTGGGTCACACAAATACTTGTCCCGTGTACCAATGGCTTAGTAACTGTACCGAGTGACCAGACACGATCGAGGCTTATGTACTTGATGAAACTTCGAGCGTCGTTAGAATTAAAAAAAGCAAATGGTTATTAGATGTTTTAAAAGATTAATATTCGCTCACATATCATACTTGTGAAACACCTGACACCACAACAAAATATATAGTAAGGTAGTCTATTGTGTTAGAATTATTATAAGTTTCTGTACCCAGCGAATACTGGTATCCATTAAAAATCTAATTTTTCATTAACTCTTAAAAGTTTTCCTACAGGTAAAATATAGCAAAGTTAGTAAAGTAATAGCCTATACATGTTTCCATATATTCCAAGCTAGGTAAATATCTCCTGTGTATAGAGGGCATAGTCCTCGAATCCTAACGTGAATCCAGCCAGCAGCCTACAACTATTTATTTTATTATTTCGGTGTTACGCAAGTTTCCTGCAACGCAATAAGTAACATGAAATAAATCAATATAGTAAGCAGCTAACGTAACTTCGCTGACAACGACGAATTATCGCCGACATATTGCCGTATTAATTTCACGGTACTGAAAAGGTCACCTACGCCAATTACCGGCACTGCCGACATCAAGCTAAGGTTCTGGGAAACGAAAAGCCGTGTCAAATATAAATTATTTCAAGTAATACGAGTGTGGAATACTAAGCAATTTCCAATTAATTACGCAGCAATACGAACAAATTCAACGTGAATATTCTAAGAATACAAGATATTAGGATTACTATTACTCGTAAAGTTGTCATTAAAATACCTATATGAAACGGACGGAAAACATTCTTATAGGCATACCTGCATCTCGTAAGTGTGAATGGAGCTCTCATATCACCATCATCTTCATCATGTTAGCCTGATTTTGTTCACTGCTCAATACAGGCCACCCTCACAGAATGCCAAAACCCATGATTCTGGGATCTCATAAAGAAGTGTCCGTGGCTATTTAGCAACTATTCAAAATATGTTTTAGAATAGACACAATTAAAACTTCAGACGATTTGTGTGTATCTCTGACATCGGAATAGCTTTCTGTGATAGATGCGATATGATTTATGGAAAAGATGGTACGCCAAGTTGCCGAACAGGAAGACTCATCGGGGGAATCACCACGGCCTCACAGGATACTGGATCACTGGATTAGGAAGTGGAAGTATTGCGGCGATTGTAATCACTTAACATTAGGTGAACTACCAACTTACTTGACAACTTATCACATAAATATACCTCTCCTGTCACCTAATAGTGGATACATGATGATCTCCGCCCATGCTCTCTCGAAGGCAAAAGCGAAGCCGGCCGTATAAATAGGAATACGCCCTATACTGGAAAGCCGCCAAGTCGTACCGGTCGTCAAATACTACGTGGAGCAATTGTGTACCGCGTAACACGCAGGGTTTTCTGCTGTTGCATGAAGAGGATGCTTAGTCAAGGCATCCATTCACTGCCTAGCAAAAGACCGACCGGTGGTTAACTTAACTGGGCTCAACCCTAGAAGTAGAAAAAGTGACTGCAACGTTACTGCGACGGTAATCACTTGTACCAGTTTCCTGTTCGTTCATCACTCTTTTCCATATTAAAAGCATTCTAGCAAGGTATAACGTCACCCAATATATGTTAAGGCAACTACATTCACCTTTATCCTCGGAACATCTGCATAGTTTCTGTTATTTCGTTTACGACCATCGAATAATGACGCAGACAGCCGCTGAGCTATTAACGTCTGGACATTAAGGGCCGATACGATTAACCGAAACGTCGGAACGCTATCGCGGCAAAAACAGGAATCTAAACGGCGCGTCGCGCGCGCCCTCTCGACAAAAAGAAACTAATTTAGTTGGCATTCGGCCGCCGGCAAGCGCTCGGCAGCCGTTTAATTCGAAAGCGCCAATTCGGTGTAGGAGTCAGACCACCTGGTTTTCGGATGAAGCGTTAACATAGACTTGACAGGCACACATGATAATTCTATCCTCTGGAACGCTTACGCCCGGTTTCTGAAATAATAACACCCAGTTTCCGAAAGCGCAATCAATTTTAATTTACGATAAATCTCTTGTCATTCGTTGTTTAACATGATCTGAGTTGCTAGAACGTCTTAAACAACATTGATTTTGATTTGCAATTAGTCACTGATTAACGGACAATCAACAGAAAATCGAGTTTCTGAAAGCGTTTTTCGGTGGTCAACGAGTTGTCAAAAGTTTTATTATGTAATCTGTCAATTTGGACGATCAATCGTTGGTTAAAAATGTAATTTATCAAAAATCTTATTAAAAATAAACATAATTCCCTAATACGTTTTTAGGACATCTATACTGTTAGGACATATTGTTAGGACCTATTTATTATTATGCGAACATATCATGCGATTAAAAAAAATACAAAATGCAATTCAAAAGTTAATAAATAATATGGAGAATCCATATTATTTATTAACTTTTGAATTTATTTATCTTCTTATAATATCATTTATTCTTTTTATAATACTTACTTGTTTCTTATGGATAAAAGTTAATTTTTTTCATTTTTTCTTGACATTTTGCATGTTTTTATATAAAGCTTAAATTTTATTCATTCAGCTTGGTTTTTACGCAGTTGGCAATCACACCTCACAGGTGACAGGACAAATGCGTTTCGTCTGGTGAGTGAGGTAGCCGGACGTTAATTTTCAAAAGTTTTGTTTAAAAAGGGACAGCTATACAATAGAAAGACCCGTTGCTCGTTTGAAGTAAAATTCATTTCATTAATTATCATTGGTTATACAGTGATTAGCAAATTTTTCTTGAACAAACCTTTCAGAAACCCAAGGCAGTTTAACAAGAGATTAACAGCTGATCATTTTTGACATAGTGTTATGTGATTGCTGCTTTGATTGGCCTTTCGGAAACTGGGCATGACCATCGTAGAAGTCAACTAACCAGCTGTCAAGTGGATTTTCAAATGTTATTTGAGTTGCCAAAAGGATTGTTAAACTCTTTGAAATGATCATTCTCATCATTAAGAAGATTATTCTGATTAATCCAGAGCGTTTAACAATCCTTGAAATTTGAAGCCAGCTGATTAGTTGAAGTCTAAATGTTTCAGAAACCGGGCGTCAGTTTGTAATCACGATTTGATTAGAGAATTTATTTACGATACCTTGTACTATTGAATACTTGTACGAAATATGTTTACTTGTACGAAAACTATGAAATACCCAAAATAACTTGAGAACACCAACAAACATCATGTAAAAGTTTTACTTTTGTTTTCATATATAACGTTGGGGCTTTAGGTCCACGACCTTTGTCAGTTCATCTAGAAATATGATAATTAATTTTTATGAGTAAAATCTCGCTTTATGTTCTAATCTAATTAACTTTACAAATAAATTTGCATGAAAAAGCATAGCACAGCAGCAATAACTAAAAAAAATATGTTTTCATTTCAAGTATTACTAACACTCTTAATCAGCTGAGGTTGGACCTAGAAAATAAATAACAGATTAAAAGGGACGAGAAGTAAGAAGCAGCAAGATTTATAAAAACCAAAACCTCGACACGAATCCCACGCATAAATAAAAAAAGAAGAATAAAAAAGCAAAGCAGTATAAAACGGCGATGGTCTTATTTATCTGTGGACACTGATGCATGTGCCACGCGCTGCAACCCCAACTGATTCGACAACAGGGTAACGTATGCAAATTTAGCCCGGGGCTATGAAATATACGACCAATAAATAAACAACACGCCGAAAGGGGTGAAATTAAATATTCATATTGATAGTGATGTAATTATGTTTCTAAGTGTTTATCGACTATCGATATAAAAAAGTAACAAAAGTAAAAACAGTTCATAAGCGAATGTACGACTCACATTTATGTAGAGTTTTAACGTAAATAAATTTACTAATCTCATCAATTTAAGATAAAGTTTATATTAATGAAGAAAAACTAAATTATATTATTTACGTGCTCGAATACATTGTTAAATTTCACCTTTTAAGGATTTTATCGCGTTTTTACTTTAAAGCATCAATGCTCTCACAAAAAAACCTAATAACCTGCCGAGAATATTCAATACGACATAAATTAAACGCACATTTAAATTTTAGAATTAATTTTTATTATTAGTCTGTGCGCTCAAGATTACATTTTAAATGATGTATTTTTGTTTATACATAAAAAAATTTCGAAAGGATCGAATCCCACAGCGCCGAGTTTTTATTAATTTACCTACAAAAATCACTGTTTAACGAATTTTAATCTTTTAACTAAATAACTTTTAATTTAATCAATGTATACAAATGATAATTACACCTGAAACAAAAGTTGTACTTTTAAAAATAATAAAATAGATATCGATCTATGGAAAAACATCACTACAGCAGTTCAATAACGTAATAGGTAGGGTAAAGAGTGAGGCGACTTGTATAACATCACCAAATTAGCCAGGCGATGTGCACTAGCCCCTAGGCCATTGTAGGGTTGCCACAAGCGAATTTTCAAAGTTTATTATCATTATGACATTTATACAGCAATAATGATTTATTAGTATTACTTTCTAAAATTCATTTCATTATCAAAATATATAATATATATATTATTCGTAGGATTTTCTACGCATCAACAAGATTGTGCGTAGGAAATCGTAAAGAAACTACAAAGTCTTTAGTGCGCCAATACGAATCCATCCTTTCAGCGCACCAGTGCATTTCTTTAACGATTTACTAGTACAAAATTGAAATACCAAGGCTGTTCTGAGTCTAAAAGATTTGTGAACTATTAATTATTTCCTGTTTTTTTCTTTTGCGCAAAAAAAAATCAATTTTATGATTGATATCTTTTAATCTATTCAGCTCTTGGTACCATATAATATATTATTAGATTTATAAAAAAAATTAATAAAAATTTTAAACACATCATAGCCCAGCGACAACCCTATCAAGGACAACGTGTAAATGTTTTGTAACGCTTTTATAAATGATTTTGTTCGGAGTTTAGCATAAAATATTACGTTAGAAAATTGAATTGAACGCAATCTCGCCTAAAGCGACCCACGTGGTGTTTGCCTTCGCCGAACAACGTGCTCAGGCTATACGGGGAATATTTGACGTATTCGGCCTTTCAACACGTGTTCCATCAATGTAGGTAGTTTAAAATTAACAAAGTACCTTATAATAAGATATTTAAGCAAGGCATTTTTTATGTGAAAAGTTGCGAAACGAGCAGACGTTTCACCTGATGTTAAGTGAATACCGCAGCCCATGGACATCTGTTGCACCTGAGGGTTCCAGATGCGTTGACAACCTTTTGAAAATTGGGCTCCGGCCACCTCACTCAACATACGAAACGCGAAAGTATTTTACTTCCACTTTACGCCGGTCTTCTGTAATGTCGTGGTACTTACCCGGACGAACCTGCCCATTCGTGCAAGAGCCGAGGCTGCTGTGTCGCCCTTCCACCGTGAAATTACGTATTGTAGCTTCCATGTTGAAAAATATTTTAATTGTGTCTGTATGTTATCTTTGTTGTTGTTAAACTCTTCATCCCAAACCCAAGAACATTACCAGCCTGTGGCATCCCCTGTTGGAATCCATTAAGGCACGCCACTTATCCGGATATTTGACAGTGCCCTCAATATATCTACTCCAAATTTGTCACCTCTGCGACTAACGTGACCAGCCTATTGCGTATTCAAACAGCAATAAAGCTGCATCGACTCCTATAATTGTCTTGCGGCTTTATTCATGGTGAATCAAGAAAATGCATATCAAGTACGCAACTATCTTGATGATCAATCAATTCAATGCATATTAGATTATTTTACGAATCGGTGATCTAGATCTATGCTCGGTATTTCACTAAGGGATAAAATCCGAAACGAAATTATCCGGCAAAGGACCAAAGTTGTCGATACGGACCATAAGTGTAGCAAGCTGAAGTGGCAGTGGGCTAGCCACATCTGTCGTAGAACCGATGAGCGTTGGAGCAGACGGGTTCTCGAATGGAGACCACGTCTCGTAAAACGTAGTGTCGGACGTCCCCCTGCCAGGTGGACCGATGACCTGAGAAAAGTCGCTGGTAGTGGCTGGATGAGGAAAGCGGAAGCTCGTGCTCTGTTGCGTGCCCTTGGGGAGGCCTATGTAAAGCAGTGGACTGCAAAAGGCTGATTGGATTGGATTGGATGCAGTTCACAAAAGCATATCCTACAGCTCTAGCTCGCTGCTGATTTGTTCTAATCGAACCTTCACTTTTACCTTTTAACTACGGGCACTTTTTCATTTCCCGTTTTTTGTCTACCCTCTTTAAGCATAAGAATCAGTGACGAGTCAATTAAGCAATAGAATCAATCTCAAATCTACAAGATTTAGTCAGACCCAAATTGATAGTTTCAGATCAATTTGTGTTACGTGATATAATGACACCATTACTCACGATGCACTCAAGCAACATTATACATTAAGTGTTCCTATCGACGATGCACTGCCCATTGATAAAAATCTCTCTCCCGGATGTAGCCTAGACTTAAATATGGAACCTGTTCCCAACTACGATTAAATGAATGTTCAACGCTTCGCTTAGAAATGTACAATTCATTAAGATAAAATGCGAGATGCTGAGATATGATTTCCGTTTCCTCTTATACTCGATGCAATTAAATTAAATTAAATTAAAAATGTAACTTAATGTATGTTTAATTCGTGGTGGCACCGGATTTCACATGTATTTTCACATCGACACAGTTGGCCTTTTCTGACACATGACTATGTGTCCAATAAATTTAATAAAACGTATGTAATCGATGAGAACACATCTTCATCTACATAAAATTGCTCTGATTTAATAACTAAATTTGATTTAATTATATATATCATATAATTAAATCAAATTTAGTTATTAAATATTATAATTAAACCTCGACGACGCCAATGTGTGAAGTTAAATACTGTTGATACTCGCGTAGGCTAGAATAAGACTATTATACCTGTATGTTATATTGTAAACTGATATTTTTGAAAAAGAGCAACTGTTGAATTACTTGCTGGTATCTTTTCAACAGAATCTGCCGGTGGTACCTTACGGACCTATATACGTAATTTTTGATGTAAAATTTCACGATTCATAAGAGCGCGCAAGCGTCTATTTGAATAAATCTATTTTTGATTATGATTTTGATTTAACTAGATAAAAAAAAGTTACGTCCAAAAAACATTGATCTAAAACATAAAAAAACACGTCTGTGTTATCTATTGCGTGACGAATTCATTCAACCCAACCGTTACATAAGTAATGAGCCCGAGCGCAACTAATTAAAACCCTTGTAACACCATACTTAACGTCAAGCGCAAACTGCGACTGCAATAGTTTATTATTGGGGGAACCCGCCTCTGTCCGAATGCGATACGGCAACACTGACAAATGAAAGCTGCCTTATTTGCACGCACACCACAAATTGGGGGAGATGAGCAAACATTGTACCCGACCACCATTTGTAACACAGTGCAAGAGAAAAGCTTTAACGGGTTTCATAACCCTTCTTTATTCAATCAACAATACTAAAAGATAGTACATGTAAAAAAACGACCTAATCGAACGAAACCTGCGATTTTAATAAACAACGATAACTCAAAGCAAATAAATAACAGGTGAAAATTGATTGTTAATACTACATCTCATCTTATCCTTTAAACGAGCAATTCTTGTATATATGTAATCGGAATCTCGGAAACGGCTCCAGCGATTTTCATGAAATTTAGTATGTGCGTAGATTCGGGGGCGAAAAATCGATCTAGCTAGGTTTCATTTTTAGAAAATGTCCTTTTATCCCTGTTTTCAGGGAATGAAAAATATCATTCGAATATGACGGTAAATTAAAAAATGTTATAATAGCTCGGTCGGTAATCGGGCGGCCCCAAAACAGACAACCGCGGTTCGTGTCACGATCATTTACAAACTTTTTTTTTACTTTTTTTTCGATTCCAGATCATTGCTTTCTTTATTTTTAAATTTTGTCGATCCAGATGATTTCGTTCTTTTTTCCCTTTTCTTTAAAGTTTTTTCTTTTGTGAATAACACCATTTTATTTACACACTATTAATAACACACACTATTAATATTAATAACAATAACACTATTTTCTTATTATTACGTCGTTAAGGTCGAAAAATATTATGCATATTTCATTCTGAGTAATTTGTATCTAAATATAATTTCCAAAATACACGATTTACCAAAAAAAACAAACCGAGCAAAGGTCATCCAGGTACTACTGTATATAATTATTAGTGTTTACGTTGTCCTGTACCTACACCCGACTGAAATCTGACAACTTATAAATAAATAAAAAATGTAGTGAACCGAATTGTGAATCTAAACCGAATAGACCTGAAGACAAAAAAAAATTCATTAAAATCGGTCCAGCCGTTTAGGAAGAGTTCGGTGACATACATAGGCACAGAAAATTTATATATACACGACTATAGATGGCCCACAGAAGGCTGGTTTTTAGTAGAACTATTTTTAATTTAACATTATATCTGGGGAACTATTCGACCGGGCCCCAACCCTTGTTAATATCTATTGGCGGCAGTGATCACATACCATCGGGTAAACCACCTGCTCGCTTGCCACATTCTGTCATAAATAAATTTACTTTACTTAGTTTAATCTTTTACTTTTAACGTTTTTATATCAAAAGTTGAAAAACTAACAGGCGGTTTTTTTTATGTGAAAAGTTGCCAAACGAGCAGACGGGTCACCTGATGTTAAGTGAATACCGCCGCCCATGGACATCGACAAGCGAGCGCGCGGATATCGTGCTCACGGTTTTTATATACTCACAAAAAAAATTATATTTAAAATTGATCATTTCCAAAGGTCGTTTGTATTGACAATATATTATTATACTGTTGGATTAAGAAAACATGTCACCAAAATTGGGAATAGGTCAAGAGTCAAATCCAGTTTAATTTCAATGGAGGCAAAACAGCCACGTGTATTCATTGACGTAGTAGTTCGGATCGATATCTTGACGAGTGCATTTCAATTAGCAGTTAACCTTTGTATGTATTTTAGAATACAATGGCTCTTAACGTAATTAGTTGTTGAGCGTGATGTATTACATCCGGCGTCTTCCGCTTTTGTCTAATTGTTGTACTAAAGGTGCTGAGACATTAGAGCGTAACAAGCATACGAACGTTTAGGAGGGTCTATACCTCTATACCTGTTCGTTTACCTGAGGCGTCGCATTTCCAATGCGCAAGGAACCCAACGCAAATTGATTTGTTACGCCCGCGGCTGACGAAAAGTATGCAAGTAAAAGAAAAATTACAAGATATCATACAATTAATACGAATCCGAAAATCATACTATTGAAAGTACATGTTCTGCGAGTTATTAATTTGTGGCAAGAATATAACTGCACAATCTTTAATACGCCTTTGCCTTTCCTCCACATTTTGTGTACATAGAGAATCGTTCCATTTATTATCAATGATATGTAAACTCCAAAAAAAAAAACTAAGACTAAAGTAAATGATCGTTTGTGTGTTAAAGGATGTATTAGGTATAGTATTAGTGATTATTTAAATGATAACACACTCTGGAAATTAATTGATCGCTCCAGGCTCTTTCAAATGAAATTTAATATATTATAAACATGTTTGTTATTTTTTTGTCAAAATATGTTAAAAAAAAAAAGAAATTGCCCCGCGGAGATTCTTTCATTTCGTTCTTCTCAGGTAAGTGGCTTCTTTTCCGAACCGGTAGTAGTTTGTTTGATAATCAGTAGGTAAGAGTAATGCTTCTATATTGTATAAATATATTCTAATATGAATTTGACCTAAGTCAAAATAGACCTTAATTACAAAATAAACTAATGCACAATCAATTTTCCCGTCCCAATATTTAAGATGGGTGAGGTTTGACCCTCATGCCAACAAAGTAGGAGATCAAATGGAAGTATCAAGAAGTGTTATTTAGGAAGCATTGAGAAGTGGGAAGTGGATTGAAAGCGCGGGCGCCCCAGAAATGTAGTTTTATGCAAGGTGAACAATCGACAAATCTACACAGAGTTTTCTGTCTCTAACCTTACAGTTATTAAAGAGACATTTTCACATGAGAATAAAATTTCGATATATATAATGGTATTGTAAGAAGTATTTTAGAAAATCGTTTATAATAAATTTATTTCCACAAAAATAACCACGTAATGACTAACTCTTCAGAAAATCATGCACAAATTAACTTGCAAATAAAGTACATGCAGAAATATAATAAGCTCAGTGCTGTCGAGAAAAGCTCTCAACACTTATTTTCAGCTCATCCCGTACTATCTAATAACAAATAAGATTAAATAAACCAATAATAACACTAACATTTACTTCAAAATTACGATTAAATATGAATTTGAATCGAACACAACTTTTGTATATTTAACAATCAAACCTAAGTTCCATAAGAACATAAACAAACAAGGAGACAGAAGGAAATATTCTGTATGACATTAGTTCCAGTGACAGACATTGAATAGTAAGGGCGTACCTAAAAGCACATCCCTAATTCGCCTTTCATACCTTGTCAACATTAAGCTTCTGCTAACATCAATGGATGTTTGTAGGTTTGTACGAAACTGATACACCTCGTGCATAAAAACCTTATTGAATTTCTTAGTAAAAATGATTCGCCACGCTCCGTTTGAAGGGAGCCGAGTGTTAATATTAACATCTGCCTACATTTGTCCTGTAACCGTAAAATATGGCCCTTTGAACTATTATTAGATCTTGTATTCCCCCGTACTTTAACCGGAGGAAGCTGCGCAATGAAATCTCGGCGTAATTGGCTACAATTTATTATTATGTTGCCAACAAAATCAGCCACGTGTGTCATGTTTTTTTAATACGACACCGCCGTTCGTTGTGTGTCCCTTTCAAGTTTTGATCGCAAACACGCTGACTGAGGTATATTAGCAATATTAATTAGGTAAGTGCTCCGAGTTCGACAGAATCTTGCCAACTTATTCATATTTATTTTTCAAAGTATATAAAATAACAACATGTCTCTAATTCGGTAGTTACTGATTTACAATCATTTACATCACTCTTAAGACATCATAGTACCTGGAGGACCGTGTATTTTGGAAATTACATTTAAATACAAATTACTGAGTAATGAAATATGCATAATATATTTCGATCTTACCGACGTAATAATAAGAAAATATGAACTGGTGTTATTCACAAAAGAAATAACTTTAAAAAAAAGGGAAAAAAGAAAAAAATCATCTGGATCGGAAAAAAGTGTGTAAATGATCGTGATACGAACCGCGGCCGCCTGTCTTGAGGCCGCCCGATTACCAATTATGGATGGAAATTTTTAATTATGGATTTTGTTTAACTTTAATATTTTTTAATGATTATTGGCATGTAGCGTTAGACGTGTGTTCATTTATTGTCGCGATGGTAACGACACACACTGTATACAAGAATTGCTCGTTTAAAGGATAAGAGATATGTATCCATACAAAGTTGTAAAAACCTTAATGAAATGTGTAATAAAACCGACCGAAGTACGAGTCAGACTTGCGCAGGAAGGGTTCCGTAGCATTATCTGTAAAAACGGCAAACAAATTATGTCTATCGTGTGGGAGCCCCACTTAAATATTTTTTTATTCGGTTTTTTGTATTTGTTGTTATAGCGGCAACAGAAATACATCATCTGAGAAAATTAACTGTCTAACCATAATGTTTCATGAGATACAGCCTGGTGACGGACAGACATCGGAGTCTTAGTAATAGGGTCCCATTTTACCCTTTGGGTACGGAACCCTACAAAAGAGCAATAGGCAGTTAGTGTGCGGTAAAATTTAATTGAGAATGGAGTTTACATTTTTATTATATTATTCGAAATACTGGCCACTGAGAGACGTCCAATTATGAAGATATTTAATTTATTATTATGAAGATTTAAATCATTGACTTAATTATACGGAGCAAAGGGTATCGGGACTGGTTCATTAAAATTTTAAAGTTATGCTTCAGGTAAATAAAAGGTGGACAGCAATAGGTCAGTGGGCCTTAAAACTTGTTTTAATCATTACTTAGACTATCCTGTTACGGGTTGGAGCTTTAACCTCAAAATGTATGTAAATTTAGTAAATAAACATTACATAGGTAAAATTACTGAACTATGTAACTCAAAACGTAAATAATTAATTAATTAATATGTATTACTTACAATATATACAACACATTTATGCTGGTCAATAGCGAGTTCGGATTAACAATAAAAGGACTACATTCATTGTTTAATGGTTTTACTAGTCAAAGCTCACATTACGTATCATTTTTAATGTAACGTACAAAGAAGAACTAGTTAGTGTAGTAGTATGTCAATTTCCCACGAATTAAATTCACGTTAATCTGTAACGATCAACCAGTTTCTTTGTTTACAAAACAACTATCAGCACACTTACTCGTCGAGCGTTTTGCAATGCAGTGTAAATATTATGACAACAGTGTAATCGTGGGCCGTATGTTCTGAGTCATCGTTCTTAACAATCCTCTTTCATTTATAATCTGTGACATTACAATTCACTCGTAATACGATGACAGAATTCCGGAATGCCATTTAGAGTCGCACCTACTCAACGGCTGTACCGGTTGAGATCAATTTATTAACAATCAATGTAGTTTATTTGCACGAAATGTTTTTAATTTTCGGAATATAATCCCATCTAACCGAGAGAAGCTGCAAATAATAAAAAAAAGTCAAGTGAGATGTCGTAACTCTGCAACAAACCATATACACAATTCCATACCATATATATAAACAAGTGTATATTACCATGTTTTTATTGACTCCCTTTCTAGGATGTCTATCCGGGTCTAATCGTGTAATTGATTTTAAACTAACTTTCCTATGAGCTAGACACATGAAATTTGGACCATAGCTTAAAAGTGGGTAACATTGAATGAAAAGAAGAAGATTAATAACGAAATAAAAAAAATACTACACCTTTTTTTATAACGGTTTTACACTATTTAGTCAGTTATAAAAAAAAATTACATTATGTTTTTAACCATATTATTTATTAATAATAAATAAAAATGTTATATTAAATCATTTGTGAGTAATAACATTACTTATAAAAGTTAAACGTTAAATATTAGTAATAACGTACTCGTTAGTTTAAACTCGTAAATTTTATTTAAATATAACTAAAGTTTACATAGACTTAAGTATTATTAAACATCGGGAATTAAAATCAAAATTAAAAGCGTTAATTGCGAAAAAAGCGAAATTAAAATACATAGTTGTACATAATATGTAGCCCTTTGATTCACTTATTTTAGGCTTAAGTATCCGTCAGTGGTGGCTTAATGGCTGGCACGCCGTACTTGCAATCTAAAGTCGCTGCTAAGAATCACAATAACGCAACAAAAGATGTTACCTGATTTCTTGCGTGAATTTGATCGCATTATATTAGGACATTCTCGCCTTTTGCTACCTTTTACGACCGGCGGTAAAGGTGAAAAACTTGCATTGTCTCCGTCAACATATAAGAAAGCCTTCTCTTAAAAAAATTATAAGAACACATTGACTAATGTACATACAATGTACATAACTGCATATGGCAAAAATATCAACGCCCATTGCTCATTGACAACTCCTTCCGTAGGCAGAGGAAATAATGCGAAGCAGTTTTAACAGTATTGTTTTCCGTCAGAGTGTCCATTGTGTAACCCACGTTTTCTTTGAACACTTGTATATAATAAAGGTAAAAGTAACAGCCCATATAATTATAAGTCCCACTGCTGGGCAAAGGCCTTCTCTGTACAGAGGGTATTAGGGCAAGGTCCACCACGCGATCCCATTGCGGATTGGCGAACTTCACATATCTTCGAAATCTTCTTATTTTATTATTTCGAAAATATCGATAAGGGAACCTGTCGCTCACTATGCTTCCTTCACCGCTAAGCACTTGATAAACTTAAAGTACCAATATAGACGCACTTAAAGTTAACAATTTCATTGGTGCCGGGGATTCTACTCAAAACAAGCGCCCGGAGATTGAGCTACGAGTATCACGGCTGTCTAAAATGGCTGTATAAAATATTTTAATGTAAATATTTATATATAGCAACTCAGACATCTACGTGTAGTTATGGTCACTGTTAAACTTTTATCTCATTATTTAATAAGGAGACGCTTCTTATGTCTAACATGTACGCACAATAAATACATGAAAGCCGGAACAATTTCCGGGAATGTTTATGCTAAAAAGACAATCGACAAATGACAAGTCATATCTACTACATCTATTAAGAAGTACTACTACTATTAAGAATAAGATCATGTTCATTAATATACAGTACATAATGTTTTTCTTATTCATTTATATTCGTGTATTATGTTTTTCCTCTTCTTATCTTTCCATCCTTTCTTACTTTCACAGGAACATCGGAGGGCTTAATAGAGGAGAAAAGAGAGAATTTAAGGCATTAAGTAAATGAAAATACAACATTAAATCAACTTTACTTTTCAAGCGAATTCAAGCAGGAGGTTCTCAATTCGTTTGTATGAGACATTAAACATCAAATAGTTTTTATTTAAAAAAAATGTTTTACTTGTGTTGAAATAAAAGTCTGTACGTTGAAACCACAGTAACAGCTAATACAGCCTTTTTTCCATCAAAGTCCGGTGCACATTGGAGAAACGATGTTAAATGTGGCTCTTTTAACTCGGCCGCGAGAGCAGGAAGGTGTGTTTACAAAATAGTCGAGCAAAACGCGGCGAAAGTTATTCCATACTCTAGCCGGGCGGGGTATAAATAATTTTAACGACCGTAAGCGCGGCTCAGAAATCGCTGGCGGTTACCGTCTACATCAAAGGTTGGTTGACAAACGTTCGATGACACACGCACACACACAGGCATACCTACAACGATTCGGTACAAGTATGTGTTTGTGTGTACCCTTGGAAATAAGGAAAAATTAACAACAAACGAGAGTCCACAGTTAATTTGGTTAAGTTAATTGAATTTGTGAAAATAAACTGGTGTCCACTAATCAGGTTCTTTAAATCAAAAACCAACAAGCAGCTATCACGACTCTATGGAACTTTTACTTTGAAATTGCCATAGGCGTCTTTTTGAAGTTATAATTCTTTTGGCGCGTTTGGAAAAAAGTATGAGAGTAAAATTTTTACGACATCCAAAAAGCGACAAGATAAACTTCTTTACAAAGCGAGCAACTTCACGGTATTACCTTTGCAACCTATAACAAATTTTTGACATTCACCTATAATTCCCAGTTATTTATTTAAGCCGTTACAGTTTCAGTATATGTCTTACCTATGCCAGTTGCATTTAAACGTCATTTCCACAATCAAAGATTACTGGCCGAGGGGATAAAATTTTTAGTTATTTTTTTCTTTTGTTACGCTAGAGAAGTATAACTTGTTACGTGCGTACTTAAGGATAAACACATTTTTTTTTAGTAAATGCAATAAAAAATCGCGCGATAATGAATAAAAGTTGTGTGCTTAAGGGCGTGTATTCTTAAAATCATTCATCACTTGAATGGTTCTTGTAGGAATTTCACTTTTTGTTTAAATTGTGTTACAAGAATTACTCTGCAAGTTCCTTTGTAAGCTAGTATTTATCATAACAATTAAATGTAACGGTTCATCTTTATTGGATAACATTTGCGCTTAAGTCCCTGTGATTGTGATTATTCATCGGGCGCAGGGCTCGCACAATAGCTACGCTTTCAGCCGGCTTATTACATCCTGGTACTAATATAACTCCGTGCTGCCAAGGACTGGGTAAACTTATGATCAAATTAAACCAAAAATAACTTAAAAATCTACAAAGTCTCAGAAATGAACCTATTTGACAACTCTCAAATGGAATCTCGTTGAAATCTTTATAATTACGTATAATTTCACATGTGACGGTATCATATTTATTTATTTGGATATTTAATAAATCTAAATAACAATTGGTTCTAATAAGAAATGTTTACACGAGTGAAAAACACGTTATGACTCTACTTCCCTACAGCTCTACTTTTTTCGGTATGTAACTGTTCCCAGTCTTCTCTACTTGAAACGTAACAAACAAGGGAATTTAATATTTGATTATATTTATATCTTATTTTGATTTCACACTAGCATCCACAGTTATATTCAATGGTGAAACAAAAACCTCTTCAAATACAAACTAAGATGGAGTTGAATATTATTATGTCAGCCGAATGCTAACAAAACGATATAATCTACATTATATAACAAACAATATTTCAAAATAAACAAGATAAACTGCGGAGACCGTAAATTGCGAGGTGCTAAGATAGTGTTATTAAATGATAAATTATAATAAACCGAAGGAGTTATTTGCATACATTGTCACGTTTTACCGATTAATTTACCGAGGTTAATTCCTAAAGAGCATAACAATTTCAATAGTACATAGGGTTTATTTATTAAGAGATTATTATTGTGATAGTTATTTCGTTTTGTTGCTTTAATTACCCGCCAGAAGGAGGTAGAGCCCAACGGCAGCAGCCTCGGCTATTGCACGAATGGGCAGGCTCGCCCGGGTAAGTACCACGACCTCACAGAAGACCGGCGTAAAGTGGAAGTATAATACTTTCGTGTTTCATCTGGTGAATGAGGTAGCCGGAGCCCAATTTTCAAAAGGTTATCAACGCATCTGCAACCCTCGGGTGTAGCGGATGTCCATGGGCGGAGGTATTCACTGAACATTAGGTGAACCGTCTGCTCGCTTGGCAACTTTTCACATAAAAAATAAGAGGGTTATGTTTTTCGAGAGTATGTATGTATTTATAATTGTTTGGCGCACTCTGCAGCCTGAACGGCTTGATGGAATTTAGCTTGAGAGGTGTCGTTAGATTCGTATTTACTAGGTATATCAAATAAAAATTAAACAGAAACAAAGTCGAGTTTTTAGGTGTTTAAATTATTTTTACTCAAAATCGAGAGGCAAACTGAGCAAACTATCTGAACGCGTTGACAAACGAACCAGTTCGTTTGTCAACGCGTTCAGATAGTCAGTTTAAAAACAAAGTGCAACTTAGCATCAGGTGAAGGTAGACTTGCATTAGCCATTCCGTGGTGAAAAAACACACTGATGTACCTTAGGTTAGGTGATCAAGTTATAAAGATAAAAAGGCCTCTCTTTTCTTTACTATCACATCGATGTCTTGATCTTTTTAGTTTCGTTAAGTAGAGATCAATTATTATCTGACTGTTGATAAACGTTAAACGTATATTTCAATTCCATGTATCAATTGTCTTTCTTAAACCTTGATTAAGAACTTATTCCGATGAACAATTGTTCCTCTATTGACAGCAACTAAGCTACTGATAGTGAAATTAATGATTGTTGTCGTTCAGAAAAGATGTTGAGTATGAAATATTTTAATGGTATTCCATCCCTTAGTTATGTTAGTAGTATATAGTGCTAAATCCTATTCCATCTCTGCTTGTGACTTAGCTTCATAAGTATGAACTGTTTCCTGTATACCAGAACACGGTATAAGGTTTTCTGCTGTTCGCGGTAAGCTAGCCTCTTGTCACGACTCCCTCTCCCTCCACATTAATCACTCATGTGCAGCAGAAACACACCTCTATTACAAAGCTAAGAACGTCGAAAGTCAATTATTAACTTAATACCGTTTCCTAAAGACGACGCCGGTACGGCCTATTGGCTAGTATCGTGTTTCATGGCTGAGAATTTGCGGGATGTGTAGGAATGTTTAGTGCGTCATGTTGCGAGGAATTACAGACAATCCACCTGCGGATCGCATGCATCGGAGAATTAAGTTCTTTTCACGACTGTATATGGGTGAAGAAAATTACTTCTACTTAGTGATCTATCATGTTAACAGTCAATAACTTATGCCGAGTCATTCCATTAACCAATGAAAAACAAGCCAGTGGTGATGGAATAGTTTAAAATTCAGTTGACAATTTTAAACAAATTTCAAGGAACCTAATCACAACAGAGTTATTTTTTCATCAAATATTACATTATCGTCATGATTACGGCAAGAAATAGCCAGTTTTGTCAGGAGAATTCTTCGTATTTTTATGTGAAAATTTGGCAAGCAAACTGTCGGTTCTCGTGATGTTAATAATTATCGCTGCCTATGGATATTTACAGCACCTGAGGGGTTGCTGATGCGTTACCATCTTATTAAAAAAGTGGGCCCTGATTATCTCACTCACTAAACAAAACGCGAAAGTACAATGCCTCCACTTCACGCCGGCCTTCGCCTATTAATAATACTGGTAGCGTAAAAACCATTCAACACCATTTTCCAAATCGATAAAAAAACTTTTAAAAAGTCTTCGATAAAAATTCCAAATAGTTTTATGAAATCGTAGGCCTCTGCCCGTCCCCCACTTTTAAATAATTTGATTGATGATGGTTCAGCATGACTTTCTCTATCAGACCTGAAATCAATGTTGACTTCCTTCTAGATCATTTCATACGAAAGGAAATGACTACATCGTATTATTCCTATGTCATACTCATAAAACCACGCTCGGAATGCGGTTTTTATATACCATGGACCATGTTGTTAAAGTTACCCCGCATAATTGCATGTAGGAACATTTGAGTAAAGCAAAAACTATGCTAGAATTGCACTTAGCTCGAGATTGTCTACACTCGGCGGCATGTCGAGTCTTTCCACAAGTTTTGCAGCTAATTAGTTAGAGAATTTTATGACGTTCCTTTTTTCCGTCCTTTTCTCTCCACTCCATTCAGTGTAGTTTTCATTTGAAAATGGAACTGACATTATATTTTTAACGATTCAGCAATGAATATTATTTTAAGCCTGCCACTTCAAGCCATTTAACAACGAAATCTAATTTAACTATATAACTATACTATACATATATATATATATATATATATATATATATATATATATATATATATATATATATATATACAGGCGTAAAAAATAGTGTTTAGGCTAGATTAAATTTTTAAATATTTCAATTGGTTTTACAAAAAATTATTGTGACGAATCCGCCAATGCAACACTAATAGCACAAAATAATAACGATTACTTATGATTATCATCATCATTTCAGCCTGTTGGAGTCTAGAGCTGGACATAGGCCTCCAACACAGACCGCCTCGAGGCACGATCCTGATCCACCTGCATCCATCGACTTCCCGCACATTTGCACGGGGCGTCACTCCATCTAGTCAGGCTTATATTAGTTAATAATTACATTAATAATCTTACGGTTACAATTATAATTTGTAATCGTAAAATTATAATATATTCATGACTTAATCTTGCCCTGTAGTTACCAAAGCTATAAACATTTAAACAACTAAGCCTTTTTAGATAGTGTCAAGTTTATTTCACAATTTTTTTTTGTAATTGAAATTATGAATGGCTTTATAGTGATGTATCGAATGATCACTATGCGTTTAAACACTGTTATTTAATTATAAAAAATGCTTTATGCTTTCTGACGTGACGTGACTTTAAACGCTATTAAGTTTCTGAAACGTCCGTGATTTGAAAACAAAATAACAGTTGTAAAACAGTATGTATACAAACAATTATGTTTAGTATTATCGCCTTAAATATAAGATATTGCTACAACTACTTCTCGTCCGTTGATCAAAACTCGGCTGTAATTCATTATTGCTTTCGACAGACTCATTCCGCCAATCGGAATTTTTTGAATACTTTAGCTTCTCTTTTTTTTTTACTCAACTGTTTGACAACAGATTATATCACGTTTGACTTTGTTAGTACGAACTTAAAAACCGATTTTATTAATTTTATGTAATTGTATTCAATTTTGAGATTGACTACTTATGATATTAACTATTTATGCCAAATGTCACATATCTCCGTAGCAGCGAAATTCTTAAAACGGGCTTCAAAATTTTCGCTTTACATTTACAGATTTTATTGCGCTTAAAAATTCTGAATTCAAAAACTATCAAGAGAGAATTGTTGTGACCCCGACTTACTTATTTCTTTCTTAGTCTTACTTTGTTGCCTGACGATATTCAACCTCTAGTAACTTAAATGGTGAAGTATTGACGATCGTGAAATCGATTACCATTGTTTCGACCAGTAACCGACTAATTGATCGACCCCTTTAAAATCGATATGGTATATTTCACAAAAACCTATTCTATTTTTATTACTATAAACCTATTTTATTTTTACTGAGCTGAATAAACAAAACATCGCACTGATAGAATATTATAACATATGTCAGATTTCGATATAACAATTTACCGAATGTAAATCAATGATATCATATACAAATACGAGGTAGATATGACACTTAACTAGCGCACCGAAACTGAGGCTCTCAAATTACGCCAACTGGTGTAATTAGATTGCAATTCTGTATATTGCTCTCTCTTTCCGCATCATACGTTCTATATCACCTGTCACTTTCACTTAAATACGTCATGTAATTCAAAGCGGAAAAAATGTTTAATCGCCGCGCAATATGGACAAGCAATACTCATTTCGCTGTTTTAATATTTTCGCATAATAAAAACAAGTTGAATCATTTGACGGGTGCATTGCACCTACCAAATACGTCAGCATTTCCGCTTCTTCTCCCGAAATGGTCTACAAATATAGACATTTAGCTAATATATAATATGTAGGTATATATCGGAAATTTATTTGAAAAAAAATGTTTTCGACCGGGCCAGTATCATCGAAATTACCTAACATTGGGGTTATATTGATGTCCAAACATGGAAACAATTCGGCGAGCGGTTGAAAATCGATTAAAGTTATCAAAATTATAAGTCCTTCTTCGTCTCTAATAATTATTTCTTTCAAGATGATATTCTTAATTTACTTTTTGACCAAAAACTGTTATGTGTTTGACATTGACAGAATGAATAAACAATTAATATTCCATTCAATGCGTGTGTAACATAATGATCTAGGTTTTTGCACTTCTCCGTATAAAATTCCACTTGCGCAATACGCTTAAAAGGGTGCTCAAGGATTATCTTGCTATTCGTTATTCTCGCTATTCGTTATTGCTATTCGTTATCGTTATTGCTATTCTGCTACTCGTTATTCGTTCGTCTTGATATTCGTGGCAAGCGAGCTGGCGGTTCACCTCATGATAACCGCCACATATGGACAATAGTAACACCCGTAGGGTTGTAGATACGTTGCCACTTTTTAATAAAGTGGACCCCGGTTATCTCACTCACCAGACGAAACGCGAAAGTATTTATTAAACTTTTACTTCACGCCGATCTTCTGTGAGATCGTGGTACTTACCCGGACGAGTCTGCCTTATCGTGCAACACTTGACCCTGCCACCATATATTTTTAAATTGACTTTTTTTCCCCTATAATAATGAAGATTAAATAAATATACACGTTAAATTCCTAATTTAACATATCATCATCATCATCAGCCGCAAGACGTCCACTGTTGAACATAGGCCTCCCCCTTAGAACGCCACAACGAACGACACTTTGCCATTTGCATCCACCGGTTCCCCGCGACTCTTATGATGTCGTCGGTCCACCTAGAGGGATGCCTTCCAACGCTACGCCTTCCGGTTCGTGGTTATTTAACATATATATTTATTTAATCTTTATTGCATTTTCTTCAAAATATAAGAACACAAAAGTCGGAGTTAACCCCTCAAGGCCTGGCCCTAGTTACCTTCCCTAATGTAACATGCATAATACTAATAAATAACTATGCATGTTTCATTGAGGAAGGTTCTAATGGCTCATTCACGCCAGTTCTTGCAGATAGATAAATTTAAAGATTGAGATTCAGATAAAATAACATTTTAATTCTGGAATATTTTTATTTATTTTTTAATACGCGAAGGAAATGCAATAAAAGCCCCTTGAAGTAAATTGTTGTCTTCTTAAAAAACTGTTATTACCCGATACCGTCTGCCATGTCAAGAATTTAAGACGTGGGAACTTTTGGGTTATGCAGATACTAGATAAGAGGTATACATATTAGATAAGGTAATAAGACAATGCATATAAATGACAAGCTAGGGCAGTAATGAGTGCATTTTACAAAGCGTGATGCACCTGAAGTAGATAAAACCAACATATGACTAATTACTAATACCATACAAAATACATAAAAAAGATAAATGGCAAAACTTAAGGTTTACATAAATGTAGAATTACATTTTATAACCTACACGCATTATATATTCAATGATCAATTTAATATCACTTCAGTTTTTCCTTTAGGTGTTGTTACCAAGAGGAGTAGGCAGAGAGTTGTAGGCGAAGTCAACAATAGTTTGGTTTAAGCCAAAGAGAGCATAGGGTCAGTTAGTATGAATATCTGTTCATTCCATAACAAAATAAAGCCGTGTGAGGTTGCACACGGCCTTACTTTGTTGTGGAGTGAACACATCCTTAACATGATTATCTCTTCAATAAGTAATATAATTTAATGCATCAGGTGTTCTAAGTTTGATCTTTCACAGTACTTTATTTATATTGCGAATTTCTATTGAATTCCATATAAAACATGCCGGACATCCCATTGGTTGAAGTTAAATTGGTAAAGATTTCATCTATGTTCACTACGATTTTCAATCTCTACTCTAGTTCCGTCTGCACTTGTAAGTAATCCAAAATTTTGTATACTTATATAATTAAACAAGACCGCAGTTTCCTGACGGTTCTCCTCTGGACAGGTCTAGTTTAGTGAACCGGTGGTGGTTTTCTCACATTCAATAAGAGCTAAAAACAGGCATATTATATTGAATAAAGAAATTTTGACTTTGACATGGAACCGCTGAAACTGGGGTACGTGTGAACGTAATCAATTTCGTATTTCTTCATCACGCGTACTCCTACCGATCATTTCATGCGCTAAAGTAAACGCTTGCAACCACGCCTCAGGTGCACGGGACTTCGCTAATAAGTGTTCATGTTGCATTTGAGCCTTCGTTATTTCTATCAGCAGTTCGTTTGCGAGCCTCAACAAATATGTTTAGTTAAATTAACATACAACGGTAAGCGTTGTTTGGACTCTTTGTCTTCTTAGTGCATACATACATTAGTTACTCGCTGTGTTGGTAATTGAAGTGTTCGGTATATTCGTTTTGCTTTAAGCTCTATTACATATAAGCCGTGATAACTCATGGTCTAGGCACTCGTTTTTAATTCAATAACTCGAATGTACTGAGTTCAATGCCCGGTGCCGGCACCAATGAAATTGGTATTATTAAGTGCTGACTTATCACGTGCATAGAGGTGAAGGAAAACATAGGCAAAAAAAAAATTCTAAGATATGTCCGCCAATCCGCAGTGGGTCCGGGTGGTGGACTATGCCCTAATGTTCTCTGTACAAAGGAGGCATTTGCCTAGCAATTAGTAGCGTTAATACTAACAATTAATATACAGCCTATAGAGATTTCAAACTTGAAATGCTGAAAATGCATCGCAACCACCCCTGATAAAAAAATTGACTTTAATTTAAGCACACGCGGGTAACTCGGATTCAAGGAGCATAATTTCTACGTTCATCGTTTATTTGCTGATGATTCAAAATACCATCATCTTACTTGGTTGAAAACTATGTAAAGGCAGTACTCGAAGCATAGTTCTATTGTAACTGTGGTAGAGCCACGCAACACTAGCACGGATGGGTAAGCCCAGTAGTCCCGGGCTCATAGAATAGGGCTAAGGTATACCCTGCCTGTCGCAAAAGGCGACTAAAAGGGGACACGGGTGTCGCGTACAGCTGCAAGAGGGTGAGGGAATCAGAGAAGGTTTATCCTTCTCCGAGGCGTGCTCAGGCGTAGTACTGAGGGACACCGGTGCGTTCCATGAGAGATTCCGGAGTCATGTTAGGTGACATGGTAACTTTTGAAGATTTCTCCACTGATATAAAAAAGCACGAATCACAAGAAAAAGCCTCACAGTAGACTGGCGTGAAGTGGAAGTGTGCACTTCTGCGTTTCATCTGGTGAGTAACGTAGCCGGAGCCCACTTTATTAAAAGTTGGCAATGCATTCAACCCTGCAGGTGTTGCGAATGTCATGGAGCGACGGTTATCATTTAATATCGAGTAAAGCGTTATACAGGTTTAATGAGAATGTGGCAAACGGGCTACCGTATTTCCCATGGCCAATTTTTTTAAGAAATTCTTAGCCCATTCACATCTACAAAAATATGTAATGCTGAATCGTTAACGACCTTTGAAATGAGGTAACTGCGGTTTTCAACTGTCTACTGAGGACGACGCAACAGTCTTCGCTGTTGCAGGTCCGTCCGGGGAAATACCACGACCTCACTGAAGACCGGCGTGAAGGGGAAGTATTATATTCTTCCGCGTTTCGTCTGATGAATGAGGTAACAGAAAGTGTGCCCCAATTTATTAAAAGGTAGAAGCGCTTCTGCAACCCCACTGTTGTTGCAAAAGTCCATGGGCGGCGGTTGCGTTTCGCAAACGCAGTCTATATATACAGTTCTTCCAATCGCCTACTCGCCAAGAGTCGTCATGGACAATTAGGCCAATCAGCCATTGTATTCTCATTTAGTGCTGCTAAAACGATCTGGGCCACACCGGGCCTAGCTGATATAATAAAACGATTTTATCCAGACCTAAGATTCTCAAACCCAGTCCATATCCATTTGTTCGACGCATTTACTTGATAACGTTCGTCATCCACAATTAAGGCAATCAGACATTATAAACTCACTTGGCCCTGCTGAAACTAGGCATAATGAAATAAATTGATAAAGAATTTTTACTAATTAGAGTAAAAAAATCTTAAATTTAAGATGACAACCTTTAAATTAGATCATGGCGTATGAAATCGTAGGAACTTATATAAAAGAATTCACGTTTCTTTCTCTCTATTTGGATTCTATGCAGTGTCTGAGCTTTGTGTGAGCAAAATCGTTATAACTAAATTCAAATTTTATTTATTTAATTATTTTTTCATTATATTACCCTCGAATGAATAACACAAAAGGACTTAGTGCCTTAAGGCGTTCTTGAGCAATCGACTTATAAGCGTATTTTATATAAATATAAATCCAAAATAATTGTACCGCTGTTCTTAGTAAATCAAATCTACGATCGCGACTTGTCCCTAAGACAGATTCTTGATTTACTGATCACGTTGAATTCATATTGAATTAATAATGCCTTACTTACCTGTATGAACATTGTAGACGTTACGGTATATATAATGAACATTTGAATTGAAGTTACAAGCAAAAACAAAAACACAAATTAAATATAAAAATAAAGTTCATTTCGACAGCACATATTATTAGCTGAAGATATAATTGGCACATAGATTGTACATTTATTAAATCTATAGAGTTAATAATCTTTTTTCATTTTATTACATATTATATATATATATTCCAAACAAAATTAAAGTGTTTTTTAAACGTATTCTACTTTTTTTGTACGTAATCTTTAGAACGTCATCGATGCGTGTTGCAAATGAAATCCCTTTGATTTCAACAAAAGAGTGCCGAAAGAAGTATTTAGTGAGACCCGGTGTTTAAAAAAAATTGTTAAACTCAAAATTGTTCAAGAAGCAGGTAAGAATTTTTTTTACAATCTAAGAAATAATATACTCATGCGAGTTGCAATAGTCCCTAATTATTGTTTTACAGAATTTTAATCATATTTCACAGAAATGTCATAGCGTATAGTAAAATAGCATAATGTAATGTTACGAGGAGTCCATATTATAGTTTTCAAAGAGTTATTTATATTTTTAGATGTGAAATAAGGCACGGTTCATTATTTTGTTTTATTTTCTTTTAAGACTAATATTATTACTCGTCATACATGCGAGAATATATTACAGAAATAGTATATTGTTTTTGAACCACGTGTCAAACAACAATGTAGAGTACAAAGCGAAACGTAAACATTCCATTATTTATGTTAGGGAAACGCTATTTTTAGACTACCTAAAAAGCTCACTTAAAAAATTAAATAAACGTAAAAAACGTGAATGTTTCAGAATACTAACATAAACATATGTAACTTTAAGTGCAAGGAAATAGTTTGCATTTTATTATTAATTATCACTTTAATAGTTCACTTAAGTTTTATTTATACATAATATATGGATTTTTTTTACAATCAATGTCAACTTACCACCAATTACCCGTGACAGCTTGGATGAATAAAATAAATGAACACAAAACTTTCCAAAAAAGCTTCATATTGGCTCAAAGTTTTTCAAAATAACACTAAAGTTATCCTATGTACAATGAAAATCACTTTCAATGTTATTCACTTCACAGAAACACAGCAGCATCAAAACAATAAAATAAATATTTGCATCTTTTTCTCAACAGAATATTAATAAACGAAACGATATTGAACAATAATCACAAAACAAAAACATAACATTTCAATCACAAAAATCGCAAACCGAAAAATATGTTTATAAAACTTTTTAAAAACTTTCGTGAAAGTCCATCGCTTTACTGGGACGCGTAAAAAAAAACAATCGTCAGGTCAAAATGCAATGGCGGGAATTATTAAAACCGAAATAAAAAGCAGGAGTGTTCCTTTTTCAAATTCGAAAGAGACTTTGGAACGGTTATGTTTGGGCGAGCGACGCGCCTGCGATCCGCGCGCATGGAAATACAAAACCAGACTGGCTTGCTTTTAAGTCGTTTGTAAGTATTCCATAGGATTCGCCGTAAGGGGAAGGGTCGCATTGGAGGGCGCGTAAATGCAATACAAGCACGAGTTCATCCTTTAAAGCCCTCACCACGAGTTACAGCAACTATACTGCACTCCGAAATGTCAAGGCACGAATTTATTTCCCTACACTCTCCATCATTTTAGAGTCCGTACCGTATCGCAACTTCGCGTCAATACTAAACGTGCCCAGATATATCCAGTGGACATCAATTCTAGGTTTACACCAGTTTAAGTAGGTAAAAGTAGGATATATTATAGCTTACATTCAAATGCATTACTTGAACGGCCCGTTTAGACCTTGATCGAGTCGTATGCGCCGATCATTCATTCTAATTAGGCTTCAGTAAACTAGATTATAAAATTATTGTGGCCAGATAATCTCGGGGGGAGATTTACATAAAGCTGATAAGATTGATTCCGTCATATTTCCTCTTGTAACCAGCTCTGAGTGTAGTGATTAGACGTTTGCCTCTGACTGTTACGGAGTGGAAATTTTAGTAACCTTATAATTTGACACGACAAGCGCTGGCATTATGTTTGATTGGAGTTTATTAACTTCGAAATTACTAAGTGTGCATCGAAACGATTCGAAAGTGGGTGAAGTCTCAATGCTCAGATGAAGCTTAAGCGGATAGTTTCATTAGTTGAATAAAATTGGCAAGCAGTTGTGCTAGACGTTAACTATTTGAAATTCTTCTCCACAAAAGAGACAGCAAAATGCGCCATGGTTATAGAAGTGGTTATAATAAAATTTATAATTAATACAATTTCTATACGAACTGCGCATTACGATCATCTGGTAACAGTCTGATGATAATTATAATCCATGTCGGCGACGTTATAGGATAGATATCATTCGATATTTAAATTTACTTTGTTAGGCCACGCAACAGCTACTGTTGCACGAATCGGGAAGCTTCGGCCTTGCAGGAGACCAACTTGAAGTGGAAGTACAATACTTTAGCGTTCCGGTGAGTGGCGTAACCGGGTACCACTTTTTTGAAGGTTGACAACACTTCTGCTCACTGCTGCTTAACATCAGGTGAACCGCCTCGCTAGATGACATTAAAAAAATACAGTTGCATCTAAATAACTACAATATAAATATCAAGTGTTCTGACCGTCATTCTTCGATCTTATACGTCAAAGATCATGAAAATAGAAGAATAGCTAAAACATCGTAAATGGTTGGACCATAACCAAATAACACGCACTCTTCCTAAAGTATGTAAGTATCTCCAATCTCTAACATTTATAATGGGCTGACTGTATCCGAGGAAGTAGTAGAGACGACAGACGTAAGCTAGAATAAGTGAAGACAGGCGTAATGTAGAAGAAGTATACTTGCATTTACTATTTTAAGTGAGGTAGCTGGGCCTATCCTTTGGTTGATTTGCAAGGATAACAAACAGAACAAGACCGCAGAGTTTTCTTGCCGGTTCTTCTCTGTGCAGGTCTAGTTTAGTGAACCGGTGGTAGATTCTTTGTTGACGTTCAATAACAGTTTAAGTTATATATAGCCTATATTGAATAAAGATACTTTGACTTTGAATGAAAGTACAACTAACAGCTGCTGTCAGTTTCATGGGCGGCGGGAATCACTAACTTCTCATAAATAATGATTCAACGAAAAACTGAACTCTTACATGGCTCGTTAAATTTCACACAATTTTAACCATTATTAGATCGAATTATGGTACAACTCGTCATTGACACATTTGATGTTTAATTTCACCGTTGCCACGTTGGACGAGTTATTTTAATCCACCAGGCCGTAAAAAACGCTGCGGTCGTCTACGAGGCTTACCTGGCCGACAATTTGCTACCCCTATTTTACGACCGCAACAAACCGTAATTGCGTCTGATCAAGGGAGGATAGACCGCGATATTTTAGTGTGTATTATACGATTTCTATTGGAGTAGCGTACTATATATTATGGTCCACAGCTGGGCTACGAACAGCTCCCTAATTAGCCTCTAATTACCTAACACCCTTTGTATTAGGGCAAAGTCTACCAAGAGATTACATGCGATTGGCAAACTTAACATATCATCCTTTGTTTTTATTATTTCGAAAATACGCAGGTTCCCTCTAGATTTTTACTCACGATGAGCACGTGGTAAATCAGCACTTTAAATTACAATTAACAATATCATTGGTGTCGGCATAGAACCACATTGCTTGAGCCACCGTTGCTCAACGAATCATTTTTTTTTAAATTTCTAACTCCCTGAAGCTTTACTTTGATCCTTACTAACGGTATGCGATGAAGCCATAGACGAAACAGGCACTTCCTCGGTTATATAGAGTGCTCGTAATAGTGCATATCAACTTTTTTCAGATTTAGAAAAATCTTCATAACTTTCACCGTGAACGTTGATTGGAAGTTTTTGACTAATTAAATCACTCTGAATTGTAAACCGCATGCAAATAGATTCTATATCAGCTCATTTTTGAAAAAGAGCAACTGTTGAGTTTCTTGCCGGTCTCTTCTCAACAGAAACTGCTTTCCGAACCGGTGGAACCTTACGAACCTATATACATAATCTTTGATGTAAAATTTGACGATTCGTAAGAGCGCGCAAGCGTCTCTTTGAATAAATATATTTTTGATTTTGATTTTGATTTTTATAGAAAAGCTTACAGAAGTTCAAGATACGGAAAACCATTTATACGACGGGGTTGGGCTCTATATTTTGATTTTTTAGGACCACGCAACAGCTATTGCTCGAAGTCCGAGTCCGTCCAGGTAAGTGAAGTGAATGTGTTGTACTTCTGCGTTTCGTCTGATGATTGAGGTAGGAGAGACCCACTTAGTTGAGTTACAAATGTCCATGGGCGACGGTTATCACTTAACATCAGGTGAACCGCCTGATCGCTTGCCAACTTCTTGTATAAAAAAAACGTTCACCTTACCCAAAAGGTAATATGTCTTTATCTATATTGCCCATAATAGTCTGTCGAATTGTAAGTATTTAGAAGACGAGAAAATTGTTAATAAATTTTAAATGTTAACCTACGATCGACATTTCTCAAGTATGAAAGAAATAAGTATATTTCAATGAAAGAAAAGTTATTTTAAAGTATTACGTTTTCCACTATAATGATGTACTCCGTTATCTTTCATTTAAACAAATTGTCAATATTATAGATCGTATTATCATACATAATTTATAAGAATTTTTAAACGAAAGTCTTTTTATGAAAAAATTAACTTTATTCTATTTATCTATTTTTCATCAATAGTACCGCTAATAATATTAAATATAAGCTTTAAAATGGCGTTTGAGTAATTAAATGGAATTAAAAATGATGGAAATTATGGCATTTCAACAAAAAACAACCTAAGAAATAATCTAAACATCTATACATCTTCTATACACATAAATAAAATTGAAGTATCTGTTTGTAATATTAAAATAACCGCTTTTTAATAAATGCATATGGATGTGTATACACGGTACAAATACCAAAATCTCTGATGTAATGAGGAGTCACTTAGGCTAGTTTAATTTCAGAAATGCTATCTATTTTAAATTCCGCATGGACGAAGTCGCGGGCACAGCTAGTATAATATACCTAGATGATGAAGCTCATCGACATCATCAGTGCTATTCCATCACTGAAATTAGAAAAAGCAACCTACCTTTAACTATTTCCAAACGTGCGTATTTCAACGCTTCGCTTGTATCGGTAAGTCCATAGACTCGTCACCTACTTTCGTCGATGTCACAATACGAGAATGCCTAATTGCTGCATAATTACCGTTGCACAAATGTAAACATAAACACAATACTGGCGTAATCGACATTTCAACATGACGTAAGCTAGAAGCCATAGAATTGTTGATACGTGCACGCGAGATTGTCGATACAAGTTACCGTATTACCGATGTATCCAATCCCTTTAAGCTCTTGTCGATGCCCTTTAATTTATCTACGGTACATAATTGAGCACGCGTGCTTACACCGGTGCGGTGCTCAAGGCAAATCAAGGCTTGTTAAACCGCCTCACTTTAAAACTTGTAGAAAAAGTACGAAAAGATTGTCGCCGCTGTAGGAATCGAACCCATTCGGCATTCGCGGCCTGACGCTTCAGCCACTAAGCTAAACGGCTGATTGCCACACCGACGAAAATCTTAACGTCTTTTATCTGCATTGTTATTTAGCATCTGAAGCAATGCTTGGTGCATCTATTGTTATATCCTTTCCACCATACAAAAAATTTCTCGTACTTTTTGTACAAGTTTTAATGTTTAATCTTAAGTGCAGAGATTAGCACTATTAAAAACTTTAAATTTCGCGTCACTTTAAGTAGGATTTTTCTCGTACAAATATGGCAAACAAGCAAGCTGTTCACCTGATTTAAAAGCAGGAATACCAATGTAAGCTCACAATTTGATGACTCCGTCGCGCAGTTGCTAAGGTATTGGCTTCGGCATCGGGGGTCGTGAGTTCGATCCCCACACGGGACAACTATAATTAGTGTGACCCACAGATAGTTGTTTCGCATGTATGTGTTTGTCCTCGTGAAATTTATGTTTGTAAAACGCCCTTACAACACAGGATAATGTTATCCTAAAATAAGGGCAATGTCTTAAATCTAATATGACAATGAAACTGAGCACAAAGCATTATTATGAAACAATAACATACATAAGGAATAGTTATTAAGGACATAGGTACATAATTTCACTCATGTCTTCATCTATAAATATTTCACTTACAAAATGAATCGCATGACGAATTTATGAGAATTAAGAAATCATTTTACATAGTGTCGAGACCAGAATTGTAGGCGGATGCTATTGCAATTTCGTCAAATGCTGGAAATGCTTAAAACTAACGTGTTGAAGTTAAATTTATGATTGTCATATAATTTTACAACGTTTGCTTTAGCTAGCTTTATAAACTGCTGGAAATATAGAAAACACCAAATGCAGTAATTTAATAGTGCATTCTGTTCAGTTTCGAAGCAAATCATCAGAATAAATGAGGCATATTCAATTACGATTTTAAGTCGTGATAGCACAGTATCCGGGCGCTCGATTATAATTTATACTCGAGCGACCTGAGTTCAAATCTCGGTACCGGCACTAATGAAATTGTTACTATTAAGTTCTGACTTATCACATGCTCATCGGTGAAGGAAAACATCGTGAACCTACATGTTTTCGAAATAATAAAAAATTAAGATGTTTCAATTAAAATAAATAATAAAAAATTAAAATATTCAAAGATATGTGAAGTCCGCCGATTCGCAGTGGGCTCGCATTGTGGACTATCCCCTCTGTACAGAAGAGGCCTTTGCCCAGCAGTGGGACATGTATAGGCTGGTACTTTATTGTACTTAATTTATTTTGCAAGTCCGTCCGGGTAATTACGACGATCTCACAAAAGACCAGTGTGAAGCGGAAGTGTTAACTTCTGCATTTCGTCTTGTGAGTGAGGTAGCCGGGGACCACTTTATTAAAATTGGCTGGGCACACGCTTCTACTGGAATACAAAATCATTATTGTATACATTTTGTAATGGGGTCCAACCAGTCTTAATGATTAGCATAAATATTCAAACTTCTAGTACCTTACTACGTTATTATTCAGTATTAATTCATTGAAGACACCGTGTAAAGGCATCCCTATCCTAGACGAGTCACTCGCATTCCTACAACTCGTAATATTGTAACTCGTGGCTGTTTGAACAAACGTCCAAACGTTACAGACCATTACATAGATCTTTCAATTGCAGCTATTGCGGCCAATGTGCGTTAAGAACTAAAATGGCGATTTTAAATTGTTTTGCACATTATTTCATTAAGATGACTCTGTTCGCTCCCGATCTGCTGGAATTCCAGTACTCGTAACACGATGTTAAAATTGTTTCACCTTAAAGTATAAAATAGAATTTGTAATGTTTTCTCGAAAACTGCACATTTTATATATTTATCGCGTCTATTTTAAACTTAAACTGCTCTAGTTTCAAATCATCATCCTCGCCATTTTACCCTGCTCGAGTTCACTGCTGATAATAGACCCCCAGACTGCCACAAAGCACGATCGTATGCTTGCTTGCTTGCAACGACTTCCAGCACATCTGGTTTCGAATGCTTTGCTGTTACAGTCACATTTTATAACACAAAATAGGAAATAAGGAGGCGTAATATGTTATGAGCTGTTTTGTTTAAACATAGTTAAATAATAAACTATTTAACGGTTCCCACACTAGGTCATGTAATGCTGCAAAGTAAGTAAACTCCAATTAACCGCCATAAAATAAGATAATAATTTCACTAATTAGTATAAAAACGGAATCTTTCAAACCCCGATTAAACCTGGCTATATGCAATAATATTTCAGAAATATTTGAAAAACTCACAATGTTAATTATAAAGTGTTATTACTGGAGTTACATAGCCCAATAGCGATATAAACCTCTACGGGTTTGCGATCTTTGAGTTTTATATTCGAAATGGATTAAAATCGTAAAGTTTTGTAGATAAATTAACAAAAACATTCGGCGCTGCGGGATGCGAACCTGTGTCTTCTAATTTTGCGCCCAGACGTTACAACTAAGCTAAGCGGCCGATGACCTCAAGCGCGGAAATCTTGACATCTATCTACGTTCTCTCTATTGAATTTTCAGCAACGCTTGGGTCACCATCTAGTGCGCATCGTTTACAGCATACAACACCTAAAAAATTACACTCAACGATGAGTATTTTAAAGTCGTATTTAGTTCGAGTTTCATCTCAGCCGCGAAACGATTCGGCTCGAAACTAATAGTTTTCATACGGAACGCGAACATTCGCTGTTGCCTACGAAAATTCGAGCGGTGAGTTATGCACTCGGAGCGTACCGAGCAGATTTTATTATCGTCGTAAATTAAGCAGCGTGATTGAGATAAACAAATTAGTGCACTGTAAAAATGTACAATATAGGCGCGCCAGTTTACTTTCGGCTTTATAAAGACGTATGGTTCTGGTTTTTTAGTGCTGAGTGATCTGAAAACACCGCGATGATTGACCGCTGATACAAACCAGTATTTTGATAAATAAATAGAGTCGTAGGGATGCACCCGCGGCGTTACGTCGATATCGATACGAATCAATACCGATGACAGTAGAGAACGACATGTAATGGAATTTAATAGGCGGAGGTTGCTAGTCATAGCTTTTAGCTTTTATGATAATAAATGTTATTTAACGATAGTCTAAATTAATCTTTAGTTACAGATGAGGGTTTGAATCTGAAAAATACTGACAAGTATTGATTATTTTTTACACGAATATTATGCAAGGTTAATTAGAATTATTTTATGAATTTTATGAAATTGTATTCCACTTTCTGGGTTCAGTGCTCACTGGCACTCGACAACTAGATTAAACCTTATGTCATCTGCGCACTCTTAATGGATGTATTTAAAAAAAACTATACTATCTATTCAATTACACATATTACAAGTTTGTGAAAACATTAAGTAATAAAATAATATGTACGTATCGTAATCTTTATTGAATGCCGCACCTTAAAATCTTTAGGTACACTATTACAGCTTCATCAAACGCAGAACTTTTCGCAAACGAAGGATCCACAAGATTGACAAAATCCCCCACGTTGACGAGCCGATTGGTGTAGTGGATAGTAGTAGCTAGATAGTACCTATCTTTTACGGCTGAGGGCGTAAGTTTGACCCCCCTAATTGGAAAAATAGGAGAAAAATAGGAGATAATATTGTGTAAAAATAGGTACGTGCTGAAAATAAATATTTGGTATAGGTAGAACATAATATAGGTATAAAACCTATATTTAAAAAAAATACAGCAAAGGTCGTTGTCCAGGAAAAAATTTATTTATTTAGGCGTTCTTATAAATCATCTCTTTGCAATAGTATCTGCATATATATATATATAATATAAAGGTCGATATATTTATCGCATATATTGGGAACAGCACTATGTTAAAAAAATCAGTTTAGTGTAAACGAAATGCGTTTACCTAAGCGCGATGTTTTTACTCGGGCGCGCACGACGGGCGATGACGTCCGCGCCAGGCCACCGCCAACTGATCAATTTAAAAAGTATTAAACGCACTAATGGAGCCGTTTCCGCCGACCGCGTTCCTTTTTTTCGAAAGTTTGACGTATTTGACATTTATCGATTTCAGACGAGATATGTTTTTTTTTTTTTAGAAACCCCGCAACACAGATTATTAATAATTTGTGCCAGTACATTTTAACCCACTTTGTGAAACCGCGAATTAGTTTGTGAATTCAGTGTGAATTGGTGAATACAGAAGAATAATGTTCTACGGCGTAAGAAATAAAAACTTCAGAATTACTTTAGAAAAAAAAATGACAGACAGACTAGTCCGTTATAGTAACAGCCTCTCAGAAGATTAACTTGTAGTGGAAGTATTACACTTTTGCAATTCATCCAGTGATTGAGGTAGCCGGGCCCCGACGATTCGTAGGCTGGCACCACAAGTCCACGGGTGATAATAACACAACATCACGTGACCCGTCTGCTCAGTTACCACCTTCCCACGTTAAACATAAACAGTTCATAATTTTGTAACATTTGTATGTTGTATTATTGTATCCTATGACATTAGGTATCCTTTTTGAGCACACGCGATGACAGTTCAAAATACCCAAACTACCTGGTAAGCTAAATGCATCGGAGATTCTCGTTTTGTCTTATTTAGCGTAACGTTTTTTACATACGACTTTCGTGGCGACGGGTGTGGACTTAATTATACAAAAACTTCCATAAAGAAATTTATTGGCTTGTAGATTACACTTATTAATGTAAAACGTAGGTCACATAATTCTTTCGTCGACCTTCAGTGGGAACAAAATTAGTCGAGAGTCAATTACAAAGAAAGCAATAATCCGCGCAGGTATAGAGCACCTTATACCCATCGGGTTCCCTACAATTTATTTTAACATATGAATAACATTTTTTTTGTTTCAAATTCTTTACCTACTTACTGTGATAACAAACAACTATCTTCGCAAGTAATTGGTTGTAGTGTGAAGAATGGTGGAGATATTTTCATCTTAGACACTGAGGCGAAAATATATACATGTTAAAATAAGATAAATAAAAAATTTTATGAGGTTAATACAGAGCATAACTACTAGATTAAAATTCTCAAACACATTGGCTGTCGTGATAGTCATGTTTATTGACTTTAATGACAGTTTTTTTTTAACTAGCCAGCACTTGACTGACATCCCACCTGATGGTAAGTGGCGATGCAACCTTTGATGGTAAGCGCGCTAGCTCAGTAAAAAACTATTCACTTTTGCCTTGAAAAGGCCTTCTTTAAAGACAGTTGTGAAAAAAAAGATAAAAAGAGAGGTAATTACAGAGTAAACAAAAGAAAACTCAAACAGATCTAAAAATTACGCAATAGCAATTATGTAGCGTGCAACGCGTACCGGAAACATATAGTTTTGATACATCTAGAATTATTTTTATACATGATTGCATTTGTTTTGAATGGCATAGACACCTGAAAATGCCTGATATTCTATTTCAGGTTTTGTACTCAAACTGCTAGAAAAAATATGGTAAGTTTGGCTGTTTAACTGCAACGTGTATTCATATGTAACAAAATACTTACACTTTACCTCAAAGAGTAATCACAACGATTTACAAGCTTTTAAAAACCGTATTAAAGTTCTGGTTATGCGCGAACACGCGCTCTAACCTCAGTACACTTTAATAAACGACAACTTAACGACGTAAAGCTTGACACAGCCTCAGTCGCTCCAGTACTGCTCAACACCTAAAAATCTGAAACGTCCAAACTCAGCCTGTACGTAGTACTGCTAAGGTCATATTATGCAGCTATTTTCGGTGGTTATGATGGTGCACATCCTTTTATATACACCGAAATTAACTACACATCATCTTTATTTTATTTAACGCTATTACCAAACAAATCTAATACGGTATAGCCCTTCCCTACTCGTCTTCCATTCTGATTACAAAGTCTGCGCGTCGAAGACAACAGTTAATAGATTTAGCTTACCACCGACACGCAGTACTTAAGAACTGGCCAGTTTGTTGATGAGAATGTTGTATGTTATCACAATTCAGTTTATTGCTTTTCAATCAGTTTTACCGAACCCTAAAATACGGAATTTACGATCGCGGGGCCCAGTGGCGGCCTCTAGCCGCGCGTGTAAGTAAACAAAAGAATAAAGATTCGCGCTCTATGAATAAAATAGAAATAGCGCGAGATGATATCTTCGGAACGGGCTGAGTATGGAATATGCCGGCTTATTACAATCCTAATAACCGGATCGTATTAACTCCGTTAACAGAGCTGCCAGGTTATAGACAGGGCGCGTAAATATTCCTCGTTCGTATGGGACTAGTGAAAAAAGTCATCTTTATTGCGGCCACTCACACTTTCTTTTTAATCTAAGAAGGTGGCAAGAGAGCTGACGGTTCACCTAATGTTAAGTTATAACCGCCGCCCATGGACTATAGCAACACCCGGAAATATTATACAGTTGCTTTTCTTCCGACTCTTTTCAATTCCCCACTCTTTGGCAGGTCGTCAACGCATCACAAATGCTGTATCTACAACTACAGTAGGGTTCCAATGTTGCGGTCCATCCATCTTTATCATACAACATTAGGTGACGTTTGCCATCTTCTCAGATAAAAAAATAACCTATCAAGTCTGCCACGGGTATTTGAACCTACAACCTTGACAGCCAATAAGGCATCCCAGATATTACGATCACTCCTTTTGTTTGTAGGACATAAAATTACTTTAAAAAAAAATACGTTTGTGAAACATATTCTACTAGTTCCTCGGGTGAGATTAAGGCATTCAGAAAAAGGGGAAAATAGAAATTATATTCTAATTTCCACTGTTATTTGCAAGACGTTGGAAATTTTAAAAAAATATCTATAATAGTTGCATTATTAAATCACATGAATAACAAACATAATAAAAATTTAAAAAAAACTAAATTAAAATTTTCTACATTTTTATACCTTGCTATTCTTTTAACTCTCTATAGATTCACAACTCTCCGTATCAATGTCTTTAAGGCATTTATAGATTATTCATTTGTATCTCGCAATATCGATTCCTTTATGTTATTGTTTGGCTGTCGTTTAGTCTGGTCCTCCCTTCGAAACGTAATTGGGAGTCAAACATTACAAGTTGGTATTTGCTATAGATAAAAATTTATTACGTTCGTCATAAGGTTCGATACTCTTTAGCCGGAATGAAAATGTCAATTGCAAAGTTTCACAAAACTTTCACTCTGTACAAACTAAATATTACCTTTGTTTTATATTCTTTTTGACCTCGGGAAACGTAGCTGCGTAATTTATACTTAAATATAATATACAGTGAAGGTTTACACCAATCCGTATTTAAAAAGTGGTTATTCCAATATCTAACATAATTAAACTTAACTAAAACATATAATTAATCAACTTCATATGGCGTCTATAATTCTCTGCCAATAAATTTAAAGGACTTCTTTACGTGACGCATCTTCGAAATCCATATAAATTTTAATATCATTCCAGTTTTTACGCATTATGACCACGTGACAGCATGAAATTTTTTATTGCATTTGCCTTTCTCTTTCTTATGTAGAAGAAAGTAAGAAATATGTTAAATTCAACTTTTAAATCTAAAATCACAAAGATGGAGTAAAAACTACTCCCTTTTAAATAAAATAAAATGTCAATTAGAATTTTAAATTGTGCAAGCACAAGCTCTAAGAACTCATTGCAATAGCAATATTTTACAATTTGAAACCGATACAATTAAATTTGCCGCTTCGAATACGATATACTACAAACAATGTTCGCGCCGCCGCCATGTTGTTTTAGATGACGTTTCGACGCCATATTGCGTCGGATTGCGTTCCAAAACCCGTGCACAGAACAAAGGGGTTCTGGTTTCAATACAATGGGTAGTAAATGGATATCGAAGATTATATTGATTGGTACGATGCACAGTATGCTAATTTTGTGTTTAGTATCAACAGCTTACAGCGAATGCAGAGCTCGATTATCACGATACAGCACCTGGGGTAAATTATTGTTTTCTTAAAATATTGTTTTCTTTAATTTAACAGTACGTTGATAAACATTAGAAAAAAATTTATAAATTAATTTGAATAACTTGCAAGTAACAATACAAAAAAGTGCTGTTTTTTTTCTAATTACTTATTTAGTATAACATTGTATAGTACGTATATGTATATCTTAATTTAGTATATATTATAGCTCCATAATGTGTTATTGTATATCTGACACAAAGATAGTGTGCAAACCTTTACAAATAAGTAATACCGAAAAGCAACATTGCACAAAAATGGCGACCCATTGATTGAGGTCCCGACCTATAAGCCAAAATTATAAAAGATTTATAATACAAATAATTTAACATTTTTATTAAGAAAAACAAAAATTGACATCTCACTTATAATGCACTTTCAATTTGATTTTGAAGAGTACCCGATGCTTCTCCGGAGTCGAAGGTCTTATAGTAATGTCATTAATATATCATGTATCCTGATTTATCAAACTGAACCCAATGTAAAAAGAATTTCTAAAATCAGTTCGTAAATGACGGAGTTCTGAAGTAACGAACATAATAAATACATCCGACTTAAAAACTTTCTAATTTTTTGGAGTCGTTTGAAGACAATAAATGTAAACTCTCTGCTAGGGAGCACCGTAGAACTAGTTCATATAAAATACTGTATTTTATATTTCCATTACATTACGGAATGCATCGCCATTTCGTATCGTTGCAGGGAGTTTCAGGAGATCAGTACCATTTGTTTTTCCTGATAACCAAGCAATGCAGTTAAGCTGAAACCCCCTCAGACCGAGCGTCGCAGCTCTAAACTTCAAACATTATTACAGATTAAATGTTAGGACTGAACTCTGGCGAATTTCACACAATCGTCTCGTGGGGAGC
Organism: Iphiclides podalirius; assembly: GCA_933534255.1. Lineage (NCBI taxonomy): Eukaryota > Metazoa > Arthropoda > Insecta > Lepidoptera > Papilionidae > Iphiclides > Iphiclides podalirius. The sequence continues at coordinate 5,383,809 of OW152837.1, forward strand.
CATCTCGAACGCGATCTGCAAGTAAAACTGTACATTTTGTTGCATCTTTATTGATATTTAGTAGCAACTCGTGTACCCCGTAGGTTACTGGTATTTTTGTAAAAAAAGAATACCGTTTTTATATTCAACCGCAGTTCAATTTCACTTTATTGCTCTATTTTATAATTACCTTTTGAAATATAAAATCGATTGAATGCCATGAAAAAGAAATCTAATGTTTACCCCTGGTGGGACTCGAACCCACAATCCCCGGCGTAGGAGGCCGATGCCTTATCCATTAGGCCACAGGGGCTGTTATAGAAATGTGAACATTTTAGCATTGCTATAAACTTTTATGTTTCAGGAATATTTATCAAAAAAAATTTAAAGTTTACATAGTCGCTGTGGCTAAAAACAAAAGATAACACTAAAAATTAATCAACTATTAAAACCAGTTTAAATTACGGTAACATTTATGTTTTTTATCTCAATGAAAAAAGGTTTAGGCCTTAAAGTTTGGTTTTTTTATTTTTTAGATTTAATACAATTTAATAGTAAGTACATCTCTTGACAGTCAAATCCTTACATTAAATAGAAGCAATACATATTATTTTAATACCACAACTGAGAGAAGAAAATTGAACCTATCCAAAGGTTCAGTAAGAAATATCAAATTTTAATAGAGTTTGTATATTAGAGTTTGTAATATTTAAATTTCAAATTAAAAATACAATTATGCTAATTAAGTTGTTTACAAAAACCTGATATATAGGTAAAACCGAGTTCTGTCTGTTGTCTTTAAAGGAATAGCTGTAAAAATTCTCACTGACGGTGGAAAAAACTACTTTTCTTTGATCTTTTATGTGCAAATTGTTAACTAAAACTGAAGCTACTGTTGTTGTCTGACTCCCAACAAATTGCGACGCCGGTACTGCTGGCTGGGCGATCCGAATTGATGCGGCGTCTAGCGGAACGGTGTGGTTGTTCGGTAATAAGAAGTCAATATTAGTGCTGTGGGCGGGTTTTCGGTGCTAGCTAGTGTGGAGAACACTTTATGTGAAAAGACTTTATGTTGAAATTAAAATTTGTAGAAAAAGCAAGAACGGCCAAGCATTGCTTCAAATGCTAAAAAATGTAGATAAAATACGTTAAGATTTTCGTCGGTGTGGCAATCAGCCGTTTAGCTTAGTGGCTAAGGCGTCAGGCCGCGACTGCCGAATACGTGGGTTCGATTTCCACAGCGGCGGCAATCTTTTCGTACTTTTTCTACAAATTTTAATATTTAATCTTAAGTACAGAGATTAGCAGAGACTATATCTCTCTCTCTCTCTCTCTCTCTTCCTCTCTCTCTCTCTCTCCTGTGCAATAATTATCCCCATCTGATGGTGGGGTCTGCCTTCTTGCGACGCGTCATCTTCGGTAACATTGCAAGAACGTAGATCTTGTCTGACCACATCTGTCCACCTGGTTTTGGGTCGCCCTCTGGGTCTAGATCCCGGAATGTTTGGATTGGTCACTACATTTCCTATGTACTAGCAGAGACTATAAAAAAATTTAAATTGTAATGTTGAAAGTTGGAAAACGAGCAGTCAGTTCACTTGATGTTATTAAAAGGTAGCAATGCTTCTGCAATCATAGGACGTTATGTCCATGGGCGGCGGTTACCGAAGCGTTATCGGTTATCTTAAGGCGGTTAAGTTACGAACTTATTTTTAACTTTATTTTCATGTAAAATTCGACGTTTCATAAGAACACGCAAGCGTCTATTTGGAGAAAGATATTTTGTATTTAAATTTGAATTACTTAACTTCGGGATAATGGGTAAATGTCAAAGAGTTGTTATGGTTTTGTTTACAACGTTAAGTTCGTTACTTTGTCAACCAACTTCATCATGTCATTTTTTATTAGCTGACTTCTTTGGCTGTTTACATCGTGAGAATTCTATTCTCTTTTTTTCCGATCTAAATTATTTTTCCAAACGTGCCAAAAGAAGCAGTGATACTTCTTTATATATTCAAAAAAGTGTTTATGTAAGACTTAGTTATGTGGACACAAGAGCGCATTCTATACTTTGGCTCAAAACTGCTCCAGGCAGTGAGATAACGGGGCAAGTTTACACAGGGCCAATTAGAGCACGCCAGGGGCGCCGCCGGTACAACGCGCTGTTTCCACATGCTAATTGTATCCGTGTATCCCCCAGTCTTAGTACGAGGTATTAGAATTACCCCCTACCCCCGTATTAGAAAACTTTGGACGTCTCAAGCATAATTTTCACTTTATCGCTTTCCGTCTGGCGGCGATAAGGTATCTTTTGCGGTCATACCGTAATAGGTGCGTTTCAAATGGAATAGGACGGATGCTCTCTTTACTCGTACCTTCGTGTTATCTGTGTATATTCTTGACTGTGACGTTTATGCGTAGTGGTGGGTATACGGCTAATGATGTGTAAAACAGAACGTGTTTCTGTGAAAACAGATTTTTGGCAAACAACTGGTAGTTATTAGTTTAGCCAGATTCTCTAGCCACGTGAGCATTTCAAACTCCTGTAGCTGTAGAACATGATTGGTCATTGCATTGCATATTATATGATGTTTTAAAGTTCTCAGGTAAGGGAGTAGGAAATCTAAAGATCTGACTCCTGGAGAGTTTACTTGCGTCGACACAATGACAGTTTGTCGACGCTTTATTAAATTCACAGGCAAAAAATACGCGAGCGAATATGTTGAATAACTTTTCCTTTTTAACCCGACTACGGCAAACCAAAAGGAGGGTTATGATTTGACTGAGGTAAGTATATATGTATGTTCTAACTTTCCTACATAACTTTTTTTTAAACATTGCCCTCACTTTAGGATTAAATTATCCTGTATTGTAAGGACGTTTTACAAACATAAATTGCACGAGGACAAACACCCAGATGTTTGTTCTAAACTATTTATAATAATTTTTATAATCTTTGGAAGCGTCCTGATTGTCCACAAAATATTGGCATAAATTTAACGTCAAACGTGAATATGGCGCCATGTAGAGGGCATAAAGTCATTAACCACAAACATTCAATTAATAATGCTGTTTTAGGTATGAAATGAATAGGCTTAATTATCACATTTTAAATGTACAGTACCTGGAGGACCGAGCTTTGCTCGGTTTGTTTTATAAGAAAATATGAACTGGTGATTTTCTCAAAAGAAAGAACTTTAAATAACAAAATCATCTGGAACGACAAAAAATAAAAAATAAAGAAAGCAATCATCTGGAACCAAAAAAATAAGTGTGTAAATGATCGTGACACGAACCACGGCCTTCTGTTTTTCATTCCCAACTGACAAATTCAAAATTGGGATAAAACGACATTTTCTAAAAATGAAACCTAGCCAGATCGATTTTTCGCCCCCGAAACCACGCACATACTAAATTTCATGAAAATAGCTGGAGCCGTTTCCGAGATTCCGATAATATATATACATATTACATTGATAATATATACACACTTACTCTAACAAAAAATACGTTATAACAGTAGTAAGGAAGCTTATGGGAGTACTAAGCTATAAGGCAATGTAGTTTATTTTAATGTGACTTTCCAGTAGCTCGGTTTAGTTTTTGAACTTACTTTTTAATACAATGATATTATAGTGCTCTCTTTGTAAGTTGGAATATTTTAAAATATTGCTAAGCGCGCCGCTGTTAAACCGTTGGCTTCGCCGTCAGGGGTCATGGTTTCGATTCCCACACGGACAAGTATTTGTGCGGCCCACAGATTATATATAATGTATATATAATAGATACAAGTTATATGACACCTTAGCTAAAGATGATTGAAAATGAGCCAAATGGTTATTGATATCATTTCAAAAATTTCATTTTGAAATAATTTTTTTTTTACACTTAATATTGCTTTATTATTTCTGAGAAAGGGGTACAAAGTTTTTGCTTCACGTATTAATATATATAGGTTCTTAAAAGCATGACATTTCAAGTCTTCCTTACCAAAAAAAGTGTATAATAATATATTCTAATAAAATCTGTTCGAAAGTGTTCGTACCTATATATTTAAAATTGCAGGCGACAAAATTGGTAAAATAATTTTAATGAATGTGATCAATGATATTATACATATATATACAAATAAGAGTTAGATATGACACTAGCGCACCAAAACTGAAGCACTAAAAGTACGCAAATTAGTGTAATTACAATTTTTAACGCCGCGCAGTATCCGTCATCTTTATTAAAACATCATTGAATGTAATGACAATATAGTGACATTATGATTGTAAGAATTTTGGTAAATTCTATTTTACTGGAATTTTTTGGGAATACTACACAAACAATCACAGAGGTAACCTCGAAGTAATTTCTAAATAATCACCCAAGTGTTTTCTTTAAAATCATCTTACTTTGAGAACGAGGGTATTGAACATTGTATATTAACGGTATCTTCTCAACTAACCAAACAGTATTTTCTAAGCGGCGATGTCACGGCGAACGCATTTACTGGTGTAACCATCACTTCGCCGATTATGCCGGAATTTTCCAATATGAAAAAACGATGGATTACAAACAAGTACTATTTAATACAAAAGGTAAAATAGGTGAGAAGAGAAGCAACGCTTTTGCAACTCTACGTTTGTGTTGCCAATCTTAATGGGTGTCGATTATCACTTAACATCAGGTGGACCGCCAGCTTGCTTGCTTGCTATTTTCATTTAAACAAATTGTCAATATCTGGGAATAATTGGCATTATTTCGACGTTTTTACGAAGTTTTTCTTATCCGAAAAACCTTTGAGATTTAGGTAAAACATTTATTTTCTCAACTTTATAAGAAATTAGTCACAGAGAAAATACAAAAATATTGTAAATACAACAAAACTTTCCGACTTGTTGTAGCTAGTGGAGTAATTGTAAAAATAGTTATGAAAACCAAAGTAGGTACCAAAACAAAATAAATAACTGACTGTACAAAATGTGAAGTAGGAATTAATTGGGCTTAGGGTGTGTGCGAAACCCTCTTTGCGCGGTTCCGAATCGCACTTTGCCGATTTTTTTTAATGATTATATTAGCTTGATGGTTCAAATCTTCGATTTATCCTACGTTTACACGAACTCATAGAGACCCTACAGAATTCATGCGTCTAGCGGCGACGTCGTTGCATTATTTGTCGTGGCTTAGTACCTCCGTCGGTGCTTTTACGCGTTATCGCTGCGACAATATTTGCCCGCTCGTTTGTGCGTCCGGCGGGGCGGGAAAATAAAAACACAATCTGTCCGATCACAGGAATAATGGCGGATATTTCATTTTAACATTTTTCCAGTTAAATTAATGCGCTTGACGCTTATAATAACTAAAAATAACGAAACATATTAGAGTTTCACCTTAATAGCCGTCACGTGTTGCCCTAAAATAATAAATGAAATAAAATCTTTTACGTGCAATATACTCAAATATGGCGCGCAGCATTTAGCGCTTTTAAAACCACCAAACAGACTCCAGGAGACCACAGAAGATCTTGTGTGTCGTTGATCGTAGAAGAAAGCGTGATGTAGAATTAGAATATTATCTACGTGTCCGAGTGAATTGATTCTGGGAAGGTGCTCATTAGATTATTGAGACGATAAGTAAAAAAAATATGTTTTTTGTGCGGTGAAGCTACGCAACAGTGTTCACTATTGCACGAATGGACAGGTCCGACCGGGTAAGTACCACGACCTTACAGAAAACCGGCGTAAAGTAGAAGTGTTACACTTCTGCGTAAAAGAGAAAACAAAAACCTTTTTTTTTTTTTGTAAATCAAGTTCTTGTTACAATCAATATATTTTTACATAACGTTAATCTTCTTCATGATTTTTTTCACTTGATTGAATTGACATAAATATTGGTATGCATGCACTTTGATGTCACGCGAAAAGCGCTGATATTAATCACTACATAGTATAAAACAAAGTCGTCCCGCTGTCTGTCTGTCCCTATAATTATATGCTTAGATCTTCAAAACTACGCAACGGAATTTGATGCGGATTTCTTTAATAGATACGGTGATTCAAGACGAAAGTGTATATGTATAATTCATGCATAACATATTAGAAAAAAACTGATAATTTTAGACGTTTCTAATGCGATGTCTAAAACAAACATTCAGCATTGCACCCGTGCGAAGCCGGGGCGGGTCGCTAGTAAAGAAATATAATATGATCCAATTTTTTTTACTGTTTTCAAAAATTTAAGAGATCATCTCATATACTACGGATTTCTAAATTGCCAAAAATGGATCACGTAGGAATACGTAAGTACCAATTATTAAGCTCGATTTAACATCAAGACATTTAGGGTACTACTATTAAAACACCGAAAAGATATTCACAATTGTTTATTTTTTCACTAGTAACAACTCACAGCACAAACACTTCCAAACTATTTTCTTTTTATATTATCGTATATATTTACACCATTTGTAATTATGTTTGCAAACAACATTTGTATAACTTGTTGGGAGACAATAAGTTTATAGTTAATACACAATTTCAGTCTTGGCAATTTTTTTTTAGTGTTTCAAAAGATTTCTGTTTCATAAAGGTATTTTTATTTTTAATTAACACTAATATAAAAATATTGTAAAGGTATATTTTTCGAACTATAATATATACAAACTTTTTTAACTTAATCCTTATTAGAACTTTTTGTGGTGAAACTGTATATAGTGTTAAATGAAACCAAGATTAAACAAATTATAGTTAAAAAGAGAAAAGGAATCTCACAGAAATTATTTTTTTTGTAACGAAAATGATAAGAAAAGATACTGAATATTAACCGTAGGTATCATTGAGAAAAATAATTATGATATGAGAAAATGAAACTTGATGGCAACCTCAATTTTAAAAGCTCATGTTATAATTAATAATTAAATAGTAATAAAACCAACTGAGTTCTAAATAAAATTAAGTAACTATTACAAAACAGGTGGCTAACTCCTGCTGCTTTTTATATTACAGTCCGGCAGACAGCTACAAGACATGCCAAATCTATATTTTGGTGACAGTTTTTTTTACCATAACAATTAAAACAACCAATTGTAAAAAAGTGTATTTATGTTTAATTAACATAAATAAGTGAGCAATAGCCAAATGCCCTTAATGAACAAAAAATTATAACTACCATAGCCAAAGGAGCACCAACAAATATAACTAATTTAATAATGTTTGTCAACTAAAACAAACATTTCATTATTTTACATTTGAGCTTGTTTAAACCCAAAAAGTCGGTTGGAAGTATCGAAATTTATCGAGAGATAATATTGTTGAAAACAAGGGTTGTGAAACCGAAAAACATATTTATTTTTATTTGCAAGAACGAAAAGTTATATCCATCACATTTCCTAAAAGTACATTTGGTGAACAATAACATTGTCAAATCTCAATAGTTACGCCATAATATTATAAACATCATGTATTTCGACTGTATTTCGCATTTTAAGATATTCAATGACATATTTCCATTTCCATCATTTGACATAAACAAAAAAATAAAACACTTAAGCATGAAAATAAACAGTGTACCCAGTGCTAATCAAGTACAATGACCGCTTCCGCGCCATTTGGTTGATGCTCACTTTGTCAGCTGGCATGATACAGGCCCGCCATAGCATCTTGCAATGCACGAAGACAAGGTAGAGTTGATGTGTAGCCCCCAGCCTTCTCTGTTTCGTTCTCTGCCCTATAAAATCAATAAAAATCTATCGTAGAATCTAACTTTTATGCTAATATTAATATTACTGCTATTGCTAAAAAATTGTACAACGACACGACTGTGCTATGTTTTTCATTCTTCTCTGAACAGGTATAATTTTATGAATAACTCACTACCATTATTAAGTCCCTACTTCACGCAGCTTAACTGTACATCTCTTACCCTAGGAAAGTTCATAGCTTTACTAAGAAAACTGAGAGGAGAATTAGGCAATACAAAGAAACATACCTGACATGATGCAGATACCCACACTTAATTATATTCTCTACAGATGGTGGGTCTGGGCCACATCTGTCTGGAATTATGGGCACCTCATATTTGTACAAAGGTCCCTCCTCTAACACAGGGATGTTTTGTTGACTACCCGAACCTCGGGTGAATTTTACCCCGGACGAGAATTGTGTGACCTGTAAAATTATACAATCTATTTATTAAACCTTAGCTATAAAACTGGTACTGACCTGCATATACTAAAACCTGGTTAAAATAAAATATTCGCAAGCTACCAGCATAACAAACAAGTCTGAAAAATGCTGGGCTCCGAATTTGAAGTAAAAATGTAAAACTAATTTTTCATTATTAATGAGTATTTTCATTTATAATATAAATATGACATTTGCTTGAAGTTTAAAAAATGTGTTTGTTTTTTTATGGAAATGAGGCAAACAAAAAAGCATCTCATCTGACGGTAAATGGTCAAACATGTACAAATCTAATATAAAAAATTATCGTGTCACGGTGTTCGTATTTGAACTCCTCCGAAACGCCTCGACCGATTTTCGTGAAATTTTGTGTGCATATCGGCCAGGATGGAGAATCGGACAACATCTATTTTTCATCCCTCTAAATGTCTACCCCAAATATTTTTTTCTACCCTACAAATTCCTTAGATATAATACGGCAAGACAATGTTTGCCGGGTCATCTAGTAATATTATAATAATTCATCTTTGAACACTCAAAAGTTTTGCTCAAGTGAAAAGTGCTGAATGTAAGCCCAGCGCCAAAGTGCGCCACCTATCCCGCGGTGTGTAAATTTTGCCATACTCCTAGTTGCAAGACCAGGAGAAATTAAAAGGTATTGTGTGTTTTTCTATAAATGTGTATATTTGTAGTGTATTCAGATGAGATCCATGGAAGATCCTATTTACCTTCATCCGTTTTCTCTTTAAGTCAATTTCGAATGTGTAATTGTCATAGTGATAAATGACGTACCTTAGGAACTATTGGAACTATTTCAGCCTCCTCCTTCTTAACTTTGTTTTGAGCAAACGTGTTTAATATATCCTTGGCATCACCTTCCGCAAACATTAACTCATCAATAAGCGCCTCCTTTTCCCTTATTTTCTGTTTCTTTGCTTCCTGTTCCATACGAGATATTTCAGCCCTACGGAGCTCCTCCATTTGTTTCTCAATTTCTAAGATCTCCTCCAACTCTAACTCTTCTCTACCTGTAATATTAAAGCAAGTTTTAGCTGTACTTTATTGAATCCCAAAGAGCTCATTAATAATACTGAATTTATTTCATATATAAACCTGAAATCCATTTTTTAAATCTACACACTAAAATATCTATTAAATGAAACTAGATTGTTAATAATTAAAAATCAAAATTAAAACATGATAAAATCCATAAACTAGTTTAATTTCATATACCTATATAATATTTGCAGTCAAGTCAAAATATCTACTTCTAGTTAAGGAATTTATTTATTTCATGATTTATGTCAAATTCCTCTTGCCTAACTTTCTGAAAAAGACCTCACCTATTTTTGCCTTATTTTTCAGAATTAACTCTTTGTTATCTTTTTTGTATTGCTCTATTCTTTTATTAGTGCCTACGACATCTATATTATTACATAAATTGTATACAATTGTTTCTATTTCTTCTAAGTAATCATTGTATTCTCTTAATGTGGCAAAATCTTCTTCTTTTTTATTGTAATCTTTGAGCACTCTTTTTCTTATATCTATTTCTTTTTCCACCATGGGATCTTCAAATAGCTGCACTCTGAAATTGCTCCGACGCAGAGGGACATTGCATTCAGGACATGAACCGGAACCTGAAAAATAGCGGTTTTGATGCGTCTGTAAATGCTATTATATTTAAAATAATTTTCTAATGTATAGTACATTGAAGACCTTGTTACCTTTTAAAAAAAGTAAATCTACACAATTCTCGCACAATGCGTGGCCGCAAACATTTACCATTAACTTCAGTGAAGGATTTCTATATTTTGTAGTTTTACAACGAGGACACGCTTGGTCATCCATTTCTTCAATACTCTTAAATTAATTTTAAACGATTACTTTTTACAACATACAACAACCAGAAGCCGTATTATTTTAAAATTTAACTCTTCTTTAAACTTTTCCTTTCGGCTAATCGGTCCTTGTCCTTGGAATTGACAGCGGTTTGACATGAATTGACATTTACCACAGTGTATAAAAAGGTCATCAAGACACTGACGTCCACTAATGAATAAATAAATACGTGCCATTTTTGTTTTGAAGGACTATGCTTTTAGCCTAGCGGTTTGATCGCTAGATGTCTACGTAGGAATGAGGCGTATTCATAGATAAGACATATATACTGAAAATAACTGTGCGTATTTATCATAACAGGTAAATGTAACAGGTATCTTGAGATAACAGACTATACTTGTTACGAACAAGCTTAAATAACAGTTCCTGTTCCACACAAATTGCTCCTTAACACGCTGTCACAAGCTTTTCTGTATTCAGGCTTACGATTGTTACCTTAGTTAGAAAGAGATAAAAACTGTTACAGTTTGTTACTGAATAACAACTGTGAACATTGTCACTGTTACAAGCTTTTTCTTTTTCTTGCATAGAAAGAGAAGTACGGATGTTACCATAGGGTAACAACTGTTACTATGGTACTTCTTACCTTAATAATAGAATTCAAAAAGTATCTATAAATGATGTAAATTCCGCAGGGTCCCCCATGAAAATGGGTGTCTCACAAGGATCGATCTTGGGCCCATTATTATTCTTAGTATATATAAATGATCTCCCATTTTATGCCAGTGAGTTATGTGATGTTGTACTGTTTGCTGACGACACATCGCTTATTTTTAAGGTTGACCGAAATGTATCGAATTATGACGACGTGAATAGTGCACTTTCGCGTATCCTCCACTGGTTTACCATTAATAATATGGTGTTAAATGCTAAAAAAAACTAAATGCCTTCTTTTTGCCCTTCCCAACGTAAGAAGGCAAAGTTTTAGCTTAAAATTGAATAGCGTAACCCTTAATCCTGTTGAGTCCGCTGTATTCTTGGGAATCACAGTAGATTCAAAGCTCCAATGGAGTCCCCATCTATCATCTCTTGCGAATAGGTTAAGCTCCGCTGTTTTTGCAATTAGGAAGGTTAGGCAGCTATCAGACATCGACACTGCCAGACACCGTTTACTACAGTTATTTTCACAGCATCTTGTCGTACGGCATTTTGTTGTGGGGTAGTGCATCTGATATAAATTCAATATTTATTATTCAAAAAAGAGCTGTCCGAGCAATTTATAAAATCGGAGCCCGGAATACACTCAGAGATCTTTTTAAAGAGATTAATATACTCACTGTTGCGTCTCAATATATTTATTGTAATATTTTGTATGTTAAACAGAATATTAATAATTATCAAAAGAATAGTGACAGACATAAACTAAATACTAGAAATAAGGACAAACTAACTACGCCATTATTTCGCCTACAAAAAGTAAACAGATCGTTCATGGGGCAAAGTGTGCGCATGTATAATAAAATCCCACAGTCGATGTTAAGTCTGCCACTTGATGAATTTAAACGAAAAATTAAAAGTACACTTATGGCTAAAGCCTATTATACTATTGCCGAATATCTTGACGACGCCAATGTGTGGGGTTAATACTGTTGATACTCACGTAGGCTAAAACAAGACTATTGTACCTGTACTATTATATTGTAAACTGATTTTTTAAAAAAGAGCAACTGTTGAGTTTCTTGCCGGCTTCTTCTCAACAGAAACTGCTTTCCGAACCGGTGGTAACTTACGAACGTGTTAATTTCTTGTAAAATTTTGACGTTTCATAAGAACGCGCAAGCGTCTATGTGAATAAAGATATTTTATTATTATTATTATTATTATTAAAAGTAACACAAATTGTCACAACATAGTATGAAATAACAAGCTATTATTTTGTAACAGATAGTATAGCTCACTCCTAGGCCACGGATACGACTTACAAACTCGGGAAAGAATAATGAAGGTTGTGCAGGACAAAATGACGAAAATATGACGCTCTCCGCTCAGCTTCTACTCCACAATCCCCGTAGACGAGAGACGGAACATCGCCTAACAAGCTGAAGCACGAAACGATCCACAGGCATGATCTGATGGAGGTTCTGGTCTCGGACCGCAATTGATAATGGAATTAATCCAAAACAGCAATAACGTTAAATTCCCGTGAATAATCACGAATATCCTACTAAATTATATTGGCAACGGTCGGTTTCATCAATTTCGAAGCAAGGTCACTATCCCGGCCCCACACCGTCCAAATGGGCACCACCCGAGTCGGTATCAACCCATCGATGTACTCCGTATAAACTAGCTATACCTAGGACCTCTCAGATCGAATGAGCACTATACGTCGACGATACAAGCCTATACGCGACCGATCGTAACCCAGATAATATATCTGACTACATAAAAGATTTAGTGTAGTAACCCAAATAATATATCTGGGTTACTACACTAAATCTTGTGAATGGTGTAGAAAAATCGAGGTCTATCCTTCTATATAAAAAATAAGATGATAATGTTCAATTGTCATTGGACTACTATTGAAAGAACACTAACTTTTCAAAATACTATAAGCGTTACGCTAGAAAAATAAAAGAGTACGTGTAACCTTTACTCGTGGTTTAAGTGAAAATAAAAAAGAAATCTTTAAAATAATTAATAATAATTTAATTTATTAATAATAAATTATGAATATTAGTTCAGATACATACATGCAGCATAAATATTTAAAAATCGGTATATAAACATGACATCGCCATAACATTTCGATGCGGAGCGATGAAATGGTATCATTTGAGATCCAATAAAATGTAGAAGTAAATATGTCCATAGTTAAATTCTTGGATTATTGCAAAATAACGTTGCCGCTGATATAACGACAGTTTTTATCGCGAAAACGTTTTAGTGTAAATATTCGTGCTTCGGCACGCATTACTTCTGGACGATACACGCAGGTGCGGTTGAACCATATCAAACACACTCATCGCCGTTGAGTGCGAGGTCCGTAAATAGCTTTTGAATCACTTTCATCATGTTTTTATTGTTATTTAATATTGAGTCTGAGTACGTTCATTTTATCATCACGTAATTACGAAACTTTTTATTTTCAATTAGTTGTTTCCGCAAATTGATAACTATCGTGAACTTTTCTGTTCGTAAATCAATGTCTTGTAAATAATTTATAAAAATATTTTTTTTAATTAATTGTTTATCATCAGATTTAATTGTTTCGACGCCGATCGTTCAACATTATTTATTATTTCTTGTGCTTAAATTTCGATTTCAATCTAATCATTTCCTTTGGATGGGTTCCACTATGACGGTGGTCCAAGCCCCAAGCCTATGTACGAATCTCCATCACAGGGCCTTTGGCTCGTGTCCTGGCCAGTTTTTATTGTTTGTTGAATTGTCCATATTACTGCAACAGGAGCCGCGGAGATGCATCGCAACGAACGGCGTCATCATACACAAGCTATGTTTTTTCTCCTGAGTCTGCGGGACGGATCTCTTCCGACGAATTTCTCAAGCAAACTACACACAAAAATCATGCTAATCATTATTTTAAATATTTTATGGCCACTTCTTTTACTAGCAAGCAACACTGTTACTGTCAACATAGTTGTTTTATTTGACAATATAACTTTTGATTTTGAGTATTAAGAAATAGCCTATCATGTAAGAGCATATTAGAGCGGTTATTTGTAATAAACCAATGGGAGTTAAGTATTCATTTATTTAGCAACCAAAATAAAAATTCATAAAGGCTTAGGAAACAAATGTTTATGTTTGTATTTTATTGGTGATAATTTGTTCTTTTTGTAGCTTCTACTTTTGCCTTTAAAATAAAGTTTTTTATTTTCAGATAGAATTAAGAAATATGAATTTAGCATTGAGACAAATCCTAAGTACACGGACTTTTAGGTTATGTGAAAGGCTTGCGCCTAAGAGTTATCAGATCCCAGTAGCCTCAACATGCTCCGTTATCCAACGAAGGTACTGCGAAGATCGCATGGAGTCACGCAAACTACCTCAGTTAATGGAATTCCCTCCAGTGATTTGGCCATCACTTATAAAGTACATTAAAAATTGGATGTTTGCTAACTTTATCATAAGGCCCTATTTTGATCAAGATTTTAGTCTTAGCGACTTTATTGAAGCATCCAAACATGCTGTTCAGGTTTGTACTTTTTTTTTAATCTTCATACCTGTGGAATTATTAAAAAATATAGTATTAACAGCATCAAGCAGTTGAGGAAGTAATTTTTGAAAGGAATAACATGTTATTAAACACGATTACTTATTAACAATTCTTTTGACTGACTATCTTTTCTTCTGGTTTAAATTAGCAATGAAGATTACAAAGTAAAACATTGCAGGAGTGAATATGATAATTGCAATATCAATCCGACATAATTATTATTGACAACACGTTTACTAACATCTCCAATTAGGTTGTTTCAGAATGTCTTCAAAAGAGTGATTTTAAGACACTACAAAATTATTATTGACAACAAGTTTACTAACATCTCCAATTAGGTTGTTTCAGAATGTCTTCAAAAGAGTGATTTTAAGACACTTGAGGGATTAGTAGAGAAGGAAGCAATAGCAGCTCTTAAAAACGCAATATCCAGCCTTTCAGTGTCACAAAGACAAATGTTAGCTATTGATAAAGAAGATATATTTTATGCTTTTCCTTATCAGGTGTGTAAAAAAAATTTTATGTACTGCCTTTTGGAAAACTATATGTGCTAGTTTACTTTAATAATAATACTATTAAATTCTCCACATTTATGGTTACCTTTTCTAATCAAGTTGGTTAATCAAGACAAAAGATTCTTTAATCTTTCTGTTTAAAGTTTGATAATAATTGTATAATTAGTAAATGTTAACCTAAAAACCCATTGTATGTTTGTCATAATAATTATATCAAACAGAGATTCAATGAATCTATTTCATTACAATTACAGGGAATCATATCTTTTTAAAATAAACTTTACTGAACTAAAATGATAGGATGAAAAGTAATTTAGACAGTGTTATGTAATCAGATACACTTGTGGAAGATACCATATTTATTTTTGGTTGCTAGATACTTAATTGTCTTCTCTTTCCTCAGGTAGGTGTTATGTTTGATGACTCAGATAAGCGCTGGGTAGAAATAACAATGTGTTATCATGTGCTGAAAGGAATGAAGCAAATGCAAGAGTCCGGTGAGGTACCACCAATCTCATTGGGGTAAGTTTGAAGGAATATTTTTTTATGGGAAGGATTAACTCCAATGGTTATTATTATGTAAACAAATTAATACTCATTTATAAAATAATTCTCAATTTAACCTATGAAGTATTAAAATCATTTTCAGGTGGCATAGCTAAATTAACTAAGTACTAATGAAAATAAGTACCCTCAATCAGACTTGTTCTTAGAAAATTAGTTTATTAAACACCAAAAGTAGATGCATTTTAACAATATATAAACTGTTTAATTTTTATTACAGCCATACCCTAATCTAATTATTTTACTGCTCATTGTTTTTATTACATGATTTTATACTTTTATTGTGACAATATCTACCATTTCTATGTGTTCTTTGATTTTAGAGTACAGCCTGAGTTTCAAGACAAAATATTCATACTTAACTACAGATTTATAAGGGAATTTACAAAGGGTGTTGAGGACAGTTGGTGGGTTAATATTGTAAACCATTTCCAACCACAGTCCATTGCAAAGAAGTCATTTTAGTATTGATAAGAAAATAACAGATTTTCAACTTTAGATTTGGAAAGAGTAAAGTGTTACAAGCAAAATAAAATACAATTTTATTGTTAGTGTTTTTTTTTAATCTTTAATAACAGTTGGGATCCATTTTTATGTGAAAGAACATAGAAATAGAATAATCAAGGGTTTCATGAAATTGAGCAGTATTGTATATTAACCCAGAAAAGCTTTATTTCAGAAACAAATATATTGTAAGACAGTATCAAGGTTTTGAGCAGGTAAATTTATAAGAAACAAATTTCGTTTTTAATTAATAATTGCGATGCAAACAGTCTCAATGCAGTTGTATTTTTTTTTTGTTTGTTATCACAGAACTGCATCATTTATAAACCTATTTTAAAATTTCTTTTGAATTGGATTCAATTATTTTGGATATATCTGGAAACTCCTCAAACCGAAAATGTGCAGTGTGTGAGATATTTGAAGTTGGTTTTGTTTTTTATTTGTAAACATGTAATAGTAAAGCATTAAAAAAAACCTAAGGTCTGTCTTGGACTGCCTTGCACTTCCAATATTTATTGAATGAAGCAAATATTTGTGTCAAAAATGTAAAAAATAAATATAATGTATAAAAACATATTTATAAATTGCAACATATGGCATGTATATATAAAATTTTCATTACATATATTATTTGCATCTTAATGAATAGCAAATAATGCTAATACAGTTTTTCCTTTTAAACCGAAT
Organism: Iphiclides podalirius; assembly: GCA_933534255.1. Taxonomy (NCBI): domain Eukaryota; kingdom Metazoa; phylum Arthropoda; class Insecta; order Lepidoptera; family Papilionidae; genus Iphiclides; species Iphiclides podalirius. Next base: position 5,400,308 of record OW152837.1, read on the forward strand.
ATAGAACATGTGCCAACTCAACCATTTGAACAGAATAATTTTCACTTAAACCTAGAATACAGCACAATTGTCTTTGTGTTCTTCCAGTGCTACTTTAAGATTATTTAAAATAGCATCAACATCGCCTGTAAAGAAAAAATATTTATATTTTATAACACTTTTCATGTATTTTTAATTCAGTACAAGTCGGTAAAAGTGTGACCATCCCAATTGGTTAATTGAGTGTTTTTTTTTTTCGTATATTATTATTCATCTATGTTATCTTTCATTCACACATATTTACTCTGTTATTGATTATATTATAAATTTTATTTATGTAAATGCCATATTTGTTGCAGTACCTTTAACAGGATCATAGAGTGATCTCTTAGAAACCCCACATTGCATTTTTATTGGTCTTTGTCTCTTTATACAGCATTCTACATCTGAAATTAATGAAGTAAAGAAATAAAGACAAATTGAAATTTACTAATTTACAAACTGTTACATTGTATTATTTATAATTTGTATCAACAGGTACTATTGAAAATGGGTTAATACAATTTTGTTTGTGAATACAAATTTTATGAATACAAAATAAGGATGTACCAAGGTTATCTTTTTAAGTCAAAATATTTATTTCATTTGACATTTAATTAGACTTAATTATTAACCAACAAAAGAAACTGCCATCAAATATACCTCCCATTTGTAGTCTGATCTTTTGATACATAGACACAAATATTAGTAAAAAAAATAGCAAAAAGTTAATGGAATACAAAGGCAGTATTAATTGTTATGTGTATATGTTAGTATCTTTGTTATATATATTAGTTTTAAATGTATATGGTAAATTTAATTTGCAGTTGGGTAATGCTTAACATTTTGATTTGGTGGTAACTTAGATTTGGGGCATTCGCCTTATATTTTTCATTCATTCTTAGGTTCTTTAGACAGAATCTCATGGATGTTGTATTGTTGAATATAAACCCGAGCGTCACATGCATAAACATCAGTTAACACACCAACCTGCATGTACTTTATCCAACAGAGAGCTCACGTCCAGATTCTCCACTAATCTTGTGCACAGGGCGTTCACGTATAAACTAGAGCCGGGAACGATGCGCTCCGTGTCGCCGGTCCTAACTTCGTATGTGCCGTCGATGGTCGTGGAACATTCGATCTGCAGTAGCTCGTAAGCGGCCGCCGACGACTGCGTCGAATAGCTGACGAGCAGATTGCGATGGATATTGTACTCCTCTATTGTGGGGAGCGCTGCGTAGATCTGCGGGTTTATGTTTCTGTAACATAATTAATTTTTTTTTTCAAAGAGCTACTATATCTATAAAAAAACTACTAATTTCGAGACTTTGTAAATTAACTTAATATTTGGGGTTAGGTAACACAACTTGGGTAGTAAGTCCCAATGACCACTGCAACCTAGAAAGTATTAACTATTGTCTTTACTTTTTTCTATTATTAACTATTAGTCTTCCCTTCAAAAAAATTGCCGCCATACTGTAGGATAACATTGCATTGAGTCATTTAATAGTATACATCATAACCAAGATAAGTAGAATCTCAAGGAAATGTATATATTTTTAAGGAAATGTATATATTTTAAGGAAATATTTTTATAAGAACAATTGCCAAGCGAGCAGGTAGTTCACCTGATGCTAAATGATTTCCACCCATGTACATAACATGTGACATGCAGATGCATTGTCAACCTTTAAAAAACTGGAACCCTGGATACGTCACTCACCAACAAAACAATATTACTTCCACTACACGCCTAGAACAGATCAGAAAATGTTCCTTAAAAATGCATTTCATTTTTAGATTTATTAAAATTGATTTTGTAAATATGAAATTTACAGTTTAAAAATAATGTAGGCTACTGAAAAGTCCAGTTAAAAAGACAAATATGTTTATACAAACACTATATTACACTTGAGATATTTAAACTTATTATGCGGCGGGGAAATTTCATATTGGACCTGGTGATAAAGACAACTGTAAAAGTTGAAAGACCATATTGATAATCATCCTAGAAGAAACTGATCACCCTGTAAGACTGATTAGAATAAACCTTTGATTAGTGTTCCTTTACATGAATACATTGGAATGAAAAATCAACCAACCAACCAGGACCAACCAACATGTAGCTATTTACTTAAGCAGGATAATGTTATGTAAAGACATCCAAACAGTTGAAGGTTTGGTGAAGGAGCATAAATTTAAATTAACTATCAAGTAAACAGTGGAATGTACTCAACAGATTCACCTGTCCAAGTAATTTCCACACATGTCCAAAATCAAAATGCACAAGTCGGGCTTACATAATGCCACTTCTTTAAGTAACCAATTCTCTGTAATACAGTCATCAATGGTTATGTCCTCAACAGGGCAGTCTATGCTAAGTATACACCTTGTATTGCATAGTTCACAGCCATGTCCTGCATAAAAAATAAAACCTGAAATTTTTAATATATAGTGATCTAGCTTTTTGTTTTCTTTTTTTATTCATATGAAAAAAATACACAAAACAATAATGTTTTGATTTTTTTACATTAATTTTATTTTCAAAGAATGATGAATGCTGTGAAGTGTTGAAATAGAAATTAGGATAGAAAAAAAGAAAATTTTTCAAACAAATTAAACATGGCAAAATATATAAAATTATTTAATATACAACGATTGACTAATTTATTTGTAAAATATAAGAAGCAGATGGACTAGTAAAATAACTGCAATAACTAGAAATATAAATAAATAACTAAAAAAGGTATTTTGACAAAAAACCAATTGATGAAGTGATATCATTGCTAAAAAGAAAAATATTTATACATACAGTAGGAATCCTCTGGAATCAGGTCAAATATCCTTGACAAATTTCTTTTTAAATCTGTGATACACAAATTTTTTAAAGTAACTATGAGGAATCCTAAAACTTTCAAGTTTGACGCCAATGAATCACAGTCCATTGAAGGTGTTATTAGTTTCGACAAATGTTTATATTTATCATTTCCTATTAATATCGCCACTTTACTCTGTGGCTTGTAGTATGTTAAAATTGGCTTTGTATTCAGTGCTATTTTCAAAAATTGTCTGAATTGTTGTGCAGTGAATCCGCGACGATCTAAAGTTTTCATTAGAATTTCTCCCGGTTTTTCGTTATCATTTAACTTAAGCCTGGAAATAATAAAAATTAAAAAAAAATCATATTGTTTTTTGTTGTAAATATAAATTGATGATGTTTAAAAGTAATTCTAAGTACTTAAAATCGGCTAATGTAGAAATCACTTCACACATTTGAACATTTAAATCTAATGCCTTTTGATATTCAGGATAGGATATTTTTTGCAACAGCGACATTTTACAATAGATACAATACTACAATCATGAAACAAAAACATAACAATAGAAATGCCCGGTTTCTGCAAAGAGAATGTAATTAATAAGTACGTTTAAGAGACGGGACCTCCATACTAGCCAAAAATATCAGTTTACGTTTACGCGGAACTCCAATACCAACCATACCACAAATGAGTACCACATAACGAGCCAAATAAAGCACTTTTTGTTTTTCCAAGCTAGCTTAGCTTCTTATCGATATAGATAAAAGATACTAGGTAGAAACCGAGGTTTCCACTTAATATTTTTTTATTAATTTTAGTAGGTAAGTATCGACTCCGTATTTATGTCCAATGTTGATGATATTTGGTAGAAGATTGGACTTGAATACGGACCCGAAACAAGATAAAAAACGGTTAATTAAAATAAAATTTTATTATTTAAATGAAATTTGTTTCTTGATTCTTCAGCCAACAGCTGTTGTCCTGCTGTACACGAGTTTGGAAATAATTTAAACATAAAAATAGAATCAAAATCCAAAAATTATTTTAGTTTTCTTGCATACTCAGCGCACGAAATTAATTATATGACGTATCAATATTACAGAGATTATGTTTAAAAATCTTGCAAAATTCACCTATTCCGATCCTTGTAAGCACACCATTTATGTAAGCACATCATTCAAATATCTAAAACTTTGTGCCCCTACTCTTTCACGCAACATTTTATTTCTTATTTTTTTTTTTTCAATGATAAACATTAACGTAGTTATCGATATGTGGATATTACAGTTGCAGTACATCACTAGCACACAATTTAAATGAGATAAATTTGTTAATTTTATTTGTTCTTAGCCTGCTCTACTTACATATGGCTGCAAAGTATCATATTTATGTGCTTACATGGGCTTCATCTAAGGGAAATCTCGCCATAAACAATCTTTTTTCAAGATTCGAATGAATTGCTCGATTTTCACCAATTTCACAGGTAATAAACCGTCTTTTAGGCATTTTGAATTAAAAGTGCAACTCTAATCACTTGTCACTAGTTTTCGTGAGAAAGTTTACTCTAAACAATTTAAATTTACAATGAAATAAGCATTTACATTCAAAATACGCGGTGCGAAATTAAGTTTTGACAGACAACATGGCATTTCTTGTATTGCAAGAAAGAGAAACCGCATTGAAGGAGAGTGATAGTAATGTCCGCCATTATTTGCCGCGTAAAGTCCTTAGAAAAATTTTTTCGTTTAAAATAGTTTCGCCAGACTGGGTTTCTGACTGAAACACTGAACTAGTGTTGTATATCGATAGTCTGCTATCGATAGACAATCGATTATGTATCGATAGTTAAGGTAAAAGCAATAGTATCGGTAGTCTATCGATAGTATTGTCACGTGTCAATACTGTCGACATTACCGATAGTATCGATGGCTCCAAGTGCCAAAACTATTCATGGCAGCAATACTATCGATAATATCGATAGTATTGCAATTTCCATAAGTTTTATTATATAAGAAAAAAAGAATCAAGATTGTAATTTAGTATTTTTAAAATTTACTGATCTAATATTTATAAGATTAAACCTATCTAAAATTACATATTATCTAATAAACCTAATCCACGCGACATGGTGCCAAGAACGCTAGCTGCATTTCCTCGCTGAATAGTTATGCTCGTAAATATTAGATCAGTTTCAATTAAGTTGAAAATATTAAATTTACTTATAATCTGTATTAAAAACAAAGTTTTTGCTTCACGTATAAATACACATTACTGAAGGTCGTGTCCGTCTTGAAAATTTTTAAGTGCATCGGCGACGAGCTGCTTCCACACCACTCTATCTTCGGCTTTCTTCAAGGCAGTGGAAACAGGAAGCCCGGTTATAAGCTTCACTAGATCAGACCACCGGGTAGGTGATCGCCCAGTAATGAAGGCGACGAAGAAGAAGAAGAAGAATAAATACACAATTCCAAAATCGAAATATCGATATATCGCCTAAAAAAAGATTAGTAATAAATAACGATATTTCTAAATAATAGTATCGATATTTCGATATATCGATATTTCGATATATCGATATTTTTTTCAACAGTCCTACTGTGATGATAGGTGTAGATGACAGATGTAAATAATATAAAAAATGGCAATCGGTGTTGATTCTTCGAAATGGAAACCTCGAAAATTAAGAGGAACTCCAGCTGGAAAAGTCAGTAACATCATCGGAGCCTCTGTATTAGCATTTGGTTTTATATGCGGTGCTTTTTACCAGTAGGTAAACCTTAGAACAATGTTTTATTCTTGTATTTCTAAATTGTTTAGAGGTTATAATTGTTTGTCTATTCCAGGTTTTCTAGCGTAACAGAAAAATACCGAAAAAAATTTGAAATTCTTTATGAGGATCCTGAAACAGAAATAGAAAGGAAACAAATGATAGCAGGTGGTTTTGCAAATAGAACTGGAGATAAAATCAGAAAACTAATGGCAGAAGAAGAGAGACCAGATTTACCTTCTAAGTAGCCCAAGTCTATATGAATAATGTAAATATTAGTTTTTGGCAATTAAATAATTTAGAGTTTTACCTTTGTTTCAATATACCAATAAGTTATTGATGCCAAAACAAATATTAACCAGTAAGTATTTTTGTAAGCAGGTTATGGATGAGAGTCTTAATGATTTCCAAGAGATAAAGACAAAGTGCGTGGGGCCTAAACTAGATACAAAACAAAAACAACGTGCTAAGCCTAAAAGGAGAATTAAAGGGCAAAAAGATATAAGAACTTTAATTAAATCAAAGAGAAATGAACTTCTAACTTTTACTGAAGACTTTAATAATGTTTGCACAAAAAGTGGTATAGATATTGACTCACAAGAACTACAGTTGGCAATAGCTTTATCAAAGTCTTTGCAAGAGCAAAGTCAAGCTGAACCTGGAACTTCACAGATTACTAAACCTTTGTCTTCTCAAGAAAGGACAAATCAAATTCGTAGAACATTGCAAGAATATGGATTTAGAGTCCCCGAAGCAAAAATTAAATCAGATACCAACAGGAGATTGAAAAAGTTCAAAAAACCATACAAATTGCTCTTGATATCGGAAGAGGAGCGGCGGCAAAGGATTTTTGATAAATATACACAGGTACTCTTTCAGAACCCTGACAAATGTTATAAAAGCGAAAATGATAATATTGTTATAAATAAAGGTCTCTACTATCTATGCACTAACATTACATATGATTTATTGAAAAGTAACAATCTATATTTTATCCCTGACATTTTACAAGAAATTACTGTTAATAAAGGGGGCTTGTTGAGAGACTGGTCTGATATACCAGGAAGGCCATGTAGCCCTACTCTTGTAAAAGACCATCCTATAACTTTCTCAGATATAGAGTGCACACAAGGAGAGCTGGATACAATATTAAGTGGAACTCTCATAGCCACAAGAGACATTTTGAACATAAAAAAATCTTCAGAATTTAAAACAACTGAAATTCAAACAGCAAAGCAACAATCAGATAATCATAGTCAAGTAAAAAATAACTCTTTGCCTAATACAGATGCTGAAAAATTGGAAATATTGAAGGAAACTAAAGACAAGTGTGTATATAAAAATATTAAAACTAGAGAAGAGATAGAGGCAACCATGCTTTCTTTACCACAACAAAACAGAAGTATGTCACCAGACATTTTTGGTGATGACACATTGTCTCTAATAGACAATTCAATTGTAGATAATTACCTCAATACTGGAAAGCAAAATGCACCAAAGATGATATCAGATAATACACTGATATTAGATTTGAACAAATCCACAATATTAACTAATGATAAAAATTTTATTAAACCAGTTCACTTGTTTTCTGAATCCAGTAACAGGACAAAGAGAAGAACAAATGATTTTATGGATTTAACTGAATGCGTTCCTGTATCTTCACAGAAATATAAAACCAATCCATTATCACAATCTACCAAGGCATATGAAAGTGAAGTAATACATAATGATTGTATGGAAATTACTGACTGTATTAATCCACCTTCTCAGGAATGTAACATTCTTGATAGTGATGACCCTATTCCCACATCAATTGTTAAAAGTCATAAAGAATTACAAATTATAAATGATTGCAATCATTTAACATCATTTGATTTAACACAATCGTCAAACTCTGATGAAGATTTACCGATAGTAGAAATCTGTCGTACACAACAATCTTCTTCATGCGAAACCATTATTGTGGATTTCGATGACTATGTTAATGATTTAAATAATGACAGAACAATAGAACTAGATAAAAAACCTAATACAAATAAGGAAGATACTATTATTCTTATTAAAGAAAATTATGCCAAATCATCAATGCCAGGCTTTTCAAAACATATAACAGCTAGTAACGAGGAATACATAATAAATCTAGATGAAATAGTGGATAATAAAAGTTCAAAACATCAGTTAGAAACTAGTGATATTGATCTCACTCAATCATCTGGTTCTTCTGTGGATACAAGTGCAACTGGCACTTTGAACCAATCGCAAAATTCACCATGTCCCGATTATTGCAACCTTGGAAAAAAAGGCGATGTTTCCATCGATTATGATGAGATTTACCCAGATATGGCAGCAAATGAATATTACCCAGATGAGCAGTTTGACAATATTCATTGGAAAGACATAAAAGATCCTAGCAATGGGACGGTGTTCTCAAATCCAATAGAAAGTTCCAAGACTGATCTTATCTCAAATGGCAGCAATACATCGGAAGTATTTGTGCTGTCTGATAAAGAATTGAATTATTCATTGTGTAAATCTAACATAGAAAATTTTCAATTAGGTGGCATTTCTATTATGGATAACATTTCAAATTTATCTGAAAATAGGCATGACTCCATTAGGAAGACAAAGCGTAGTTTAAATAGATCATTAAGTGATAGTTGTCTTCCATCAGTGAGCATTATAGACAAGGGAAGAACACTAATTACTGATAGACCAGTTGAAAAGTATATCAAGGTAAACAAATCTGTTTACGCAAGTCCAATAAAAGCGATAATCAGTGATGACAAGGTTTCGGTACAAACGCCAACAAACAGTGACTATTTCATAAAAGTTGGGGAAGTTACACCTATGTTGGATTATGCATCAATGTCTAGCCCTGAAATTAATAAAGAATTGGAAAAGTACGGCTTGAAACCGTTTAAAAGGAAAAGAGGTGAGCGTTTAAACTCTTTTTCAAATATCTAATTGATATTGTTGACAAAGGCGCTTTTTCATGCTTTTTAAGGATAGCCTGAAATTGGAATTCCGAATCCCATTTTACTTTCATTCATTTAATTTACTTACATATTTATTCATAGTACTCACATACTTACATTAGTGTGCAAGTCCAAAATTGCTTAATATTAAAACTTTTATTTAGTTTAGACAAGAGATTGTACTAATTTTGCATTATCTCTTCTCCTAATTGCCTGAAAAAAAAAAAATTAAAATGTCCCAATTTTCTTTTTGCAGAAATGATAATAATTTTATATCTGTTATCATTTTCAGCGATACAACTATTAACTCACCTGTATAACCAAACACACCCAATAATAGAGCATTGTTCCGAGGAGCTTATTCCAGCAAAGAAATTAAAAATCAGCTCTCCAAAGAAGAGAATAAAATCGCCAACAAAAAGCAGTAGTCCAAGAAAAAGTAAAAGACTTTTAAATATTGGATTGAGTAAAGAAAATGAAATATGTTATGAAGAAACGAAAGATGTGCCCGACATAAAAGAAATTGAATGTAGTTCAGACGATTGGGTGTTTCAGAAAAGAGAGAAAGCAAAGGTAATATTTATTTTATATTGTATTGTAAATTAATTTTTATTTAATTTATTTTGTGTTGTGTATTTATTTTAGTTGTCTGTCAAGTGTTCCAAGTATAAGAGATATAGATATACAATAAAAAAAAATTTATATATTTGGTTAGTAAAAATCAGACATAAGAATAGAAATATGGACAAGAAATTTTCGGTTCTGCTTTTAATTTTCAAATGTTTGATTATTTTTTATAAATTATATTTTGTAAATTTAATTCAAAAATTAAAAATATTATACATTGTTAGCCGATTGGCCTAATGGCTAGGGGCCTCTTGCACCAGAGAGTATGGGTTCGATCCCCGCTGCTGGAAAAATTTTGTTGATGAACATATTTTTTTCATGTGTCTTCATGTCTATACATTTATAACACGTATTTATTTACAAAAGAAAAGTATTCAAAGTATGAAAAGTATATTTCAAGTATGTTTATCTGTTATCAAGTACCCATAGTACAAACTTTGTTTAGTTTGGCCTTAGAAATAGTAATGTAAAAATGTGTCGTGAAAATATATACGAAGTTGCGCGGGCCAACTAGTGGTATATATATATATATATATAAATATATACTGCTATATACTAGCTGGCTAAGTTGCGCGAACTTAGTCTGAACGCCATCTATGGGATACTTACACCGCCATCGGTAAAAATCTTATAGATCCCATAGATCCCATAAATTAATCTATTGCTATATCCATTTCATTCCAGGTACACTCATGCCGGGTCCCTCTACATATTGCTTTCCACAACTACGTCTCATGCCGACGTGGTTTGCGGGAAGCGATTCTCCGGTACGAGCCGGTCAATATAGACGTCATTCACAAGGATCTCGTCTCCTACGGCTACCGGTACAACCCAAAGGTATTATTGCATAATAATAATAATATGTTTTATTTGCCTAATAGAGCTAGGTAAGGATAAAGAGGATAAGATGCAGTGCAGTAATTTATATCGCTATATACCCATTTTGCAAGGTCTGCAAATATAATATGTTTGCTATATACTTTGACTGTAGTACTTTACAGTTACAGTAAGTTATGCCAGGGTTGTGAAAAGTAGCATTCTGTATAATCTTTATTTTACCTACGCCATAAGGCACAATAAATCCTTCGTTATGCGTTTGTATGTATTATTTGAGAATCTCGAAATATAAAGTATGAATGCACTTTTAAAATAAAAAAAAAATGTTTTTTTTTTCAGGATCTATTGAGGTTTTTGGATAAGAAGTGTATTACTGTTAAAACTGCGGACAACAACGCAAGGAACTGTAGAAAATAGTTTTATTTTTTTGTAACATCATGCCTAATTTTCATTAATAGAATGTAAACTTCATGAAATCCCTATTTTATATTAGAAAATTTCTATTATTTCACGATTAAAAGTTGAAACGTACCAGAAATTTTGTTGTGAAGTGATATTAAAAAACTGACTGTTTTAAATGACCATGTAATATAGCGGCTGTAAAACCTGATAACATTATAACTTATAAATATATTGTACCCATATATGATATTATTTAACTAATTTAGAGCTAAGGCCGAGACTGTGCCTTCCTAAAACACACTCTTAGGAAGGCACAGTCTCGGCCTGTGCGATTGGAGGTATTCAACACTCATTGGTTGAAGTCCATTGTGTTGCCAATGATGACGTACGGTAACCGATGGGAAAGAAATTGGTGGCAGCCTCGTATAGGCTATCGTAGTGTAGACGACCCCCCACTAGATGGAGTGACGATCTGTGCAAGTGTGCGGGAAGTCGATGGATGCAGGTGGCACAGGATCGTGCTTCGTGGAAGTCGATTTTCCCTTTACTTGTGTTGTAAAACCTTGCTTTTAACGAAAATTGCCAATTCCAGGACTACCGGAACTACCCAAAGGGTCGAAAACCTATATGTTAGTTCTCGTTGACCTAGAATCACGAAACTTGGCTTGGCAAGAAGCAAGGTCTTCCAGCACAAATACAGTGAAAATTTCGAAAAATAAAAAAAGGTTGAAAATAAAGGTAAATTTTAGTACTTACACGTTTTCGCGGAAATCTGAATTTGCCCATATCTTTTTATCATGTTGACTCAGGAGCTTCGATTTTTATACAGCTTATAGGGACGACAATATCTGTTATAAATTTCAACTACCCGTTTCTGAGAAAATCGGTTGTGGTTATTTAGCAATTTTATTATTGCAGTATAATGGGTAGGTACGGAACCCTCGTTGTAAGAGTTCGACTTGCACTTTTCAGGTTTTTATTTGATAGTAAAACTATGTAATAATTTAGCTAATACTGGTACCTGATTAGACCCTATTTTTCGTCATTTTGAGAAATTATTGCAATGGTAAAATCGTATTTATGGGAAAATTTTATATGGCACTGTTCAATTTTTATGCTAAATGATTATATGTCTATATATGATTCACTAAATGGTACCCGGTATAGTTTGGTTTTCTGGTATGATGGAAGAATGGGAAAACATTGAAATTTGTGGAAAAAATGTAACAGCATTCTTAATGTTAAAGAATTGAAAGCATCATGTATAATATGAAATATTTTAATCATTACACTTCAAATTATTGAGCTCTGAACACATTATGTTACAATCACAATGTTTTTTACTACAAAGTAACATATAATTTTTTCATAATTATTCCTAATAAGATCTCAAGAATAGAAACATACTTCTGTACATTTTTACAAATATTCACAACATATGTATATTTATGTATTTATATAAAATACAGATCTGAGTCTTCAAGATAAGAATAAATATCATTTCTTTAAAAGGCCAGCCTGTTGTATTACTTGTCTGGTAGCATTGTTTATATGTCGAAATCGGTCTGGGCCTAGCTGGATACCTCCATACCTGTAAATGGCAATCAACTGTTTTGAAGGTTCTAATATACACAAACTAGACTACAGTTATGATAAAATATATGATATTATCAATAAATAGAATCAAAATTTCATTTAAACTTGAATAACAAGTTAATGTATAAAATGAACTAAACAATATCTAGATAGTGTTTGTTTAAATTTTTTTACAATGTCTGGTCATGTTCATTTAATTCAAGACCAATCTAATTATTGTTTGCTTGTCCTATACCTTTATGTTAATACCTCAGATCAATAAAAGAGTATATACAGAACATTGCCCTCATATAAGGCACGTAATATGAAGACGATTCGGTCAAATGAAGACTTCCGCTCGGTAGTCTGCCGCCAGTGACAGAGTGCATGACGTAGGTAGTATTAATAAAATAAAAAAATGTGCGAAATTATGTCATCCTATGTCATTAATGGCTGCAAAAATAATTTATGTTTTAAAAAAACTATTGTTGGATTACTTTTCGCAAGTAACGAACGTTTCGATTTTGTTTAAAATATGTATAATTTAAATAAAATCGAAAAAATGATAAATTATAATTTATATAACTTTTGGTTTTAAGTCCCGACATTTCGAAACCTTTACAGTGTTCATGGTCAGACACACAGAATATTTCATCAGTCTAGACATATTACCAAATTCAATAAATCAAATTATATTTAAATCCAAATTTAATTATTTTAATAGTGAATAACAATAATTGTCCTCTTTCCAAAAATAATCTAAGATACTATAACATGCTGTTTTGTTCTATTAAGATTTTAAGTAGACTATTAAGATGTTTTACCACAATTTGGGCAATTAAAAATTTTGTATATAGCTTGAATTGTTGGCTAATAAAAACACAATATTACCTAAAAATAAAACTTCACTCAAGTACATCTCCCGCACTTGGTAGTCGCAACAAACCGCTTTTTGCTACCACACATATACAATCTGATATCTTACGAATACAACAATTTATCTGTACACAATATATGTATACACAAAGCCAAAACTAGTCCTCACATGATTCGTCGCGATTGGTTACGACTGGTCCATCCATACATTTTTATTGGTCCGAGGTTAACACTTTAATTATCATAAATATATTACCATCTTGAAACCACAACTAGGGTGTTCTTTTGGTCTAATATCTGTAATAAATGAAGCATTCTGCTACCAGCATGCGTTTCTCCATCATCGTCGCAATCTTGGATCATTGTAGTGCCTTTATCAGTCTTCCTTTCAATTCTATATGCATACATATTGTGTGTGGCGTTTAAGATCTTCTTGTTCTGTCTTAACTTTGTCAAGACTGCACTGTAAAATAAATTTGTAGATCAAATAAATGCAGGAATTTTTTAATGATAATTTCACAAAGTGCTGCATGGCAGAAAAGACTATCAGTCATAAAGGTGATATTGATGGGAGTTTGACAGCATGTTGCATTGGTGGTGATACTCAGCAAGTTTCTGAAGAAATCTTAAGAGACTATCACGAAATACACATGATGGAAATTGCAATGAGACACAATGTCTCATTGGAATGTGACATTAATAATATAATAAATATAAATAGATCATTACAATGTCCAAGCGATCAGAGAGTGCCCAGTTGTCGCAATTTTAGCCCCGCTATGGAAATGGAAGGAGTATAAAGAAGTATTAGGTTACTAGAAATGAGAACAGACTGATGGCTAAAAATATATCTTTATAATTCTTTATATTGTTTTATCGCAGTGTAGGACGACCCCCCACTAGATGGAGTGACGACCTGTGCAAATGTGCGGGAAGTCGATGGATGCAGGTGGCTCAGGATCGTACTTCATGGCAGTCTATGGGGGAGGCCTATGTTCAGCAGTGGACTCAAACAGGCTGAAAACATGATGATGATGATGATATTGTTTTATATAAAATGAATCCAAAATTAATTAATTAAATCTAAGAATGTTTAAGAACTATTTTCTCAGTTGGCCACTGAACATTTTATTTTAAAACATTTATATTTGTTACTCCGTATCATTCCCAGAGTAACATATTTAATAAGTGAAGGTTTATTTATGACTGCTTTGTATAGGAGTTACACCTCATTTAAACTCTGATTCCAACCCTTGGAATAACTGAAACAGTCCTGTTATTCTTACCTTACGTCATCTACACTATGTACCTCAGCTGCATGTCCTTGGAATGAACTTTTTCTATCAATTATCACTTCACCATGAGTTATTTCGGGACAGTTGATTGCCAACTGCAATCAATGAAGAAAAATAATGATAGACCAGCAAAAGCTTTAATAAAAGCTAGATAATCCAAAAAATATTATATAGGTATATATTAAAATAAATATTATATATTGAAAATACTGTCATTTTCTTATAAGTGTACAATATATTTTTATGATATACATTACTATATCTAAACAACATTGTATCATGGGTTTAAAACTTATCAAGCTTAAAAGCTTTGAATACCAAAGGTTATACACCCATTGCAACAAGTATCTGACAAGCGTTATATTATTTGAATTGTAAAATAAAGCCAATACTTTTTGAGATTTAAGTTTGCAAATTAATGATATACAGAATAGTTACCTAAACGATCACATCATATCATAATCTAAGTAGATCCAAAGAATATAAGAAATTATTTTTCTTAAGCTTTTAAACAATTATTTCACTTGTAAATATTATCAATAGCAGATAAAGAGGTACATACAATACCTGTGTCAGATCTAAAATTTCATCAACTAACACATTATTGTTTACATGTTTAACTTCTTTAGCTTTCATTGACAGTAATGTTTCTCTTATTTTCTCCACCCATTGATATATTACATTTTCACCAATATTCTCACTAAAAAATAATGAACATCAGCAGTATTTTTATGTTATTTCAAATAATTTTTATATATTTTAATAGACATATTGTAATAATAAAAAAAGTATTACATATAAACTTCATTTAAGCTGGTATAAAGCTTTTCTTTCTTTTTTCTATCCATCCATGGAGCTGATAATTCAAATTTAGGCGGTGCTTCCCTTGGGTAGTCTAAAGGCATAGTCACATACAGTATAACTTCGTAGTCATTTTCTTTCACTTTTATATTGTAAGATCTGTTTGCCTCACTTTCTGTAGTCCAATCATCTCCATATATAGAACTCAATGCTTCTACTTCTTCTATCTGAAATAAGAGCAGTGAAGCTAGAGACGAGAGTTAATAATTCAAGTTATTATTACAACGATATCATTAGAAGGTACAAACTTGTCTAGTTAAGTTTTCCGAGTCCATGACTGATTCCTAAGCCTATCGTAATTCCGAATTACTTCGTTTGAAAAAACTGAATCGGTTTTACTATTCTCAGAACTCACTGAATCTAAATACAATTCTAAACTCTCACTGTCAGTGTCTGCATGACATTCAGAATTCAGATATACAAACGTACTCTTTGATGACATTCATCGGTTGTGAATTGTGAATGTTATCAATGTCATTTGTATTGTCTTTTTTTTTCTATGATTCTGGATTCGGGCATTTTGTTGTATTTCTTGAACGGTGGATGTGGCTGATGGGATCATTTTCAAACCGAAAAGACACTTAAGGAGTGATAAGAAAACTATTTATTTCAACTTAAACATTTTGAACTTATTTTAGACCAAACGTAATGATTATGAAATTTATATAAAATACACGAGTTATATCAGATAGCTATACATGTTACATCTTCAAACGATTTTTACGGAATCAATTTCGATTGATTCCGTAAAAATATGACACAATTCAGTCTGAACAAATAAAACTAACATTCTAAATTTAATTTAAAGTAATTCAAACATAATACATAAACCGAGAAGATCAGAGTTGATATCAAAAGAGTATGTATAATCTGAGATTACCAATCAACACACCCCCTTAATCTCAGATATACATCATAACACCAGACAAGTACAAAATACTCAAAAAAAAATTAGCAATTATCAACAAACAATCCACGATCATAAAACAACAATAACACAACAAAAACAAAACCAAAACTCTTAATTATAACTAAAACCACAGAAATACAAGAAAAACATACACTATAAAGAAAGAGGAGATATCAAAAATTCTGTAAAAAGTTTCTCTGAAAAATTCCGTTTTTCAATCTATATTTGACTTTGTACTAACAGTCAGATGACAAGTCTAAAACTGAGCAAGAGAAAACTGCAGAATAATAAAAATCTCCTTCCCTAACAAAATTAATTGATTAACACAAAACATTAAATCCTTTCCCCCTTACAACACACACGCTTCCACTGCGCGAATCTCTATTATTAACACCCCCTTACACTAATACTACTTAACTAAAAAAAAAAAAAAGGTTTAGAATTAAAATACCTAAAAGTCTTTATAACGTCTATCACAAGACAAAACCACCAATCACTTTAAAAAGAAAAATCTAGTCACTTAAGTCATTCCTACCTACACCATCACATCACTAAAACTTGATTACGAAGCTGCAAATATTTAACGTTGGTTAGATTCTTCGTTAGTATATCAGCTAACTGTTTTTCTGTTGGACAATATTCAACTTTAAATAACCGTTCATCAAGCTTTTCTTTCAGAAAGTGGTGACGAACATCAATATGTTTACTTCTCCTATTTAAAACTCCGTTCTTCATTAAAGCAATAGCAGATTGACTATCGACCATCAAAGTTGTTTGAGGTACAACGTGTAACAATTCCTTAAAGAGATTTTGTATATATAATAATTGTTTACAGCAATCAGCAGCAGCAATATAGTCGGCCTCAGTACTAGAGAGCGCAACGATAGGTTGTTTTCTAGATGCCCATGCAATCGGACCTCCTCCAAAACAAATCAAGTACCCAGTGGTACTTCTCGGAGTATCTAAGTCTCCTGCAAAGTCTGCATCACAGAAGGCCACAAGATTACTATCTCCCCTAACATACTCAATACCCAAACCAGATGTACCTTTTACGTATTTTAGAATAGATTTAATATTAGACTTATCATTTTCATTTGGATTATTTTGGTGTCTACTACAATAGCCCACATGAAAAGCGATGTCAGGACGAGATTTATTAGCTACATACAGTAAAGAACCCACTGCCTCCCTATACTCCTCAATTAGAGAGTCATCATTTATAACAGGATGTTCACCAGTAAATATAGAGGGCGTAATAGTTGTCTTTACATCTTGCAAATTTAATTTATTAATTAATTTGTTAATGTAGCTAGCCTGAGCTATTTTAATCCCATTATCTGTAATAATTTATTTTAACATGCGATGTGGTGATGTATTTAAAGATGTTTTCAAGGATCTTAGGTAGATCACGTTTCTTACCCATACAAGAGTAACTACTTCTTACCTTGGTCTTAAATAAAGTCTATAAGTTCACAATGGACTTTAAAAATTAAATAATAAAAAATATTTAAAATGTACACGGAAAAAACTGTTAATATCATTGCTTCGAATTCTTCTTAATTCATTAGCTGCTCAAAGGCCAAAAGGTGTGATTAACCACAAACATCATAAAAATTGTCGCCTCAAATAATGATAGCCATACGAATGCATTAGCTCCGATTAAGCGCTACGTAATTGCTAGAACGGTATGCAAATACAAAACGTAATAGACATATTATGGAAATATGCTACGGACCGGAAACTTTGTAATATCATGCAAAGCTTAGTTCGGGCTGCGTCACACGTCGTAAAAAAGTTCTGAGAAAACAATAACCTAATAACACGTGAACAATGGAAATGGTCTGGAATCAAATTGTACACCCAGCACATAGATAAGATTTTTTTTTGTAAAAGTTGCCAAACGTTAAGTAAATATCGCCGCCCATGGACATCTGCTACACTCGAGGGTTCCAGAAGGTTGTCAACCTTTTGTAAATTGGGCTCCGGCCACCTCACTCACCAGACGAACCGCGAAAGTATTATACTTCTACTTTACGCCGGTCTTCTGTGAGGTCTGGTACTTACCCGGACGAGCCTGCCCATTTGTGCAACAGCCGAGGTTACTGCGTGCCCCTACCACCGTGAACGACGAATGTATTGATGTTATATTTTCCCTTAATTAAGTTTTTAATGAGTTATGGTAAAAGTATAATTATATATAGTACTGGTGTCTGTAGAATGTGTTCATCGTTGTTAAATAAAGCCATTTTACGGATTTTATCGCGTTTTATTTAGTTTTTTAACTCCCCACATTCTAAACATGAACGATGTGGTTTTGCGAATAATAAGAAATTAATATTTTTATTTAACCATTTGTAGTATTCACTGAAATATAAGAAATTATTGATATATTGTGCTTATGAAGGTACAACAACAAATAAAGTATTCTAAAGGGTAAGCAGATATCATGCTGTTAAAATTGTAACAATTATAAATGCCTCATCAATAGGTCGGCGAGTTCGGAAGGATTCGGACATTGACACGTGCTTTAGTGATATTTTTCTTGGAAGTTTGTTTTAGTTATTTCAGTTGTGTATCCATATTGTTGTTGGTTGTTGTGGTTGTGGGTTTATTTAATTTGGTAAGTGTCTTATATGTAATCGCTTAACAAGAAGGATGTGTGATGCAGGAGATGATGACCCTCCCCCAGGTGCAGGAGGAAACACATCCTCTGATATAGACATGGCGCCTATAACTGAGTTTATCACCCCTAGTCATCCTCATAAAAGACCAGCGGACTTAGAAATCGCTAGCTATACTGCTACATCCAAAAAAAATGTTACTCCCGCTGCTTTAATTCAGGATACTTACACTAGACCTGGTTTTGAGCCTGACAAAAAAATTAGGTATACAGAATTTAATCAAGGTCCCTTCACTGTCCACGTGTCTCGTATGGAAGCTCATCCTTCTGAAGGGCTCTCTATTAAACTACTTAATTTTGCACAGCTACTACATAAAAACAAGATTTCTGGTATTGTGTGTGATGGCATCAAAGTATTAGGCCGAAATAAAATTTCTGTTCAATTTGAAAATTACGTAGAAGCCAATTCCTTTATTGAGAATTCTCTATTACAAAAAATAATTTCAATGCAGAGGTCCCAAAGTTCCTGGTTTCTCGAATGGGTGTTGTCCGCCAAATACCCTTGGAGTGGTCCCTTGAAGAACTGGTTTCTGGGATACAATGCCCTCCAAATTGTGGTCCTGTCATAAGAGCTAGAAGGTTAAATGTGAAAAATCGGCAAAACAATAATGTTAGACCAACTTGGGAACCATCCATCATGTGTTGACCTTCCTAGGTCAAACTCTCCCACATAAAGTTTATTGTTTCCATGCTTCTCTCCCAGGCTCCATATACCAACTCCCTACCATACAATGCCATAACTGCTGCAGATTTGGCCATGTCCGTGCTCAATGTCGATCTAAGCCTAGATGTTTTAAGTGTGCTCAACAACACCCTGGGGACTCCTGTACAGTACCTGAACCTGTTTGTCTCTTGTGCAGAGGTCATCATAAAGCCATAGAGCCTATCTGTCCAGAACATTTGCGCCAGAAAGATATCAAACATGTAATGTCCCAAAAGAATGTTAATTATACTGAAGCATCACGCCGCTTTCCCATTTCCAAATTATCTTTTGCTGATGTAATCCGCTCCTCTCCCAAAAATTCACCCATCCCTTCTTGGGTCCCATGTAATGTCCCTTCTTCTTCTAATGCCTACTGCCCTCTCCCTTCACAACAATCCCTGGTTTATGAACAGGTATTAGAACATTCTTCATCCTCTCATAGGTCGCCATCTGTTGTCTACAATAAATCTCTTCCTCACCAACCCCGTCCTAGATCCCCCCAGAGTCAATCTTATGATAAACATGCTCATCAAGAAATTGTTAGAACTCCCAAATCCTCCCAACCTAATGGCAGTGCGCTTGGAACACTTAACCCTACTCCTTAATCTACTCCTAACGATAATCTGATTGAGCTACTCACATGCTCTTTGATTAACATGGTATCAAAATTTAGTGATTCACTACCGAACAATGTCTTGCCCTTATTAGAACAGCTCTTAGAAACCATAATTAAAAAAAACTCCATATTCCCTCTCATCCCCCAGAATTCCATATTGTTGCCTCTAGAATTAATGATATATCATTTGTTTCTGTTTACATTCCCCACCCCAATCCTAACATCATTTCAAACTTAAGCTCTATCATCACACAGAAAGTTGGTTACCAAACTTTATTAGTAAATTATCTCCTCCTTATGTTCCGTTCCGTGACTTCCTTCCTACGGATTATTCTCATTCTTTTATATATCCAGATAAAATGAATGATGAATTTTCCTATCCTGAACTACTTTGTGCCCTGGACCATCTTCGTGACTCTTCACCAGGCATAGATGGAATTCCCTATTCTTTTATTATCAAGTCAAGCAAATCTAGTCACCTTTTCAATTAAAATCATTAATACTATTTTCTTATCCTGCAGTATACCTGACTCCTGGAAAACCCAAATTATCATACCTATTCTTAAACCAGGCAAAGATCCAGAAGAAGCCTCATCACATCGTCCTATAGCTCTGTCTTCTACCTTATGTAAAATTATGGAACATTTAATTAAAAACCGATTAGAGTGGGTTCTAGAGAATAGGGGTATATTATCAATTTGGCTTCAGGAGGGGTATGGGTACACTGGATAGTTTAAGTATCTTTGTCTCCAGTATCCGTCAGGCTTTCAGTAACAGCCAGCATGTTATCGACGCTTTCTTGGATGTTGCTTCTGCCTATGATAATGTCCAGATTCCAATACTCAGGCATAAAATGCTTCAACTGAGTATCCCTGAGAGACTGGTCAATTTTATATCTAATCTATATAGTGGTCATTCCATTTCTGTCCGTGCTAATGGATCAATTCAAACGTCTAGATTGGTGTTTAAGGGGTTACCCCAGGGCTCTGTACTCAGTCCGCTATTGTATAATGTGTACACTTATGATCTAGACCACTCCGTTTCACCCTATTGTAAAATTTTACAATATGCTGATGACATTGTTCTATACGCCGTATCATCTTCATTAAATGATGCTGCTGGTAAAATTAACTCTGCATTAGCATATTTGAGTGATTGGCTTGACAATCAAGGTTTATCTTTATCAGTTTCTAAATGCAATGCGGTGGTTTTCACGAGAAAGCGCCATGTTCCAAGCATTAATTTGTTTATTGATAGACATCCTGTAGCTGTACTAGACCAAGTAAAATTTTTAGGTGTTATATTAGATTCTAAATTGTCTGGCGTACATCATCTCAACTATGTTAGTAATAAGTGTGAAAAAGGTGTAAATATTTTGAGATCTTTATCAGGTGTCCATTGGGGATTTCATTCTTATAATCAAAAATTATTATATAATGCCATTGTCAGATCACATTTCGATTATGGTTCTTTTTTGTTAGAACCTTGCAATAAGAATGTACTAAACAAACTTCAGAAAATTCAATATAAATGTCTGCGCATCATCACTGGTGCCATGAAATCCACCCCGAATTTGGCGTTACAAGTTGAATGTCTAGAACCTCCCCTTCATCTACGTAGACAATATCTTGCTGATAGATATTTATGCAATATAGTTCAATACAGCCATCATCCCCTTTTAAAAATCTTACATTCCTTGTCCCAGATAGCAACTACTTCTGTTTACTGGAAACATAAGGACTTGCCTCTGCTTATTAAGCCATACCGAAAAATAAAGAACCTTTCTAATCCAGTTTTCAAAATTGTAAAATACCCAATTTTTATGGTAGATTATGAGGCGCTAGTTTATAGGCCTAGGGTTATTCTATCGATGGGTATAGATAAGAACTCACCCAATGTCCATATCCAATTTAATAGACTTCTTGAAACTGAGTTTAATGGCTGGATGACATTTTACACGGATGCCTCAAAGTTGAATGATGGTGTAAATGTGGTTGCTGCTGTCTGGTTACCTAGGTACAAAATTATATTGAACTTTAAATGCCCTCCTCAATGTTCTGTTTTTAGTGGAGAGGCAATAGCTATTTTAGAAGCTGTATCTTATATTGAATCTCATCAACTAAATAGATCTATAATTTTCTCTGATTCATATAGTTGCTTACAAGATATCTTGAAGCTCCCATTTCACTCAAAAGATAACTTTTTCTTAACACTAAAAATTAAGCAAGCATTATATAAATGCTACTGTGCTGGTCTACAAGTAGTTTTAGCATGGATTCCAAGTCACTGCGGCATTCTTGGAAATGAAAAAGCAGATTGCTGTGCCAAAGAAGCAATTCACTTCGGAACCCCTAAGTATAATAAATGTTTTGTGCGTGATCTGCGTCTCTCTGCCAAACATAATATGATGAGGGTTTGGGGTGACATGTGGCGGGCGATTGGACGTGAAAGGTGTAAATATTACAGTCTAATTCAACCTTTTATACCTACCAAACCTTGGTTCTTTAGATATAGATGCTATTGTAGTTGTGGTAAGGGTGTGGTATATCACTATTGAGCAGGATATCAAATAATAAAGCCGGTCTGACACTGATACTCACAGTTTATTGTTCCACAGCACAAATAGTCCACAAATAACAGTTAGAAGGAGAAGGCAACGGAGTTATTTAGATGCGAAGAAACAAGCAGAGAGATAGAGGAAAAAGCAAAGCGTAACACAATTAACATAAACGGTTTAAATGTACGTAAGCAACGTTGACAAGCGTCCGTGAGGCAAAGCGACAATCTCTCCGCGTAGTAGCACGTAAGCGACTGACTAATGGGGCGGTGCGAACTGCGAACGCGCAGCTGGCCGGCAGCCACTGCTCCACAACATTACCATATATGGTGCGTTCGCGATGGAGCTGCCGGGACCGAACCTTCGAGACTTCGACCAACGGTTAAATGCTGTATAGTGTGTATAGTATATATAGCTTGTGTTATTGTGTTGTGATAAATGTGTGCGTGAATGGTAGTATGTTTGAATGTGTGTTTTGTGAGGCCCCTACATCACTCCCCTCCAGAGACCTGGTTAAGGGCGATAAAAGTCGGTAAACTTGACACGACGTCCTGAACGTGTTGTGTATTCTTTCAGCGTATTTTCATTATTGGTGTCAGCGAGTTTATCTGAGGCGTTACATAGTATATGCGCTGGTTTAAGGCGGTCGACTGTAACTGTTACTGCTTTCCCGTTGACTAAAAGTTTAAAAATTTTGTCGTGTCTAGTTAGAACTTTGTGAGGGCCACTGTATTTAGCTTGCAAGGCTCCGCGTACTGCGTCCTCCCGTAGGAACACATGGCTACTGTCTGCGAGGTCTTTATAAATAAAGGCAGTTTTGTTGTTATGGCGATACAAGGCACCGGGCGTAATTTTTGAGCAAACGTGCAGATGCGAGATATAAATTCGGTCACGTCCGTTGTACCACCCATACTGGGCTCAAAAAATTCTCCGGGCAATGTTAATGGTTCACCATACAATAATTCAGCCGAAGAGGCTTGTAAGTCCTCCTTAAAAGAGCTGCGTATCCCTAATAATACCCATGGCAGTGACTCAGTCCATTTTTCGCGTGTATGACATATTATAGACGATTTAAGCTGCCTATGGAATCGCTCAACAAGCCCATTACTCGCCGGGTGGTAAGCTGTTGTGCGTTTATGTTGAAATCCGGCTATTTTGGCGAGGTGTTGGAAAAGCGCTGATTCGAATTGTTTACCGCGGTCTGTTATGATTTCTGTGGGGCACCCAAATCGAGCTATCCAGCAAGATAATAAGGCCTTCGCAACCGTTTCCGCTGTTATATCAGCAATCGGAACGGCTTCGGGCCATCTTGTGAATCGATCAACGCAAGTCAGAAAGTAGCGGTAACCATCTGACAATGGCAAAGGCCCTACCAGATCGATGTGGATTTGCTTAAATCTTGCGCGAGGTATTTTAAATGTGCCTACCGGTGCGTTAACATGCCGACTTATTTTAGAACGTTGGCACGACAAACAAGTTTTTGACCACTCTCGACAGTCTTTTTTAACGTTCGGCCACACGAAACGTTCCGCCACTAGTTTAGCGGTTGCATTAGCGCCTGGGTGGCTGAGCGAATGTAAACTATTAAAAACTTGCTTTCGGAAAAACTTCGTTACGAACGGCCTGGTTGTCGGTGTACTAACATCGCAGTACAATGGAATTCGACTCCCGGGAATGTTAAGTTTTTCTATACGTAATGAAGAACCTTCTCTCATGAGTTTTTCAAGTTCAGGATCAGAGGCTTGGCTCTTAGCTAAGGCTTCTAAATCTACGGGGGACTCTAACTCCTCTATGCGCGACAGTGTATCGGCAACGACGTTGTCCTTACCAGAAATATGTCTGATATCCGTTGTGAACTGAGCTATATAATCTAGGTGCCTATACTGCCTAGGCGAACAGTTGGATTTTCTTTCGTGAAAAGCGAAACTGATCGGCTTGTGGTCCGTATACACTGTGAAATGTCTTGCTTCTAACATATGGCGAAAATATTTAATAGCTTCGTAAATTGCTAGAAGCTCTCTATCGTAAGGAGAATATTTAGTTTAAGCAGTGCTCAGCCTTCGGGAGAAAAACGCTAAGGGCTGCCACGAGTCATCTTTTAACTGTTGTATGACAGCTCCGATGGCCTTATCTGAAGCATCAGTCACCAAGGCTAATTTTGCTTGGCAGTCTGGATGCGCTAGTAAGGCAGCCTCCGAAAGGCTTTCTTTGCATGCTTTGAACGCATTTAAAGAGTCGCCCGACAAAGAAATTGGCTGGTTATTTTTTATTACGCCTGTTAACAAGGCATTAAGCGGTGCCTGGATTTCCGCGGCGCGTGGTAAGAATCGCCTATAAAAATTTACCATGCCCAGAAAACGTCGAAGCTGACGAACATTGGAGGGCAATGGGAAGTTTTTTATGGCTTCAATTTTAGTGTCTAGTGGTTTGGTGCCTGATGCAGAGATGTGGTATCCCAAAAAGGACACTTCCCGAACACCGAAAACACACTCAGACGTATTAATTAGCATACCATATTCTTTTAGTTTTTGAAATATAATACGCAAATGTTGTTCATGTTGTTCCTCGTCCTTAGAAAAAATTAAAAAATCATCTAAATAACAATAGCAGAAGTCGAGTCCCCTAGTCATTTCGTCAACCAACATTTGGAAGGTTTGTCCCGCATTTCTTAGCCCAAATTGGTAAACGGAAATTCGAACAATCCGAAAGGCGTGGTTATTGCCGTTTTTGGTATATCTTCTGGGCTAACCGGTATTTGATTATAAGCCTTGACTAGGTCCAATGTGCGGAAAATTTGACACCCTGATATACTGTGCGCAAAGTCCTGAATGTGCCTAATTGGGTATCTATCGGGGATTGTGCGAGCGTTAAGCATTCTATAATCGCCGCAAGATTTAAGCAAATTGTCCTTTTTTGGGGCTAAGTGGAGTGGCGAAGACCAAGGACTTGCGGAAGGCCTGGCTATCCCATTATCGAGCATGGACTGAAACTCTCGTTGAGTTATTTTGAGTTTGTCTGGAGCGAGGCGACGAGGTGAACAAGAAACTGGAGGTCCTGGTGTCGTGTGTATATGGTGAACTGTGTTATGTTTTATGATGCGGTGTGTACCAGCTGGTCGAGTAATTTCTGAAAATTCCTTTAATATTCTATGGCATTTGGAGTCACTAGTTGAAACTTAACGAAATATTAGTGAATTTTACTTGTGAGGCAGTGGCTGTTACAGATGTTGTACTATCGGTAATACGTTTATTACGACAATCTACAATAATGCTGTAATAATTTAAAAAACTACACCTATAATAGGCTTTATTACATCAGCCACTACAAAGCGCCACTTAAATACTCTACGTAAACCAAAATCTAAATTCATTTCTACATAACCATAAGTGTCTATATGAGATCCGTTGGCTGCACTTAGCTGATATGTAGTCCGGGCACGACGTTCACGAAGCATCGACCGTGGGAAGACGCAGAGGTCGCTTCCAGTATCGACCAGAAACTGGGTCTTCGACGCACGGTCGGTGACAAACAGACGACCAGTTGAGGAGGGGCAATCACCGGTCGCCATTAACGATTGCCCTTGGAGTTTTCCGACCGATAGTCGCATGGTCGGACGCACTATTCACACTATTCGCTTTATCGCCGAACTTGGATTGGTACCAGCAAACAGGGAATTTTTTATAGCTGGACTGGGATCTTGAAGAAGAGCGATGTTTGCGACTAACGCATTTGGAGCGTGATCTGCTGTTTCTATGCGTCATGGTAAGCGCTTGCACTTCTCTTCGTAGCGCTGCAACTTCTTTGGCCAGTTCGCTGTATGCGGGTTCTCTTGAATGGCTTGTAGACGCCACCTGAGGCGCTGATGGTACCAGGTCATGAATCCTGTCAGCTACGTCCGCAAGCGTCTCGATGGATGCCTCAGGTTGGCCAGCCAAAAAAGTTTGTATGCTTGATGGAAGACGGCTAATCCAAATCGTCTTCATGAAATCGTTCGAGACCTGTACGCCAGCAAGACCTTGAAGATGGCGGAGAAATTGCGATGGTTTTCTATCGCCCATTTCCTGGTGCATTAATAATTGTGACAGCTTTTTTTCTTTGGACCCACTCAGTCTCTTAATTAATTCGTTCTTCAGCTTCTCGTATTTATTGGTCGATGGTGGGTTAATAATAATATCCTTTACCTCGACTGAGTATTGATTATCGAGTTGACCGATGACGTAGTTAAGTTTTGTTGCATCGCTTGTAATGCCGGATATATTGAACTGACCTTCAACTTGAGCAAACCATATCTCCGGTTCCTCTGGCCAAAATGGTGGTACTCGAACTCCAACCTTACATATTTCCAAGGTCTGTTCGTGTTGAGTCGACTCACTGGTTGTCATACGTGGCCGGGTAAGGTCACCTTCCAACGCCCTGGCATTTTCAAACTTTTTCTCGACGTTGCTCATTTTTATGTCCAATGAGGGTCACCAATGTAGTTGTGGTAAGGGTGTGGTATATCACTATTGAGCAGGATATCAAATAATAAAGCCGGTCTGACACTGATACTCACTGTTTATTGTTCCACAGCACAAATAGTCCACAAATAACAGTTAGAAGGAGAAGGCAACGGAGTTATTTAGATGCGAAGAAACAAGCAGAGAGATAGAGGAAAAGCAAAGCGTAACACAATTAACATAAACGGTTTAAATGTACGTAAGCAACGTTGACAAGCGTCCGTGAGGCAAAGCGACAATCTCTCCGCGTAGTAGCACGTAAGCGACTGACTAATGGGGCGGTGCGAACTGCGAACGCGCAGCTGGCCGGCAGCCACTGCTCCACAACATTACCATATATGGTGCGTTCGCGATGGAGCTGCCGGGACGAACCTTCGAGACTTCGACCAACGGTTAAATGCTGTATAGTGTGTATAGTATATATAGCTTGTGTTATTGTGTTGTGATAAATGTGTGCGTGAATGGTAGTATGTTTGAATGTGTGTTTTGTGAGGCCCCTACACTATCACAAAAAGACTACATCTATTATCATCAGGCTCAGACTCGGCCATGTATGTTCCCCTGTGTTTCTGGCTAAACTGCATATTCGAAATACGTCTTTGTGTGAATGCGGGTTAGATGAGGGTACTCTTGATCATTTATTCTTTAGTTGTCCTATGTTATCAGTCCCTTTATATGACCTACTCCCACCCACTATTGCACGTCCTGTGAATGTTAGTTAGTTGTCTGTTAACTCTTGTCTATGACCCATTCATTAAAACTCCAGTTAGATTTATAGAAATTAATAATATACGGCTTTAAGCTGGTTTATAAGATTTTTGTTTTTCGCTTATTTTTGTTCCTGTTCCTTTTTTTTTTTTCTTTTTCTTTCCCTTTATTTATGTATGGCTGATGTCCCATGACTAATGACCATGTTACTAATTACTAATAAGGTGTTTTGTTCCTCTCTTTACAGGTATGCAACTGAAAGTGGTTTAATACAGTAGGTTATTATTGTCATGTCCTTAGCCTAATCGATCTCCAAGTACCAAGTTGTTGGCAAAATCACTGACGTATCAGATGAAGACCTGAAGACTTTTTTCGGCAGTGCGGTCGCGTGGTGGACTATAACGTAATATCTTCAGGTGGGCCAGAAGTGAGATATAAAACGTTCAGCTCTCTTGAAATCAATATGCAGCAGCGGATATTTTATCGGATGAACGGGTATAAAAGGCTACATCGTATCGCGAGAAAACGCACTCTTAGATGAAATACAAACTGTAGGTTCGATTTCAAAATTTATTTTTTAGGGGTCCGTACCCACAGGGTATTTTCAAAAACGGGACCCTATTACTAACACTCCATTTTCGGTCCGTCTGTCAACACGGGCTGTATCTTTCTGTCCGTCTGTCTGTATTTCAGATATATAAAAGTACTCTTTGGGCTGTATCTCATGAACCATGATAGTTAGACATTCGAAATTTCCGCCCATGGACATCAGCTACACCCGAGGGTTGCAGATGCGTTGACAACCTTAACTCCCATACAATAGATATGTTTTTTTTTTTTGCGTTTTTATAGATAATTGTACGGTACCCTTCGTGCGCGAGCCAGAATCACACTTGGCTGGTTTTTAAGTACCACCGAAAACACAATGCATTTTGATTGAAATTTATTACGAAGAAGAAATACTTAGCTGCCTAACTAATGTAATCATATATATATATACTTAATATTTAGGCCCATACAGGTTACTTTTTAGTTTTAAAAAACGCTATTTTATCCTATAAAATGTAGAGTAGGTACTGGGAAAGAGGTTTGCAGGTAATTGATCTTGTGTCGTTTTAACGAAACATTTGACAAGCTGCGGATTGAATAGCAATGAAATAATATGATTTATTAGTATATTTCAGTTCTTTTCCTCATATTTTTGTACACTCCTTCAAATAAGAAATAACATGAAATGTTTTTGTATTTTACTGTAGTTTTGTATTGCTACTGTCTTAATTTACAATAGGTAGGGAGACTTCAAAGTGAGATGTTTTCGTGAAGTAATTTAAAAATTGTTGAATTAATAATTAAAACGCAACAAGTTATATTTCCAATATTTGGTTTATTGTGCTGTAATAGACAACTAATTGTGTTTACGACAACTGAACGGTTCTGTCTATACAGTTATACTTATAACTATTCTAAGACTAATTAAAACAGTTGTTAATGGGTCCTTTTTACATTTTATTATTATCTACACGATTAATATTCCTTTACATACATGAAAGCAATACTTTATATGGATATTTAAAGAGGAATTATGCTAAATATACAAAAGTAATTCTATACAGTATCACAGAGGCACAATACAAAATTCATTCTTTGTACTAATTCAAAAGATAAAACTATCGAAAACAAAGTAACTGTTATATCGCAAGTTTTAAAACTTTCTTTAAAAAGTTTTAAAAAATGAGTTAACGTGTATGCAATGGTTTTAAAAATTAAGCCATGATTTTATTATTTAAAAAATCATGTTATAAAATACATGAAGGTATAATTTAATATTACATTTTTCCTGTGAAACATGTAACAATAATATTACCGACTATGGCACAATGAAATAAACATTTAATATACAATGTATACTTTATATACAACAGTCCATAAATTAAAAAATAAAAATAAACCAATCGAATGAATTTCGTATTCACTATAACTACTTTTCCTACAGGAAACATCACTAATTTATTAATGCTAAAAATGACCGAATTCAATTTACTTTGTTCGACCTATTTTTAGTTTTTATTTCAAGTTTTCTTATTGTCTAAATATTTTAATTTAAATAAGTTTTTAAAGTTGTGAAACCTTTAGAAAAAAAAATAATAATTAATAAATACAGTATTACATTAAATTGAAATAATTCATATTTCCCTAAATTTTACGGTTTCGTAATAAAATTTAATTATTTTATACTAAAGTTTAACTTGATAAAAATTAACACACTGGTACAATCAGAAAGGGGAATTAAAACTGGAAGAGATTCGAGGTGTAATTAAGGAATGTGGAAATATGTTTCCTTTATTGCATCATAATCACACGATCACAAAGCTTACAGTGGTAAATAGTTAATACGTTCTAATATTCTTTTTTAATCGCCATGCACGAAATTAAGGGCGCGATTGTACTCGAGTACCAGTTCATGTGTCGTCTACGAAATTAAAAAAAAAACTCAATTTCCCGCCTTTATTTCCGAGCTCGCGGTTTCGTTGAAACAGTCGTTCGAAACACCGCTCTGCACCGAGCAGTAGCTGGCGGGCGAGCTTCTGTCGCTGGAGGTTTTCTCTAGACTGTGGTACTCGACCATACTGCCGCTGGGTTGACGCAGAATGTTCTGGAACGCGATCGGGTAGGGGTTCGCGATTTTGTCTGGTTTCTTCAGCAACTCCTCGATCGAATAGGGATTCTTCTTCTTTTCCTTGTCCTTCGAGCTCTTGTTGTCACGTTCGTCGTCTAGCCTGTCTGTGCTGTCGTCGCTGGCTTCGACGGAGACGTGTTCGGAGGTCTCCGATTTTACCTCGTCGGGATTTATCCTGTTTAGGAGCTCGCTGTGGAGGCTGAGCGCGTAAGGGCCGAAGCTCTTGGCGTCCGCGTGGTAGGGCATCATCAGTCGTTGCCAGGGGGAGATCGGGTAGGGCTTCAGCAGCCCCTGCGCTTGCACCTGGTTCGCCAGGAGCCAAGACGTCGCCAGCCTTCTGTCGTACATATGAGTTGGGTCCGTTGGTTGCGACGGGTGCATCCGGACGGCGGAGTGCGCGAAGTAGGGGGAGCTCTGTTGGGCCGGCATGTTTGTTGGCGCTAGTGACGTTTTCAGCGACATGTACTCCATAACGTTGGGCGACACCTCCGGCGGCGGGTACGGTTCTGCAAGGCAGTTTTCTTTCATTTTAATCCATATTTTATAATAAAGAATGATTGAATTTAATCCGTATTTTATAATGAAGAAATAATAAAGAGAAATGAAACCGGCCAAGTGCGTGTCGGACCGTACGAAGGGTTCCATACCATTATCTATAAAAACGGCAAAAAAGTCATGTCTATTCTGTGGGAGCTCAGTTTATTCTGTTTTTTTTTATTATTTGTTGTTATAGCGACAACAGAAATACATCATCTGTAAAAATTTCAACTGTCTAACTATCAAGGTTCATGAGATACAGGTTGGTGACAGACCGACAAACAAAAAGACAGACAGCGGAGTCTTAGTAATAGAGTCCCGTTTTATCCTTTGGGTACGGAACCCTAAAAAAGAATTGGTCGGCAATTTTTTTTAGCTGCTATCTTCATTAGCCAGAGCAATGAAGCAAGCGATTCTATCTTACTAAACTCCGTCAAAATGTGTAGTACCTACAATTACTTTTATTTCTCTTATTAAAAGAATAAAATCAACGTTATTTCTGAACGAATTGCAAATTTGGCTTGCACACTGCTACCACGGTTAAAAAAATTGCGTCAATGTATCATTTTACACATTTTGAATTAGACAAAAATTAAAATTCAACTTTTACTTATTTAACCATCATACCATATAGTTTTCTGTTGTTCAGAACTCTTTACGTGCGAAATGAACTTCTTAACTAAAATATATAAATAAACTTTTCGGAACTCCCAACAACATACCCAACGCCCCTATCATCTTTGAATTATAAGTTCGTCGTTTGTATTGATAGCTACTTACTACACAACCTTAAAAACAGACACGTAAAACATTCGAAAAGCGGAGAACACGGCTTCAAGCCTTTTGGAATTCGTTCCAAAACTTTTAAGTTCGCAAGTGATATAGTTCTGTCACTAAATTATCAGTACCTACATCAATCATTACCTTTATCGTCAACTATAATCATTTGACGACGGAATTTTAGACGGTGTTTTTTTTAAATATTACAAATTTTCGCCATAAACAAAATCATAGATAACAAATCATATACCTATTACAAGTCCATGTTACCAGGGCTGTTTGTTAATACCTTTAAATATTAAATAGAAAGTCGCGTTTATGATTATCATTCACTGTGCCCGAATAATTAATTGCAAGTAAATTATTTAGTCACAGAAACAATAAAAATGTTGGCAGTGATAATTGTAAAAACAAATTACAATATAATCAGTATAATTTATCGTTGTTTGCGCAAGCAAATAATAGTTTTTACTGCAAACTTCCTTCTTTACGATCGCACCTATCTTATAAATTTGTATAAAAATCCAATAGCTGGGTGAGAATAATTTTGTTAACTTTAATTAACAAACATTTCGTTTATAAATAACAATGTTCCATTAGGTACGCGGTATGTTTAGTAGTTTACATGTATAAACTGAACGATTATCTTATTTCGGATTAATTAAATGAGATAACATAAATTTTCATGTCCATTTTTACTTCCTTGCACCTGTCCATTTTATCATGTTTGTATAAACTTTGCCTATTTTGTTAATACAGTTTTAGGATTGTTTTTTATATATGCGGCAATTTAATGACAAAAGAATGTTCCTAATGTAATTTATAACTTGATGGGACTATTATAAAAAGTGACCTCTTTTGTAACATTTAAGGAGCAAGCATTGTGACAATAAATATTTTTTTGTGTTGCCGTTTAAAATAATTTAAACAGTGAAAGTGTATTTAGTAGATTTTACTTTTAGGATGGTATGTGTATTTCCCCTTTTATGTTTGTATAGTAAATGTATAGTTAATTTTGTAAATAATTGTATAGTAAATTTTCTAATTATTTCGATTTGATGGAATAGTTTAGTCGTTTCTTTGGACATGTCTTTACTTAAGTATTTAGATAACAATACAAATGGTAAGTTTTAACCGTTGCCAGTTAGATTTAAGGGTATATGTAACTGGGCTTAACGCAGCCACTGAACTGCTGGTGCTTCTTACTCACCATGACCAGATCTAGGTTCTTCGTCACTCCACGCGAGCCCGCTGTTCCTCAGGATCCTGTTCACTGAGGAGACCGAAGGTATCGAGTGGGGTTCGCACACCCTCGCGCTGAGCAGCCTCTCTCTGATCTCCCAAGCGAACATGCCGGGGTTCTCTTGTTTCAGCCGCAGTATCTTCTTCACAACTGTCGGCGTTGCCACTTGCTGCAACAATTGAGATTTCATCACATATAGTATACTTTTATATCACACACCTTATTTTATATCACACACATGATGTGACGACAAATTTATCTGGGATTAGTACTGTAAATCGTCCTCTGTCGTTACATTCAGTGCGAGGATTACAGGGTCTAATGGAGAATTTGTGTTTATGTTTAACAGACTGAAGCCAGTGCTTGTAACGGTAACTTTAATTAATAATTTATGCTACTTCAAAAGAGGGGATACATAGTTTTTACTTCGCTATTTTTATAGTGACCGCTAATCAAATTTGTAATTTAATCGTATTTACTTAACCTAAAAATGGCCTTTCTAAATGTCTTTTGTACCTTTTGTTTCATCCGGTACGACAACAAAGAAGCCATCATAACTTTTAATCAGCTCTCCCTATGAGATCGTTATAAAGCAGACCCCGAAATTAATGTCATTATTTCGTAAGTGTTTACTTTGCAAAACTCAAACGGCAAAAGAATATTATCTTAGTTCCTTTTATATTAAAGTAAAGACCTATACATGTCCCACTCCTGGGCAAAGGCCTTTATCGTAATAGGGCACAGCCCACTGATTCAGACTTCACATATATTTGAAATATTTTTTTGTTGAAAATATGCAGGTTTTTTAACGATGTTTTCCTTCGACGCAGAGTACGTTTAAAGTGCGCACTTAAAATGAACAATTCCATTGGTGCCGGCATCGGGGATCGAAATCAGGTTGCTCGACTATATTGAATGAAAGGCGAGCACCCGGATAGTGAGCTACCACTGTTATCTTGCAATGGTTATATTTATTTTGCTTCGTAAACACTACCTATGCAACTTATATGTGATAAATATTACTATGGTTACACGAGAGAAATCGACATGGTCACAACAAGCACATCAAAGAGCAACACGGAAGCCTCTCAAACTGTATTGCAAAAAGCACTAGCAGTTATTAATTCCCCTGTGAACGTTACGCGAAAAAATTGATGACACGAAGTAAATATGCACGTACGCCGGTAATAACTCGAAATTACCAGGTTAACCGTTCGAGTCATGAGCCCGCGAGATTCCGATGAGCGGCGTGTACGCGTTAATGTCTGTTTAATAATGGCGCTCGCTCGTGATGTTTGTATTTACTGGGAAACGTGTCATTTACCGCCTCGAAAGTGTGAAAGCAATTCGTGTTTCTTTAATGGGATATGCGAAGCGACAGGCCCGTAGTAGGGGTTGAGGTGTGACGCCGAGTCGTGTTCTATTTTAAACCAATTTTAACATTAAATACCGTATTGTATAATCTAAGTACGAAAAACAATAGCTATCCTAAATTTTTTTAAGAGATATTTTAATAATTACAGAAAATTTATAATAACGCTAATACTAAAGAAAATTATAATATTACAAAGATAACGTCCGCGGTTTAGGCATAAAACAAAAACATTCAAATTTGTGACCTTCTATCTATTACCTACTAATATTGAGATTTGCCACGGAAACGTAGATTATGATGAGCTATAAGATAATGTCTGATATTGAAGGTAAAGAAAAGAACATAGAATTTTTGACTGATTAATTAAAAACATAAAAATTTCAAAATAATAAATATATAGTTTATAATCTACAGCGAAAAGAACTTCGTTTTTATAACAAGCATAATGTAATAAATTATCCAAGTTTATGTGGAACTGAATAGAAATTATAGAGCGCGCATTCTACACGCGTCGTACGTATAAGTGTTCTATAAAAGTGAACCTGCGTATGGACATTACACGGAAATATCATGGTGTTATACCAGATGAGACATCTGGTATAACACCATGATATTTTCGTCCCGTAAACACACTAACTAGCAAAATTGTTCTGAGGATCAAAATATCACGCTTTTCACGCTTAATGTGAAGCCAACTATGAAGAGTATAAAGGCCAAGAACTTTGATCCGAGAGGAATAAATACCGTGAAGATAAATAATAATTTGTTTAACAATTGACAATTTTGCATTTCAAATGCGCACCAAAAAGCGTTTAATTTCTTTTTTTATCAAGATATAGAAGACCCCCTAGGTGGTCGTGTCCAATCTGATATATCGATAGAGGCCCACTATAGCGGCGACTAATGAGTAAAGCCGTCGCTCTAAGCCAAGTTATTATTGTTGCCAGATGTCCATTCACACGGACTTTCATTTCACTGCCAATATTGCCTGTAGACATGAAGTGTAGTAAAGATATAGTCTAATGAAAATTCCTGCACTAATAAACTGCGAGCCGATTGTTTACGTGTATTCTTTTGTGAATTAGTCGTTAATTTTTTTTGGGTATGTAGTCACGAAACGTTTGGTTTTACAGTGTGCTATTTTCCTATAGTCTACCTATTTTTTTCTCATACAGAGTAATGCAATAGAGCCTTGTTTTTTCGAGTCGAGGAATTGTAGTAGTTGAATTTGTAAAAATTACAATTGAAGAAGTATTTTACACATCTAATATTTCAAATACTTTCGTACCATAAAAGTGTAAAATATTATGACAGGAGCTTTT
The DNA here is from genome assembly GCA_933534255.1 of Iphiclides podalirius. Lineage (NCBI taxonomy): Eukaryota > Metazoa > Arthropoda > Insecta > Lepidoptera > Papilionidae > Iphiclides > Iphiclides podalirius. The sequence continues at coordinate 5,435,970 of OW152837.1, forward strand.
GTAAGCGCGTCAATATAATTACAGACTGGCAACCTGAGCGCCCTTCGAGCAGAAAACGAAAAGAGAAAAAAAACATGGCGCTAAAATTGAGCGTTCAATAGGATATCGATTGAGCATCTAATAGAGTAATGACTGGTTTCCCACCAAAATTAACGCCTTGCATCCGCAGTGGGTTCTTACCACACCTTATTTAGAAGGCTACCATTTAAACATTATCTTTGACAGGCTCCTTAAAAGTCGTATAATTATTTTTTTAAAGCGCGCATGCGTGTATGGCGTTTTCGTAGCAAAAAATAGAATATGTTTAATGGATTTCTGACTTTGAGTTTCGATAATTGCCCTCGCTACTTTTGAATAAGACAGTTTGAAACGTGGCACGCATTTCCCGGTAATGCAGCCAATGCATAGAGTGTAATTTAGGTTTGTGTTGTGGCGTTAATAATAATTTGTAAAGATGGAAGCCCATTATTTAAGAATATCGCAATTTATTTCACGGGGAGCTAATCGGAATATGTTTTTTTATCGAGATCATACAGAGATCGAAAGTATATATTACAATTTAATGTCATTTGATTTTAAATGTGACTTTTTCATCATCTAAACTAAAAGTCAAAATCTTTTTTTATCTTATTTAGGCTACTTCCAATTTCTATATATTATATATAAATGAGTCTCTCTGTTTGTCCCTGTATAGCCTAAATTACTCTTTGATCAGTTATTTGACCGTGACCCAAATTTTTCACGAAATCGGTTTAGCCGCGTCATATTAAGAATACGTTTTAAGGTCCCAGTAAAGTAGATATACCACTAAGGTCCTCGAAGTACCACTTACACAAAAAACCAGAGTAAAATAAAAGTATTTACACCTTTATCTTTCGCCTGTTTGGTGAAAAAACATATCTGCGCATATTTTGACTCGACGTTATCTAGTCCCAAACTAATTATGGGACTATGGGTACAAACTAACTGACTAAGATATTAACATACATGACAGTAGAATAACACTAAGTTAATCATAAAATATTTTACTAGTATTGTGGATTGAACCCTCACACTCTGGCGCAAGAGACAGGTTCACTCTCCACTACCCATGTCGGTCAACCAGTCGCCGTCATCGTTTTAAAGGCGGACAATTCAACAGTAACCCTACGGGTGCTAATGATGTCCATGTGCACCACATTCTTGCCTCCATATTTAGCCATAAAAATGTTGTAACTAAATACAGCCTTATTTATTAATTTACTTATTAAGGTCTTTCAAAAAAATTACATGTTTTTGAGAAATTGCATACCAAGATTAATAGAAACTCCGGTAAAGAACAAGATGCAATTTCAATTATACTCGGGCATGCAGATAGCAGGTGCAATACAGTATTATATCACAGTACTACTTAAAATGAATATCAAAACCTACATATTATATCTACACTTTCATTTCATTTTTTTAATATGTATACTTATTTGTATATTCGCCTGAATTCTGCGCAGTGTACTGATCCAGGTCATTAGAAAGGACGTATTTATGTGACCACTTTAAATTACAGCGAATGACGTGTTTACGATCATTTTGAGGTTACATGTGCGTTCGATTATTGTAAACTTTTCGTTTTATAGCTATTATTACATATGGAGATGAGATTAACAGAATCATCTAAGTTTGATTAACGCTTTTAAGGATTTGATATCAATGAGAACATTTTGCAAGTTCTTAGAAGCCGTGCATGAGATCTTACGATACTTATGCTTTCTCTATGGTCTGAAGACACTATGTTGGGGCCGTTGACATGTCAGTTTGCTTTTCAAATTCATAAAATTATCGCATATTTATAGTTTAAACACTATTAAAATTTGAACTTAACAGAGATGCGATGCAGATAAAAAAGTTGTCCGTATGTCTGTTGGCTTCGGTCTCAAACAAAAACCTTCCAAATAATGAATTGAGATAGGATCCATTTCATATTTTTAAAGCGCGCCTCATCGCAAATTCATGAGGACGGAGACGCGAAACGCGAAAGAAAGCGACTCGGATACACGTCTAAAATGCGTTTCGATTTTAAACGCACAACACGACGGCGAAGGCCGGTAGATTATGAATAACGCGTATCGCGGTAGCGGGGCGCGTCATGGCGGCATTCCCGCGTCACGGCGCGTCCCGTTCGCCGCGCGACGCTTTTTGCCGCGCGCGCGCATCAATCATACCACTGACACATCCAATATCGGTTTTTGCGCGGCCCCGCTACGCGCGACGCAACAAAATGGCGCCCGTAACTGTCCGCAAACGCGTGGACGATTAGCGTTTCTTATTACCGATTTCTATTAGACTTTCCCGCCTTCCTGATGGGGTGAAAGATAATTTGCCGGGGCGTGGGACCGTTGCTTTAATGGCGGATTGATTCGATATTAATACGAGGGAAGAAGATGTGACGTTTCCCCGTTAATATTCGCTTAATGCGGTGTTGCAGGTGCTCGCCTAGTTGTCTAGGTGCCGCGCGGGTTTTTGTCCACGTCAAAAAAGCACTTCTCCTTTATAGGCATTAATTAAGGCTTTACTTATGACCAATTTTGGTGTATTACAAATTTAAGCACTATTTGCAGTAATATGTTTGTGCTTTACGTTGCGTACGTGTTACGGGAAATGGGTTCTTCGAATATAATTTAAGTTTGTAACCATTTAAATGTGATGAAATAATTTACACCTACACCTAGCAATTTAATGTATTAGAGTTTATTTCATTTTTATAAGCACTTTAATAGCTACTAATAAAGCAATTATTATATACATATGAATATATTAGGTATGTAATACCGTTATTATATTGTTAGGAGGAGCAAATAATAATTCCTAAGATATTAATCTCGGGCAGGTAAATTTACTTGAGTTTGCGTTAGGTAGGCATAATAATAAGTGGTAAGTACCTGGATACATTATTAGATATCTTTTTGATTCAGTTATATGAACTTCACAATTAGTCTCTTGTTTTAAACATGCCAAGGTAGGTAGCTAAATAAACTCAAGTATGTTCTTACTTGAGGTTATTTTGATTGTAACACATTAATAATATTCCATATTTTAAAAACCTTCACGTTAAACATCTATGAATAATTATGCTACTGTAAAATAAACGTACATACGAATCAATAGTCGCTAATTAGCTTCAGTGTCTTATCGGGCTAGGATTCGGTTTGAGTTGTGGTAAATTTTGGAGTGATACTATATTCCTTATATTCCGCGATTCATTCGATGTTATGTCAACCTCGCTGATCAAGATCATATATTGTACCTTAGGGTTTATTTATTTCAGTATATTAGTACATATACGAAAATAAAATGAATTCAATCTTGCTTTTTATTATTTATCTTTTTATTACCAGTAAATTAAAAAATACAGTTGTAAAATAATATCTAATGGAGAATATTGTTTTAAAAAATTTAAATAATTTTAGAAAATTATTGGAGAGTAACTCTTACTGCCTATAATTTGAAGACAATATATGTATCACGAGTTTAACCAAAATTTTTCTATTTTCAATTTAAGAATTATTGCCTCAAGGCCACCTTTTAATAATTCCACCCATAGTCTGAACTGCCCCTAACCCGCTAGCAGCGTCGTGAAGCAATGAAATAAGACGTCTTGCGATAATAAACCTCCATATCGCAAAAATGCAGCGACACCCGCAAATACCGGTTGTATAGCGAGGCATTTCCAATATGTTTTACGAAGCGGCTTTACGGTATTAAAGGGCGTAATAATATTGACGGGGTAATCCGGCGGTACGACCATAAAAGGGTTATTGTCGTTGCAAATCCAGCTACGCACGGGCTAATCCAAAACGCCACCGATACTGCAGCGGCATTTGATAACGTAGACCGATCTCCCACTTTGGCGCTGTAGCGTCGAAATTATTACGGTATGGTCGAAATCACGGTTCCTTTTCAAGGTTTATTTCGACGGCAAATGGACAACGGTCATGCTGCTTACCGATGGTAGACGAACGCAGTGTTCAACTGATTCTCGTCTGGGAGAATACGGTCACTCAGAAAACTGATTTTGCCCGTTTGTGACTCGACTAGCAAGCGGGACTTAAACTTTTAAAGGCTGCCAACTGCAATCCTACACGTGCTGCGGTCTACAAATGCTGACAATAGGTTACTATCAAATGGACGGCAAGTTTATTCTCCTCCCATAAAAGAGATCATCGCCACCTATGGGCAATTAATTCACCAGAGATGCTGCAGATGCGTTGTCTGCCTTTAAGAAGGGCCCTCTACTAAAGTTAATCTTAAAATTGAGTGAGAGAGTGTAATTAATATTTCGGTAAGGCTCTCTTCTAAAACCCCTAATCTTATTGGTTAAAAAATAACAACAATGGCAAAATTAAACTGATTCCATAAACAAAATTATTTTTTACTTTTACATATTATATTAATGAGTCCACATTAAAACCTACATATTAGTCTTAAAATTGAGTGAAAAAGTGTGATCAATGTTAAACTTATCATGCTGCATAATAACTAACTTTGAGAAGGTAATAAGCGGTTAACGGGCATTGAATTTTCTGTTGTGAAGCAACAATAATTTCCATAACAGTTTCCGCTTTATGTATAAGCCACTGAGGAAGTTTCCTCACCGAAAAAGTTGATTCATTCGAGTTTAGTTCGGTGAGTGAAGTAGACGGTCTTATGCCTACACATTATTACTGGTGGTCAATACCACGCATTTTGTATTGCCTGTGATTTGCCACTCAGTTGCCAGTTGTTGGAATAGATAAAAAATAAAAAGATTGTGAAAAAAAAAAACAAAACAGAGATACGTGCCGACCCTAGCCGTTGCACCTGGGGCCATCCCTACTTTTGTTCATTCACGGGTGTTATTAAGGTTTCATCAGCTAGCTGCGGTTGACAGCTGACAGGTGCCCAACGCTCCCATGACCCGGGCGCTTGACCAATCGACTCATTACTGTTACAAATTGCCACCCGATTCGACCCGCGATTGTGACATAAAAAGGACCTAATTGTTCGAATTTCAGTTTTAAAACGACGTGGATGTTCGCGCCATATTTGTTGTGTCTCGATATTCTTTTTTTTAAAGGTGTGCGACCCACGACTTACTTCTTATTTCAAATTACTTGAACAAATATGTATATCTGCACCTATCAATAGTTGTTATTGAAAAACACGTATATTGGATATATATTTTTCTTTATTTTTTCGTAGGTCACATTTTGTAGTGGTGTAAACATAAAGTATGGTAACATTTTATGTGTCCTGTTGTTTACAAACAATAAAAACAATTCAATGGTCACCAACGATTAATGCTTTTAAACGATTCCTGGCAAAGGACAGCGCATGAATTGCCCGCGTAGAATAAACGTCTATTATCATTTTTAATTCGTGCAACGTGCGAGTTGATTTCGAAACAAATAATGCTCGCGCTTCGGTGTTGCTTGCGCGATTAAACACCGGTAACGTGTTGCCAGCATTGAATATTTGATAGCAACGTTATATTGTTTGACAGAGCTGTTAATGTTCGTTTGGCATGTTATTGCATTTACAGCAATGGCAGATCCTATCGAAGTTTTCAATATTATAGGAAAAATGTTGGGTTATTTAAATGCATCGGGAACTATATATTCGTCATCGGCGCGGAGTTGTAAAATTTAATTAATGCCTGTTTGTGGAAATGTGAAATATTCATGGTATTCATACGCGAACTTGTAAAATATGTATCTAACATATCGCGATCTCTTTATTTATTACTATTTTTGTTATGTTGTTGTTGAATCAAGTGCCCTTAAAGGAATCATTATTAACACGCTTATTTATGTCTTTTTTTCGAAAATATTTTATTCATTAGCGTCTGACAGAAACGGTATTTGTGTGCAAATGAATGAATAAAAACTACGTAGGTATAAACATTGTATGTCATATTTGAGATCAGTGGTTTCTTAATTATTATTTTAACAATGTTCGGACATAGTTCGGTCTTCAAATTCTGAGTATAAATTTTTCTTGGTAATTGTTTCCTGGTTAATTCAGTACTAATATCCGCTAGTAAATGCCCAATAACCAATTAGACTTTAATTGTAAGTTTGATAAATACATTTTTCAGGAAATATTTTCACGCCAGACATATACTTTTACTTTTCACCACCACGCGTGTTGCGAATCGTACTTGGTGCTTCCTTCACCTTAAAAGTCAAAAGTCTATTATAATTAAAAAAAATATCTTTATTCAATATAGGCTTATCTTATGCTCTTATTGAACATCAAATAAAAAAACTACCTTATATGTAGTAATTAAAAAAACTATTTATAAAGAATGATATTTAACAAAAACGTGGGTTTTGAAATGAAATTTTCTTTCGTTTTATTTAATTTAATTGTTAAAACTTGAAATACGGATAATATAGATTATATTACTAAGTGTTCGATTCGCCTTAACCATACCATTTTCTTAGAATTTCACATTGGTACTCTGTGCGAATTTCGTTAATGAAAGTAAAAAATTTTGGATTTTGATAAACAAGTACAGATGTTATATTTATGACACACTTATTGTTTGTCATTCTAATTTTTTAAATGTACATTCCCGCATTGTATAAACGTTTTTGCAGTGGTCATACCATTGTGTGAAGCAGTTGATCAAGTCTTCAGTAACTTTCGGTTCAATGGAGCATTAGAATTTTATTACATTTATTAGATTACATAACGTAATGTCCTGATTTACAGAAAAATTATAAGAAATTTTCTTGCTGGTATTTTGAATTTTCTAAAGTTTCCTCGACAATTCTAATGTGTGCACAAAGGTTTCGTCTCGATATTATAGACAGCCAATGAGTGTCCTCCGTTAACATTTTTATTTTTACTCTACACGCAGTCGTTACTGGTCTTTTGTTAAATCATGCGGTTATGCACTGAGTGCAAAGCTACCGAATTTTCAGGTCGACATGCAAATGATAATAATCTTCAGAATTCGTGCGAATTTGCAGGCAAAGCAGTAATCAAGAAAGATAATTGTATCTCATAACACACTTGACATTAAATAATATAAGCTTCTAATACATCTATTTTTGATGCTTAAATATGTTACAACTAATTTCGGAAGCGTTTGAAATAAGAAGAAGGTTTTATATTAGATGCCGATGTTTTTTTAACTTTTCGAAAATGGTATTCGTTCAAAGCTCCGTTGTCAACTGTCTCGGTGCAACGGCGTTGTGTTTTTTTTTGCGCTGATTTCATAGCTGAACGATTCGTTCTTGACATAACAGCTTCTGCTCTTGCTTGAATAGAGCAGCCAAGATAATGTAGACCTGTTAATACTTTTGTATCTTTTTTGTAACTTTTGATCTGGCAAGTGAGCCACTCCCTTAAGGCGGTCAAGATAACTATCCCATAGCCGTTATAGTCGTCCATGGGCGTAGCTATCACCTGCCATAACGTGAAAGCTTGTTCCTTTGCTATTTTCTGACAAAAAACAACTTCAGAGCATTTTTGATTCTGGTTTTTAGCCTAACCGTTGCTTTATACGCTATTATTTTGTACAAGTTACATAAGATCTAAGGTTTTTCTCGCTGTATGTATCTAGAAAAAAGTGGATTGCCCTTTTTAATATTTCAGATCTTATCGTAAGCCGCATTGTGACGTCTGTATTAAAATGTTTCGATGTGTCAAATCCTACTTCACATCCGGATATTGGGGCGATAACTGAAACACGCAAGACGTTTAATTAGGCAGGAAACGACTAGGGTTAGTTTTGTTTGTTTTACATTTCGATTTACATGTTGTTTCCGAGTCGGTTTTTTCTGTAATTCCTACACCTTCATTTGTTTGTATCTAAACTGACAAGTATCTGCAGGGATGTTGTTACTAAATATATATCGTGATTACAAACATTCCGTGGGAATTTTAAATTCGTTGGTTGTAACCTTACCGGACTAATGTTTGCTTTGATTGTAAGCGGATGTCAGTATCAGATTGACATTAATAATCATATAAATGGAACAAAACAATATCATCTATATCGTGAATCGAACTTTCTTTCCAAGTTCGATAGAATAAAGAGAGTTAAAAAATCTCATATAGTGACAATATATTAATTTTTAATGGACGTCAGCTTTAGGCAGTCCACTTTTCTACATGGGTTTAAACGTATTTTAACGTCCAAGTATTAATTCGATTACAGGTAGGTACTGTGTACGTTGAGCACACTTCCGCGGTTCTAGGCTCTGCCATAAACAGTGTGTTGTCTACGCCTAACCTTACCGCAAATGTCACCGGCTAATGAAGTTCGCGATAGTGCGCGAAGTGACTAATTGGCCATAACGTTTTGTTTAATGCACGGGAAAATGCTTAAACGGTGCGTTATGCTGTTAGGGTCGTTAATAGGTAATACCCCACTTACATAATTTATTATGCGACTGTTGGAGATGGAGGGACGGTATGCTCGAACTTGCGCCGAGTAGACTGCTAATATATTTTGGCAGGATGATGTAAATCGTAGCAATAAATTGTACGGTTGTGGGAAAGATTTAAAAATTACGTAAGGAAAGTGAAAAATGGAAATCCTGTAATAAAATTGGGTCAGTACCTTTCATGAGGGTCGTTGTTCTGAAAAATAAATAGTGTGACCTTTGATTATTACAGAGACTAACGTCATATTGCATGACGTCTACAAACGACGGTCTACAAACGACGGTCTACAAACTTTTCCTTCACAAGTCAGTTATAACAATTTATTTCCTTTTCTCATTCTCAGTTTTACTTTTAAATGTTTATAAGGTATTTGCTGACAGCATGTTTAATTACGGTTATTTTTTTTGCATATATAAAATATACTTTTCTCGTATTTTTTCTCTTGCCCTTTACCCATGCGGTAATTAAATTAATTTCTATAGGTTGCTGCTCTGTTTTATTTTTAATGTCTAGCTATGATCTATTCATTGAACACAAACCCAATAAACATTTCTATTTTGACAAAAGTCAAAGTTAAAAATCAAATCGACCAACAATATGTTAGAAGCTAAATCAATTTCGACGGGACACGTCTTCCTGTTTCAAGTCGCTTTAAAAACTCGGCGTGAAACTGGCAATGAACCGCCGCCCTATACCATAAAGCGCATTGAAGCGGTGTCGGCTCCACTAATTATGGTCATATGACCATAAACATGGGGCCATCGATCATAAACGCCATAACTCAGGATCGTAAATCCGTAGCGCGGCCACGTGAACGTTTCGACGTCGAATGTGCAAATTTCGTCGTTCGCGCGTTGAATGTCCACAAAGGTTTCTTGTATTTACGCGCATACTGCAGTATGAACACGTGGTTAAATAAAATTGTTTTACGGGATTCTACCGTGTATTGAACAATCTGATTGTTCGTGATATAGGGAGACCGAGGGGGCGACCCAAAACCAGTTGGACATATGTGGTCGAAAAGATCTATCTATGTTCCTGCAACGTTGCCGAAGACAATCGTTGTAATATTTCGAAATGGAAGCAAGACCAGAAAGGCATACCCCACCATCAGATGTGAATAATTACTGCACACGGGACGAGTGCAGTAATTTAGTATGAATGCTTTAAGGGTATTCCAAAGTTAGGAATTTAAAAACAATTTAAAATCCGTAACGCAAGTGCCAAGGTAGTGTCGTCGCCGGGGCCGTGGATTCGATTTCTTTTTTCGATTCGATTTGTGTGACCCACAGATGATTTTGTTTCGGATCTGAGTGTTTGTCCTCATGAAATACATGTATGTAAAACGTCTTTACAACACATTTATAATCCCTTAACACAGGGTCCTGTGTTAAGGGCAATATTTATAAAAGTTATGATAAAAATAGAAAGATAGTTCTTAGCACCGTATCAATAACTAAAGATGGTGAATTATTATGATTAACGCTTACACTTTTAATCTTGGACGTAAAATTAGCGCTAGTTATATAGATGCTGGCACAGCAATTTCAAAATTTTGTTCCAATAACTTGTTCCCTAATATGCTTATTTAATCCTTTAACCAATATTTTATGAGATATTTTTTATATATTTATGACATTTATTTCATCCAATATTTTCTATGCGTTTAGATTTACTATCAAGTTACTTGGGTACATTATTTGACGATGAAAGCTTAGGCATTGCTGTAGGAATCTGTCTGGGAGCACCGATTTGTCAACCACACAAAAAAGTGTCAATGTAGATAAATATGGTGTCCACGAGCTGTCTTGTCAAAAGAGTGCTGGCCGTTTTTCCGCCACGGTCCCCTGAACATCATCTGAAGCGCTCTTGTTTCCATCAATGTACCTTCTATTTAAGAGCCCTGCGGCATTTTTCGCGACGATGGCAATGAGCCCGTCTATGATCCCTTGGGGTAGAGGCAAAGTCCTCGTTTGGATACTACTTGTGTAGGATCGGAGGCAGTTGAAGTAAGTGGCTTAAATATGAGTCTCTTTGTTCAGATTATGTATTTATTTGTAATTGGTGTTATTTGCTGTTGAAACTTTAGATCCGCGGTGTGCCCGTACATCGAAATTTATAAAACTTTTGCGTCCTAGACTTATCGCTGCGGCCGGTGACAAGGGGCTAGAAGCTAGTTCTTTTCTCGCTCGTAGTTAGGTATAACTATTCAGCAAGTAAATGCAGCTAGGGGTCTTGACACACTGCCACGTGGACTAAATTTATTAGATAATATGTAATTAAGTTAGATTTAATCGAAGTCAAATATCTTTATTCAATATAGAAGCATTCACTTACTTATTGATAGTCAAAAACCTCTACTACCGGTGCGGAAGGAAAGCCACTGACCTGAGAAGAACCGGCGTAAGAAACACAAACAATTTATTATTAAACACAATTTATTAAATTCCACTTGAAAGAGCCTGGAGCGATCAATTCATTTCCAGAGTGTGTTATCATTCAAATAATCACTTATACTATAATTGCCATTAACACACAAACGTTCATTTACAAGTTTTTTGAATTTAGCAACGGATTCGTTTTGAACGTTTTCTGGGATTTTGTTGTAAAAGCGTATACATTGTCCCATAAAAGATTTACTTATTCTACGCAATTTAGTTGAGGGTAGAACTAATTTATGCTTAGTCCTAGTATTAACATCATGCACGTTACTAAATCTTGAAAAGTCATTCTTATTTTTGTGGACATACATAACATTAGCAAGTATGTACTGAGAAGCTACAGTCAATATTTTTATTTCTTTAAACAAGTTTCTTAGTGAATTTTTGATCTCTAATGATGTAAATTTTTAATTATTTTTGTAATATTGCAAATTTTTATATATTTTGCTTACTCGTACTTAGCAGATTATTAAACTGATATATCATATTATATATATATGATATAGACATATTGTTAACAAATCATTACAAGCTTAAGTAGGCCTCAGGTAAAAGGCCTACGTAATGTTAACGTAGCACTGTTAGCTTTTAGGATTTCTCCAAGAAGCCTGGCTATGATTGGTGGGACATTAAATATTTAATTGAAATTAGTTCAAAAGGAAAATTTAAAACGAACTCAAAAAACTGATCAAAGCGGTGAAAAGTTGTGTGAAGAGAAACACTTCAGTTGCAAATATTACAAATACCCGATAGTACATTATTCAGTACTATTACAATTCACTCATATTGAAAAACGAAAACTGAAGAGACAAGAAGTATTGGAATAAAGAAACAAAAATCGGATGAAAATCTTCTTTGTAACAGACGAAAAATTCCTACCTTAGAAGTGTTTCTTTACGAATTTTAAATAGTGTTGCAATAAAAACATAGTGATAGAGGATAGATATCGAAAAAAAAAACTGAAGAGTGCGTTATATTATTGAAAATTATAAAGGTACAAGATTGTCATATGATTGTTTAGAACAATACTTAAATATTTTATAGGGCAGCATATTGTCTCTTCTTCAATCTTTATTAAATATAAATCTAGTTTGAATTAACATATTGTATATCATTATATTGATTTACCGTTGGCCAATAATTCTTTGTAACCTATATGTTTGAACATTAATGTAGTTTACCACAGTAGTGATACAAATAAATTTTCGGGTCTATATTACTATTTAATTATCTATTACTGCTTCAAAATTGTAACGTTTTAAAGACCGATTGGTTCTGAATGATAATTAAAAGTCTAATTGTTTATATCGTGTTTTGTTTCATAATGCGAGTTTATTAGAATTCCTTTGTTTTAAACTAAATGGCAATCAAAATTTTGACGTGTTCGGCCTGATTTATTTGTACATCAACATCAAATGATTTATAATTGAAAATGGGGTTCAAAATCTTGCTTCCTTATTATCTTTATTGCTCGAATCCGAGTTGTAATTGTAACGCTACGTATATTTGATCCGAAACAAAATGGAGAGCTCTCGCATACGAAATAACGAATCGAACCATAATTATCAAATGTTGTTTTCATTCATTTCTAATCAAGCGTGCCTTCATAATCTTACGGATCTCGTGTAAAACGGCAGTTAACTTAGATACTGGATCGTTATTCTCAAGATCAATTATAACAAATGGAAGCCAAACCAAATTGACTGACGCGGCTGCACAGATTAATGCTTCTGTAGCGCTAGCCACAGATTATATAAAAAAGCGTATCGCATCGTTATTAAAAACGCTAATTGCGCCGCGCTTTTCGCTATTCGTAACAGATGTTAATAACGGTAAATATTTGTTGGAACAATAAAATACGTACACTGGGTTCGCGTGTTTTCCCACACTATTATTCTTGGCGGTCTGGTTAAGCTTTTCACGTATAATTGAATTACGTAACACACGTTTTTAAACTAAATATTTATACAGACATTCGTGAAGGATCATGCAAAATTTTTGGGTAGTTTAAATAATGCGCAATTTTGGAACTGCATTATTTAATTCTCTACGCACGTGTTTTTTCAATAGAGATATATTTTGAGTAACTAAGTTGTGTCCAATAAATTAACAGCTATCATTTCATTATCTTTTTTTTACAAAATATAAAAAGTTAATGGAGCGAAAAGTCGTATAAAAATATTGAACACAACCTCGAAGAACCAAAGTTAATTTCGGTGAATTCATCTAATACGAATAAAGAATACTTAAAATATTCAATCAGTCATTGGTTAAACCTTCGAATTTTAAGGGTTTTTCCAGATAGAATATGAAGCTACATCTTTCAGAAATTATTTTCTCAGCTTCACTCATAACCTTTAACTACCTACATATTTTTTTTGTATTTCAACCACAATTTTCAATAATACTGTCATTTTATGTATATTTATATTTGTTTTTTTTTTTTTCATTTTTTCGAATCCCTTCGATACTAAAACCTGGCTACGCCTGTGCTACTACAGAAAGAGAAGCTGCGTTTTAAAATTAATGTATGAACATTATTCTTTATTCGCGAACATGAAAAAACACGGACACAAAGTGCACCCAATTTTGCGTTAATGCTTTATTTATGATAATCAACTTAACGCTTTACGGAGGATGAAAATCGCGGAGGCTTAAAAATGCCATAAAATATCAGTCACACTGGAAATCTTTTCGGGCACCATCTCAATTATCTGTCTCCGAAGCCGATTAATCGATTCGCAACGTATGCTATTGGTATTCTCAATAACGGGCTTTATCGCCGGCCAGTGATACATCGAACTCCAAATTTAGTTCCGTATGAGATCACTGTCAAGCTCGGGCGATCAGTCACGAGGCAATCTCGGATTTACATTCGACACAATCGCCGAGCAATCTGGATGAGTTCCGAGGTGCCTTGATTAGTAGTCAATTACTCGTTCCCATAACAGCGTCAATAAAAGTATTCGGTGATTTCGTAGTATTTTGTTGTAATCAATTTTCGACGTCGGCGTCCGTTTGTGGTACAACGGAATGGATGTTTTATTGGCGTACCGAATTCGGTGAGGTCGGTACGGCGTACCGGCTTCGGGTTCAGTGCGCCGCCCCGCGTCCGTGGGTGTAGCTCGCTATTTGGAATTGATATGTGTTAAAATTTTTAGAGGTCCTCGCGATTCGGTACCAGGCGTTTTATTTCTTTTTCAGTCCAATAATTTGGCCAGTTTAAATTATGCTTGGTATTCGTTTATTTAATCTTGGCACTTCTTTTTGTTATTGTGTCATATTAAAAAAATGTTTATATATAATCGCTAGGTTTTTATCGGTTTTTCTAAGGTTACAACTATTAAGGACAAAAAAAAATTATTAACAAAAAACAAAATCGACTCCAAAGTAACTCATTATACATTTTCTATTTAATTTTGAGGATTTTCCTCGTGTATCATTGGAGTCCAATATCAATGAAATTATTGTGAGAGCTAAACCGAACTCGATGCACAAAGAATTTTTAAATCAATGCGTAAATGACAGAGTACGAAGGTTTTTTTGAACAAGCATTAAAAAAACAACCGAAATGACGACATAGAAGCTCCTTTTTTGAAGTCGGTTGAAAATGTCCTTGTGAGTGTAACGCAGTAACGCTTAAAATGAAAACTGTTGGAATCACAATTAACCAACTGTTCCGCTTCTAGCACGACGAACTAAACAAAATGTGTACGGAATCCTTAAAGCTCGGCCGTCCTCATTCGGTGCGTATCGAAAGGCCAGCGCAAGAAGCCGAAAGCCGGGTCATTTTATAGTTTATAATTACAACTGATTGGCGGCGTGACCCGACCGATTCGCTCCCACTGAGTTTTATTGAGGCGTTCGGCCGCCGACCGATCTCCCGTTCGGTTGCAATGTTGACTCTTTTATTAGTTCCTTTTTTTTTCGAAGCTTATCGCCCCGAATTGGTGAAATTTTGTTATTTCTTTTTTACACAAATTCGACAAATACTAGCCTGTTCGAAGGTGAAAGTAGATAAGATTTTTCTATGATTCTTATATCAGATCTGACGTCTGTCTATTTTGATGTTTGTGTAGTTAGCCATGCAGATGCAAACTTCTTTATTTTTCTTTATTTCACAGACGTTTAGTTTTTCTTTTCTTTGAATCAGCTCGTGTCTATTTGGTGTTATAGGGTATGCGCTCAGATTGCTATCATTGCTGCATAACAATTTATTATAATAATAAAGACTCTTTATTTTATATGTATCCATTGCTATATAAATCTATTGCTAAGTTTGAATGATTGTCGTTATTAAAGACAGTCGTTAAAAGTCAGCAAAAGACATAATTCTCGATACGATTTTAAACTGTGTTGTTTCAAGAAAAGTACGATCAAAAGGAATACTCATACCTAACTGGTTATGAGTTTGTGGCATGTTGTACATCAATGCAATTTTACGATTCTATTAATTATCTAAACAGTCTATTAACTAGTTCACTGGTTTTATTGTACTAATTTAAAAACTGTTTTATCGTACATTTCAATATCTATTATGATATAATTTCGAAGTCAGCTGGAATATAATATTCAGTGGTGTTTAAATTGATAAAGCGTATCTTTTACTTACAAAACACGAAAAATTAAACATGCAAACAACATTGATTTGAGGCATCGTTACAGTTCTGTAATAAAGAACTTATTTATATAATTATACTAGACACGCCCCGGCTTCAGATGGGTCCTTCCTCTTCAATCACTCTATCTATTAAAAAAAACCGCATCAAGATCCGTTCTTTAGTTTTAAAGAGCTATGCATACATAGGACGGAAGACAGTTGGACGACTTTGTTATGTACTATGTAGTGATATAAAACATTAATTAAAATATAATTGTTTTGAGAACTTAAGTTAATTAAAAACTAATTGTGGATTTGAAATTGTTATGACATGTTCTCGAATATTACGCTACGTACTTTCGTTTTGCTGCCGCCGATAGAGCCGGGCCGGATGGAGCCCGTCTCGTAGAACCTGGTCAGGATCTTGGAGACGCAGCCGTGCGAGACGAGCAGCTGTCTGCTGATGTCGCACGGCCTCACGCCCAGGATCGCCAGCTCGACTATCTTCTTCCTCACCACGTCGGGGAGGGGCCGGCCGTTTACGAACACGCCCCCCAGTTGGTTAACGCCCGCCTGGCCTGTAATGGAATTTGTCGCTTTTTCAAACAGCTCGTTGTCAATCCGATGACTCCGCGGCGCAGTCGCCAAGTTATTGGCTTCGGCGTCGGGGGTCGTGGGTTCGATTCCCACACGGGACAACTGTTTGTGCGTCCCATAGACAGTTGTTTCGCGTCTGGGTGTTGGTCCACGTGTTTATGAATGTAAAAAGTCCTTACAACACAGGATAATGTTATCCTAAAGGTAAGGGCTATTTCTTGTTAAAATAAAATAAGTAAATTGAAATTTGTAGAAAAAGTACGAAAAGATCTTCGCCGCTGTGGGAATCTGACGGTCTTCGGCATTCACGGCCGGACGCTTTAGCCAATGCTAAAAAGCAATGTGGATAAAAGACGTTAAGAGTTCCGTCGGGATGGCAATCAGCCATTTAGCTTAGTGGCTAAAGCGTCAGGCCGCGAATGCCGAAGACGTGGGTTCGATTCCCACAGCGACGACGATCTTTTCGTACTTTTTCTACAACTTTTAATGTTTAATCTTAAGATTAGCACTGTAAAATTTAAAATTCATTATCAATATTTATTTAAGTATTTAGTTTTTATTGCATTTCCTTTAATACGGAACACAATAGGCGGACTTAATGCCTTTAGGCATTCTGTCAGTCAACCTATGGTGTAGTGAGATCTTTATGCAGGTCCATTATGTGATTATTCTTTATTTTTAACTAGCGACCCGCCCCGGCTTCGCACGGGTGCAATGTATTCGACATATAAACCTTTCTCCTGACCACTCTATCTAGTTAAAAAAACTGCATAAAGATCCGTTGCGTAGTTTAAAAGATATAAGCATACATAGGGACAGACAGCGGGACTTTGTTTTATACTATGTAGTGATACTTATTATTGATATTTAAATGTGACTTTAATAGATAAATCGTTGAAATATTTTCGGCGATGTCCGTATTCTAACCAAGATAACACCGAAAATTTTTCTATTGAACTCACGTTTTAATTTCATAAATTCTGTTTTTTCAAAGATACCATGTCATCTGACATGGTTACGTGGGCTTTTGCCCACACAAATACATTGTCCAAATTCAACACGTTTGGAGAGGACCCGGCATCTCCTACGGACCTCGGTACTGAGCAAGTGCACGCCCTTTAGAAAGTCACAGGGACTAAGGGCTTCCTAGATACCGTCACCATCTTGCGACACGACGAGATCACACCGTACTGCTGCTTCTACTAGGTCCACTGATATAGTACTTAGATCAATGCCCAATCCGCGTGAAGACGGCAAATGTATGATATTAACTCTACTCGGTCACGCTTCGCTGTCGCTTCTTGCCCGTTTCGGTCGGGACTTCGGAATACTATATAAAAACACCCTACTGTTCAATAGCTATGCTGTGAATCAAGTCAATCCACCCGATAGTTTTTGAGTTTTGAAAGCAATGCAAATGTCATTTGTTCTTGCCTAGTTAAAGGCTACGTGTTGAATGAGTGCATAATTTAAAACAGTTCCATGAGTCTGTCGAACAAAGTAGAGATTGTCGGCAAAATATTTCAAAATATACTTAAAACATCTCAATACATGACATTCGAATTATTATCCGGCGATAGCTAGTAAGAATAAATATTCTTAATGGGTAACTTGAATCGTTATCTTGCAATTTATTGTGACTCACTCTTGTAATAGTCGAATTAGGTAAGAGCAGATTCATTATGAATGATAGATAAAAGCGGCAGAAAAATAATAATTTAGGTTCATTAAAGAGTTTTTTTCTCTCTTTCAACGGAACATTGAGTTGTTTCGCGTTAACGGTCTTCATACACCTGTTCCATTTAGGCCTAATATTTATTTGATTGCTAAATCCACGTGTTGGGCTTCCCCTTAGGAAATCGCCAATTACAAAGGGAAAAAAGCGCCACTTTTTAAGATCAGATAAGCGAATGGCAGGCAGTCGTGAATTTATGTGTTAATACGAAATAATAATGAGGGATCTTTTGTTGATATTCGTGTATTGTGACATTTTAATAGTTGATTACGTATGGAAGTACATTGCTTCGCTCGCCGACAAAGTAGGTAAGGTTTTAATGGAGTATTTTTATAGTTTTTAGCAATGAAGTCAAATGTGAGTGTCTATGAATTAGTAAATGATTATGATCACAATTAATCGTCCGTATTTAAAAAATTGTTTTGAAAGTTCATTTTCGCCTATTTGATTTGTTTGTTTGATACGTTTTGATATATGAAAAAATATTTTTTTTAATAATGCTAATTAAAATCTCATTATTAGATTGAACCCTTTTACAGATTTTATAAAATTAAAAAAAAATTACAGTATCCAGAGTAAAGGGACATGCCGCACATCTTAATGTTATATTTAATGCTTAATTTTTTTGCAGATTATGTTTGGAGAATCTAGCGGTCTTGCAGTGTTAGCTTTTGGATTTCATTTAATAAATTATAGGAGGCCAAGCTGACGGTAAACTTACTTCTCTATTGCAAGACGGTTCCTTACTTCAACAGAATCACCAATCATCCTTGGTAGAATAGAAGGGAAGAGAGAGTTCTTTAAGTTTTATCAAAATTGGTTTCAGTTATTTCATATCCGTTTAATAGGTGTACAAATTTTTTAGGATCGTTGTCTAAATATAAAAAAAAAATCATCTCGTGACTTAATACCATGTCTGTGAATTGATTTCCTGTTTAATAGAAACTACTACTTTGTTGAACATGGATAAGACGATAACGTTATTCTTCTCTTGTTTGCTACTTTACGTTAAAGACTACGTAAGATTCAGAAAAGTTTCAGAGTGTACCTAGAGTTATATTGCTATCTTTAGTGCTATTCTCAGCACTTAAGTTAAAGTGCAGAGAATAGCACTAAGTTAAATTAAGTTAAATTAATGTAATTTTAGATAGATTTAATCTTGTAAATATTAGATCCATACTCAAATATACATTTCGGATATCGTTACATCCAGATTAAAAGTATCGACTTATAATTAAGCTAAATTGAAAATTTGTAGAAAAAATGGACGCAACTTTTGGGTCGATTTGAACCAGCGTCCTCTAGGATATTTAAAAAGAAGAAAGTTTTAACTACTTAAGAAATTCTGTACTATAGAGGCATAGAATAGTAACTACACATTTTTTAAAATTACTTTTCTTACACCATTAAAATCGCAAGAACAACTACACAATGGTGTATTAAGTCCTACGACGCCAAATTAACAAAATATCCAATCGTATATGACATCATAATCAATAATTCATTCAAGGCTTCACTTACGCTTTTTGCCTCTCCTGTAAAATTTGTGTTTAGTCACATAATGCCGTTTACCTCAGAGGCAGAGAATTTGCCTGTTGGCTAACAACCTGTAAATTCATGTAAGTTTTCGAAGACAGTACGGTTAAGGATTTGAAAAAACAAAGTGCCATTAAGTAAACTCATGTACTATTATAGAATTAAAAAAGTTTTTCAACCTCTCGGTATGCGTTCTTTACGGCTACCGTTGGGGCGGCGGTGTAATAAAACGCCGGCGAACGCCTAGCGATTTATTACCTTAATGCAATAAAATTAGCGTTCTAATTTGCCCGTGAGCAATTCCTTTTTATCGGCCCTTTTTCTTTAAGGCCGACCACAGTATTGCCACTTGGCCATTTCACGGCTATTGTCGCTTGAAAACCTTCCGCCGATTTGGAATGATGCAAATTGCTTCTGCTTTATGCTTAGTGATGCTCTTTTATCGGGTTAAATAAAACCTTGTAAGAAAAAATAGACAAGGTTATCTACATATATGAAAATTAAGTTGAATAAAATCTGCTTTCAAAAAAATACCCCTCGCATTCCAGAGATATGAGTGTCATGCATATATGAAATTGTGTATTAGAATTAAGCTATATTTTGAAAGACAAGAAGAAATAAGAATCACCCAGTTCTTTTTAAGCCCAAATGTTTTTTTCGAATATATACAGTATATAAAGGTAGTACCTTAAAAAGAAGCCAAAATAACACACACAATCATTAAAGGTCCTTTTCAAGCTATGTTACGGTTTTCATCGGAGCTTATATTTGATTTGAATTTAGAACGTTTAAACTAGCTAGAATAGGAAGAAAATATATTTCGTGTTTTTAAAATAAGTGTAGTAATTTACAATTATCGAGCTTAACCAAAGAAATGAGTTAGGGTATGATTCTCAATTTGGTTTTTTTTTTATTTCTATACAAGTAAAATAAAAAAAATCACAAACATCCGAATAGATAACATCCTCGTTTTTGAAGTTTGTTGAAAACAGTCGAAACATTCCACTTTTGACTGAATCAATGCGTAGAAAGTGCGGTAAACAATTTTCATTGAGCTTCAAAATTTAGTTTATATTACACTGATTGAAAATCCGGACTGCGGAGCGCATCACTACGCGAGTTTACGACCTTCTTCCAGGATAGGCCTTAATAATGATAGGGATGCTGCCAAATGAAATTGAACAGTCAAATCAATCGAGTCGAGTTGAATGTCGTTTGGCCGTTCACTTATAATGGAGGCTTTAGCACAAGTCTATCTTGGTCGAATTTTTATAGCTCCGAGCAAATGTCTTTTGTACATGAGCAGAAAGTTAAATTATAGGAGTTAATGCAAAAATGTTGCGCGCGTCCATATTTGTATGTGCTTAATTACGTGACGACGGTAGTCTGTTCTGACGGAAAATCTGTCCTCTGTCGCCATTTGTCCATTTTTATAATCTTCTATGATTATGGTATGGCGACGGTTATGAAATGCTACGGCCGCGTGGTGGACTATGCCCTGATACCCTCTGTATAGAGGAGGCCTTTGCCCAGCAGTGGGACATGTATAGGCTATTACTTTACTTTTTTTTTACGTACGGTAGCTGTAACCAAAACTGTTGTTACTTTTCCACAATAAAAGCAGGCTGTTTACTTGAAGTCATTTTTTTCTGATTTGAGAATGTGGCAAACGGGCAGTTCACCTTATGTTAAGTGATGACTACTGCCCATTCACATTTGCAACACCCGTAGGGATGCATATGCTACCTTGTAATAAAGTGGATCCCGGCTACTCAACAGACGAAATGTAGAAGTGTAATACTTACACTTCACGGCGGTCTTCTTTGTGGTCGTGGTAGTTACCCGGACGGACCTGCCCATTGTGCAACAGAGAAGACTGTCGCGCCCGCCAATCGACATCTACAACTTCTGAAGGACTGCAGATGCGTTGAAAACCTTTAAATTGGTGTGCCCGGGTTACCGTACTCATAAGACGAAACGCGAAAGTGTAATACTTTCACTCCGTGGTAAGTACCAAAAATAAGTAATAAAAAGAATAAGTATTCGGACGAGTCTGCACATTAGTGCAACAGGTGAAGCTCTGCTGCTGCATGGCTCTACCACAAACAAAAAAATAAAACATCGGTCACTTAAAAAGTAAAACGAAATCAATATTAATCTTAAGCTACAAATTTAAATAATCATAATAATTTCTATATTATGATCAAGATCTCAATTCATAATTTATTTATCTAAATGCCATTTAAATACGAGTTTATACGTTAATCTCACTTACGAATGTATAACAAAGATTTATATGGAAGAACCACGTTCTAATCGATTTCAGAGGCAGTTAAGAGTCTCGCCAACCCAACTGCAAGTTTAATAATTTGCACCAACTTTTCGTACGATGTGTCTCGTAAATAATACATACTAAAGTTCCCCTTACTGCGTGATAAAATATAATATTTACGTCGATAATATAATCTTTACTTGATGTTAAAATTCATAGCGGATTATAGTGGCATGACGGCGTGCTCTCCCGTGGTCTATTGTTTTGACATGATTTTTAGGTGACAATTTTATGTTGTCTACGACAATGTCGCACGGTATAGCAAACGAATATTTTGAAGAACACATTACAAACTATACGCAGCTGCATATGCTGCATATGACGACGGCTGGCTTTTTAGACATAAATATACATATTACATATCTAAATAGATTATATCCTAGTGGGAAATTTTGTGTTTGTCGATTCAACGCATTTATAGATGACAAAGTGTGTATCGTTCTTTATGAATGAATGAGCTGGCTCGTCTAGTGATTACCACGTCTTCGCAACACGACTCACATGCGATTGGTGTGAAGAACTTTTGCATTCCATCCGACTAAGGAGGTAAAAGGGCCTAACCTCATAGATGGCAATGCACTGGTGTTGTGATGTGCGTCGGATATCATTAACGTCAGCATACCATCATATAACCTATGCAGGTGTATCCACATACGTGACGTGAAACTGGCTTCGAAAGGTTTGCGTGTAGTCGCCGAACTGAGAGTATTCGTTAATACAAAATCCAGGGGAATCATCTGCCGCTCTCTTCGGTAATTTCTCTCATATAGTTTGGGTAACAGATAGATAGAAATGTCATATGTTTACACGTCTCGCGTGATAATTCCGTGTTACTTTTTAAACTTACACCGCATATAACGAGAGCCTCGATGACCAGCGCGTAGCAGGGCTCAATTGTTTACATTTTATGACGTAACTTTCGCAGAATCGCGATTTGCACGCGTCAGAAGATTGCTGTATCGCTAATACGCTCCCAGTTTTACAATCGGCCGGCCGTAAAAGGTTGTTTAGTGTTTTTTCGCTGTTGGCGAATATGGCTCGTATATCGCGAAAGTTATTGCACGGTTTATAACTTGTGACTGATTTTATAACGCCGCCAATTCACGCGGTATTAGGCTCGCAACGGGAGCTATAAGCGATCCCATACGAGCCTCGAGTTTGAACGCGCGTATAATGCTCGTGGCCGTGCTATATCGCAATAGACAGAATTATGGATCTACAGATTTTATGTGAGACGTTGTCAAGCTGGTTCATCCGATGTCAAGTGATAACCGCCACCCATTGACATGCGCAACACCCGTAGGGTTGCAGATACGTTGCCAAAATGGGCCTCGGCTAACTCACTCTCCAGACAAAACGCAGAAGAACACTTCTACTTCACGCTAGTCTTCTGTCAGCTTGTTGTACTTACCCGGACGGGCCTGCCCATTCGTGCAACAGTCGAGGACTGTTGCGTTGCCCTACCACAGTATAAAAGTTACAACTATTCAACTATTCAATCGTTCGTTTTGCTGAATGCGCTGAAGTGTTGTCGTCATAAAGGAGCATCCTGCTTCGAGGAATGCTATCGCACATTTTCCATGACGACAAAAAAACAACAGTTTACATACCAGTCTGCAGTAAAAGTCCTTCCATCTTCCAGCACAGTGTCTCGAAATGACCGTACCGACCTGTAATGAGGTTGGCCGATCCTCAAAAAGAACCTCCTCATCATGAGGACTCCGTGGCACAGTCGCCAAGGCTATTGCTGTTATGGCTGTTCATTGGCTTCGGCGTCGGGCGTCGTGGGTTCGAATCCAACGGGGCAACTAATTGTGTGACCCACAGACAGTTGTCTCACATCTGGATGTTTGTCCACGTGAAATTTATGTATGTAAAACGTACTTACAACGCATGATAGAGTAAGGGCAATGTTTAAAAAAAGCACCCACTGAGCAAATTGTCCTTTTGTTTCGAACATAATAAATCATTGATGACCGAAAATTGTCTCGCGTCATATTCATTGTAACGTGTACCAAAACTATAGGAATTGCCGCCAATTCACAAAAGCAAATGACAAATGTATGCAATATATCTCATTAAGTTACAAAAGAGTTCTATGTTCAAAATTTTAAAGAAGTTTTCATTGGCAATATTTCTAACTGGCCCGTTCTAAAAACATTCAGTGTGACCCTAGCAAACGTCATGAACAAAGTAACTTGACGTTTACGCGAAAATATGTCGGTGTGAATGTATATCTTGATTTTTCTAATTAAATATGAATATTGTTTAAATGATATCGGACGTTAAAACTCAGTAACAATGGACAGGTGCAGATGTGAGGAATACGCGGCTGCCGTCAAGAAGTTGAAGTTTTACACCGTAGGGACTTTGAGGCCAGATATTATCGCGAATCATGATAGTGAGTGTTATTCAAATGAATAATTTGTTAGAAACATAACGGGGTGCCAAAAATAATTGCAGAGAAACGTGTAGCAAGTACTAAGGCTGTAGATTTCACCTGAGCGTACAAAGGTTCGGTTTCCAAAGCTTTATTAAAGGGTGCTAAGGTGTAGGAAACCACACATCGAAATGTGGTTAAGTAATGTTATTTTTTGTGCTATATTTTTAATATCTTTAAGCTTGCTGTTTTTACAGAAGTTTACTGTTTTTTAAGTTATTACAAATTATTATATTTAGTCTTAAGTTACAATCAGTCCACTTCAACACACGCAAAATTTCATAAAAATAGGTCCATCCGTTAAAGAGGTGTTCAGTTACACACACACACACACACACACACACACACACACACACACACACACACACACACACACACACACACACACACACACACACACACACACACACACACACACACACACACACACACACACACACACACACACACACACACACACACACACACACACACACACACACACACACACACACACACACACACACACACACACACACACACACACACACACCCACACACACACACACACACACACACACACACACACAAACACAGAAGAATTATTTGTATAAAGATATGTATTCACATTTACAAACAAGTACTTCCTTTTGCAGTGGAGCACAGAGAGAAAATTTAGATTTAGATATCTGTTAAAAATTTTAATTTCTACTGTAAATAGATGATTTCAGTATTAATTACATAAATAATAGAGGCAACATGCGAATCTTGGCAATGATGGCGTGTTTTCAGGAAATCATTTCTAATTTTTCTAAATAAAATAATAGAAACAACTTTGAACGTTGTTTGGCGAGACCCCTAACACATTCAGGCTAGCGATTGTATTTTTTTAAAACTCTTCGACACGAAATATATTTTTTGGTCCCCATTAATTAGTATTCAGTACAGAAACGTGTGCACTTATAATATTTTATTTTAAACACGCAAACCTCATGGTCGAGATTTCTTATACATATAAATGATTTACAAAAGCTATTGAAATATGTTTCAAAATATGATAGCAGAAAAGACTTTTATTGAAATATTTTTAGATACTTCTAGTGTGGTATGTTTATTAAGTTGGTGGATAGGTCGATAAGCTAAAAAGTGGTACGTCAGGATCCAGGTGATGCCCTATTGTTATGGGAACAAACCTCTGTTTATGTTTATTTAAGGACAAAGATCAATATTTCATGTTGATACAAAAAATACTGGCGATCCGCCCAGGATTGGAGGAGAAATATGATGCCACTCAATAAAAGCCGCTCAGATTAATTCTGATCCATTCTTATAGAACTTTCAAGACATCACTAAAGAGTTCTAATCAAAATTTATTATAAAGTTTCCCGGCCTTTTTGACATCTATTCGGTATATGGGTTAGTGTTTCTATTTCGTCTACTGTGGCGAGGTGATTTTTAGTCCAAAGCAGTCCTTTTTTGCTACGGCCGTCAGCGTAACCGTACCGTTTCGGTAATGATATTTAATATTTATTATTCTATCAACGCACATCAATTCATTATAGCCAGGATCAGAACCATTTCCTTTTAACGTTGCAGACTTTAACACATCTTAAGAAAAAAGTTGATCACAACTTGTATAAGTATGCGTTGAACAATCCTTATGATGTGTGTAATTTCAGGATCTGGGTACGACGTGAGGTGGGTAAGACACGGCGTGGACTATGAAGACCTCAATTTTGTTAAGCCCAAAGCATTCAAAATTCGGGACGATGACCAAACGCATAAAACTCCCCCGGCGATAGAGCGACATAGAATCGAACAAATGTGGTGCCCTTATATGAGGATCTTAAAGAAATGATTAACTAACTTCGTTTATAAAAATTAATAAAAATTAAAAATTAATTGATTCTAATAATTAAAGTATTACGGTATTAAAGTAACACTCATTATTAACATTCACCTAAGATAGAGCCAAAATGACAAAAATAATTTGTCTTTTGAAACATTAAAATAAGTAAAATAACGGAAAGTAGATCACAATAATAGTATCTATTCGTATCCAAAAATACAACTACACACCATAATCACGAATTTAAAAAATGTTGCAGAAACAAAAACACAACTGAAAAAGTGACATATTCATCAAGTCAAGAGTCACATTCCTCATGAAACCTCTCTTTGCTCTGACTTATCTGATAATAATCTCGAGAAAAATCAATATGCACAGGCAGCAACTAAAACAGTGCGATGTTGACATTTTGGTAGTTGAATTTCTATCGAGGTTATCATAGAAATTTCCGTTTGCGCCATAAGACGATTCTCCATAGCGTTGTAATGATAAACCGCTAAGATTAAAATCATGTCAAGCGGCCTCCCTGGGCTGGTTTCGTTGGGATTGACCAGATAATGTCGGTCTATAGTCTTGTTGGCTTCATTGATCGATATTTTATTCAAGTAGTCGTTTCTCTTAATTTTTTTTGTTTGATATTTATGCTTTTACGATCGTTGAGGAGTACTGGGGGAGAGCGATGTAACGAAGTATGTATTTCTTTGCTTTTTTTTATCACTGTATTCAAAGTCAGATGTAGAGACTGTTGATTTTAAAGAGAAAAAAAAATGAAAATAAGTATCAACAACAAAGTTCACAATTAAAGCTGATTTAATGACTTGTGTTTACTTATGGCCTCCCCGTTTAGATTTTTTTAAACACAGAAGTTAATTTATGGGAAAAAAGTTAAGTTGTTTCAGAAATTTCATTATCATTATTAATTCCAAATCAGTTGCAGCGTGAATATGAAAGAAAGACGCAAACAAACGTTCTAATGTCTAATATTATCAGAATTGGAAAGGGCGAGTAATGAAAAACACTTTTCTACTGAAGAAAATTTGTGTATTAAATGGTAAAACATTTTGCAAATGGAAGGAAAATTATAAGTAACGATTCCCAGAACGTTTAAAGCCAAAACAAAGCATCGGAACGTTTAACGAGAGGAGCATTAGTTTCCCCGTAATTTATATAAACTTAACGGCATATTTTCACTTGTATATCCTCTAACATTTTTATTTTATAAATATATGAACTACACTTTTTCATAATAATTTAGTTATGCATTTCAATTCTATCTTTAATCGACTAATTTCTAACAATTGAGAACTTTATGTTCTTCCTAAATAAGGTTCAGTTTTTTCGCACGGTTCGGATCCAAAAATATATTCAATTCACTTCATAGTTACCAAGAGTACTAGAGTTATTCATAGTATAGAAATATTCGTGTGGAGTTGTAGTACTCTTTTGAACCATATAAACGTAGTGGCGTTATCTATCACGAGGGGTGGGGGAAAACTGTTCGTTCCACCACTTATCCTAATCGACGTTTAATTCAAATGACTAATTTATGCAGGGGAACTGAGTGAAACAAATATAGCAACTTAGAGACCTTAATTCAACTAAGCTTAAACGGGCTTCCAAAAGTGTCAAGAAAAACTTCACAGTTTGGTTGCGACTGTGTCACAAGAGGTAGACAGAGTTTACTTTAAGAAACGAGGCATTTTAATAGCGTAGTCCTCGATAATTCACCTCTTATAGATTGAAATTGGTAGCATAGTTTACATTATTGTAGCATGGAATGGAGAATGTTCTATGGCCGTGTAAATTTAATGATGCAAATCTAAAATCATAGAAGAGCGAAAGCATTCGCACAGTACATTTTTCATCGTCTTATTTTTTTTGGTTGATGGTGATTGTTGGTTTAGACATAATAATGCAAATTAATATAAAGACGTTAATATGATGGCAACGCTTCTATAAATTATTTTTTATTGGAAAAGGCAAACCAGCAAGCGGATCGCCTAGAGAGTATGTATTTGTATATTGGATGTTACGCTTTCAGTCCTTAGACTATTAAAGCTTCATCGAACGCAGAACCGGTGGGCTAGCCAGAACCCATGGGTTTGAGGCCCTCCTCAGTGGGTAGGGCCGCGCATGTACTCATGCGTGCGTTAATTATGGCATGTCGCTTACATGCCATCGAGGTTCGGTGCGGACCGTGACCCGATGGCCGTTGACTGTGCTCGGTTAGTCGGTGGCTGGGGGCGGTTAGAATCGCCCTGGAACGTGGGTGTATCTAGTGTGACTAAAAGTAAGTGAATATAGTCGCACATGGACTTTCGCGAAACGCGAGAAGTTACCAATGCGTTATCGGAGGTAACTTCTTAAGCGGGTGTTTCATCCCGAAGACACCGCTGGGGAGAACTAATTCCGCAAAGTGGTGGTGCGTGGCAGTAAATTGGTTTTCCGTAAGAGAATACTCTTCTACTCCTTAACGTCAACCAGCGCAGGATTTCCCAAGTTTTGGCCATTTTAAACCAGCTAACAAGACAACCGTGCAAGTTGTTGACCTGATGGACAACCACCCATCAGCAGCTTTATCCTTCCGTCGGTCTAATGTGAGACCGTGATACT
The DNA here is from genome assembly GCA_933534255.1 of Iphiclides podalirius. Taxonomy (NCBI): domain Eukaryota; kingdom Metazoa; phylum Arthropoda; class Insecta; order Lepidoptera; family Papilionidae; genus Iphiclides; species Iphiclides podalirius. The sequence goes on from OW152837.1 coordinate 5,464,504, forward strand.
TCTCCGGTGGAGCTGGTATATTCATTAAGCTGGAGCTGTCACCGGCGGTCTTTCCGAACCGTTACGACCTGGAAACCTTCGAGAAGAGAGAATATTCTTTCCCGAAAGGCCGGCAACGCATTTGAAAGCGCTCCGGTGTTGCAGATGTTCATGAGCGATGATGGTCACTTTCCATCAGGTGACCCTCCCGGTACCCCACCCCTCCACCTTTTCCCCCCTGTTTGCCCCCTTTGTTCCCATAAAAGATGCTGATGAGTAAGTTGTTGATAATACATATTTGCACCATCACTAAATAGTATAAATCGAAGTCGTCCCGCTGTCTGTCTGACCCTATGTATGCTTAGATGTTTAATACTACGCAACGGTTCTTGATGCGGTTTTTTTTACCAGATAGAGTGATTCAAAAGGAAGGTTTGAATGCATAATACATTGCACCCATGCGAAGCCGGGGCGGATCGCTAGTATTCCCTAAACGGCATTTTAGACTTTGCAAACCGCCACGCGATAAATGCGAATAAAGCGTAATCGTTTTATATTCGCACTCAAACCGCTTTATGTTCAACATTACAAAGCTTCGCTGTCATTCTTTAAGTACGCATCGGAATTAACGCCTTCCAGTTTCGTGGGGCATGAAAAAGTTTTTTACGCAAGTTTCGTTACCGTATTCGGGTTTTATTGCTTAGTCTTAATTAAAATCTGAACTGTCTTTATATGGCTTTAATTAACTCAAATTATTATGGTGCCGACGTTTAAAGAGCACTTTCGTCGATTTAGGTACAGTAAGCCACATTTTAGGTAGAGTAAGCCACATTTTATGTACCTTTCGTACATATTTTGATAGGATTTAAAGTAAACTAATAGCCTATATGTTCCACTGCTGGGCAAAAGCCTTCTTTGTAGTACAAATGTTTGAAATCGTTTTTATATTGATTTGCAACTGCATTTCTTTCAATAATATAATAATGTATGTAAATGTATGTGAGAAAAAATGTATGTCGTTATTCGCCGTCTTCTTCGCCGAGCACGTGATAAATAAACACTTAAAATTGGTTGGTAACTGCACTCTATATATAGCGAAATTTGTTTGTAATTATTTCAAACCATATACCAGAGCCTATGTTGAACAATGTATAAGGAAAAGCCTTATACATTGTTCAACATAGGCTCTATAAACCCGAGGATAAGATATAAATCGGTATAAAACCTGTCCCATAATTAATAGTTGTCAGAACTGAATGCCTAATTTCATTTTGTTCATACTCGTGTGTATGTTTTTAGATAGAAGAGATAAATAAAAATATAGGACAAGTGGAAAGTAACTATGTTAGGTTCATATTAATGTTAAGTACCTGGAGGATGTTTTTTTTTGGTAAATCGTGTATTTTGGAAATTACATTTAGATACAAATTATTAAGTAATGAAATATGCATAATATGTATCGATCTTACCGACGTAATAATAAGAAAATATGAACTGGTGTTTTTCAGAAAAGAAAGAACTTTAAAAAAAGGGGAAAAAAATAACAAAATAACAAATCGACAAAAATAACAGATAAAGAAAGCAATGATCTGGAATCAAAAAAAAGTAATAAAAATAAATGTGTAAATGATCGTGATACGAACTACGGCCTTCCGTTTCGTGGCTGTTTGTTAGCGGCCGCCCGATTACAGATCGAGCTATTATAACATTTTTTTTTTCGGTGAAATTTACAGTCGTATTCGAATAATATTTTTCATTCCCTGAAAAGTGGGATAAAACGACATTTTCTAAAAATGAAACCTAGTCAGATCTATTTTTCGCCCCCGAATCAACGCACATACTAAATTTCACGAAAATCGCTGGAGCCGTTTCCGAGATTCCAATGATATATATATATATATATATATATATATATATATACAAGAATTGCTCGTTTAAAGGATAAGATTTCTCATTAAATTTCTAGTATAATTACAGATCATGTGTTAACGAGATCCTATAAATTTACACATATAAGAATCATTCGATTTGAAATACTTCATCCAATTCGTAACGATTTTTCTTTTAGTCTCCTATTAGAGCAGAAATGAAATTGGTGATGAGATCTTAGTAAAAGTCTTCAAGATCTAGATTGAACTCGTTTTAAATTTTCTGTACATGTAGATCGATGGTGAACGGTATCTTGTTATTATTTTCAATTGCTCTTCTTGACTTGACATAATTGAACGAATGTTCACAGTTAAATTTAAGGGACGCGTTACTTTAAGGCACATTTATTACACGAGGGAGAAGAAATATATGACGCAGAAAGAAGCTGTATACGGTATTGCATCAGTTTATCCGCGTTTATCTTTTGCTTGGTCCTTCGACTTTATAGTCGAAGTTTCACTAATTCTATCACGTTTCAGAAATGTCTTCAATACAAATGTGTCAATTATGTTCACATATTTTGTAAGGTTAACCGCTAGTCGGAACTTTGCTCGATTAAAAATTTACTACGGAAAATACTTCGCTGGTGTGGATTACATAGTTCGCTGAGGTCTCCATCGAGGCCACCCCTCAATCAACACAATGCCGTAAAAGTCAATAATAATAGGACAGATGAATCCGAGGCTAAATTTCGTCATTTCATCATTCGTTTAACTACATACGGCTCTTCGCTTATACGATTTCCCAACGGAGTGACGCAAAATTTCGTAAATAGCGAATCGATTTTTTTATCATACACCTTAATTATTAATAAAACTCGGTTGATTGGGAATGTGTTGTGGTCTTTTTATTGGGATACATGCGCTCAGTACCGCTTGTCGGCCTTCATAAACGAGCCGCGGTCAGATCCCGGCTTTTTTTCCGTTTCAATTAATTAACAATAAAATATAAAAGTTTACGACGCCAAATTGTAACACAGTTGTAAACATCGAAGTAGAAAATCGAATGTGATGTCTTAGATCCGTTTGATACGGAACAGTTCATAACTGTGCTGGTAGCTGTAACGTGGATAAGGCAACCTGAGACACCCCTCCCGTCTTAGTTTAGTTTATGATTATGAAACAATATTTATTTAGTTTAATATACTTTTCTAAAATGTTCGCACAGATGGTATAGTAAAATTGACACAATAAGTGAATTAACATAAATCTTCACGTAGATTAAGAGATCCTAATTTGATAATTTTCTTCGTTTAAGATTTTGTCTATTTTACGGTTTTACTAGAAATATTTAAGTATTACTAACTATAAAAGTTTTAGGATCACACACAGTTGGGTTTTAAATGCTATTAAATTTGATTCTGTGTTAAGTGCTCTGTTAGTCTTAAGACTGAACTGGGATGTCCGTATCCAACATTAACTTGAATTCATACGACAGTTAACATTTTTTTTATAGATCACGTATTCCTTTCCACACAGGGTAATTAAGCCACTATTGCTTAACGGCGAACTAAGATTTTTATAATTTTTTACATATGCAAGTTTCCTCACGATATTTTCTTTTGCCGCCCAGCCAGAGGTAAATCTTCACCCACATTAGCTACAATTTCGTTAGTACCGGTTTTTTGAGTTGATTGTTGATATGAAGTATTTTCTTGATGCCGTAGTTGATTAGTGTTGTAAACGACCGAGACTTTAAGACTCGAAATATCTCAGTCTGTCTTGAAGCAAAGACGCCGCAAAGCGTTCGAAACTTTGCAATTTAAAAATGCAAATTAAACGCGATAAAACACGTGAATAGTTTTATATTATGTCGCGTAATACTCCCGTAAACATGGACAATTGTTTCCGTCTATTGTTTCAGCATCTAACGGCGGTCAGCCGTCGCATCCTCACTAATCCAGCGGGCACCCGGCCGCCCAGAACAGCCGATAAGTTAATTCGGCGTCAAAAGCTCGCTCGTCGGCGGCGCGTCATGACGCCGATAAAAACTGTCTTCGAACCGGCGACCGGATTCATTCCGAGTTAGATCCACACAGCCGATAGCGTAGGTGTCGCCGCTGGTCTCAGAATTTTTTTACGTAGATACAACAGCCGTTGGTAACGTTTCGACGTTCGCCTATTTGTAATGCCTCCCGTGATTCTGGCCTAGCGGATGCATTTCTTTTAATCTGTTGCCCTAAGAAATATTGATGGATGTTTAGCATTATTCCTACGTTGTAAGTTTATTTTAACTGAAGTGCTTGTCTTTATATTACAGATTGCTATTTAAACTAGCTTAGATGTCAAAACATTAAAAATAAATCGAGCACTTGAATTAAAGTACTTTTACTTATTAATATTATACTTTATTATACATTACAGGAATGAAATATATAACTTATGTTGTGAACGAGAGATCATTTAAATAACTACAACTTCAATAATCAGTAAGCTTTCATAGTGCTCTAGGCCTAGAGTGTATTTAGGCGAAAGTTATTTTTTATGGCCTATAAAAAAATTTCCTCACGTTTTTTTACACAATCTTGATCCGAAAAGAACGAAGCTTGTGAAATGTGAGCAATACAAGTCTGCAACCGTATATGACGACCACAAAAGAACTTGCCTTCCATACCCATAATCTAATCGACGAAGTAAAGTATTTTGTAAAAAATTCCGAATATCTTATTATCTCTTAATCAGTGGATTGTCACCGACGGTGTAGACACATAAAATGACTAGAAAAGTACTATTTGAATATTAGACAAGTGTGTCTAACATTTTCCCTGAATACATAGTGATGTTTTCAGGTTATACGTCGCTGAAGAAATTTAAAGGTGCCGGAAATATGGGGCTAAAGAGACCGGTCCACTAACTTACTAGACTTTATAACGACTTGACTTACTGTAGTTTACAAATTACCATATCCAAATAAATAGACTGAATTAGCTAAGAGGTATAATGTTAAGAATTGAGAAACCGGCGTGTTCGTGTGTCAAGTGGCCGTGGACAACTAGGGGCATACAAAACTATAATTACGTGAACGGCCATCCGAATAAAATTCCTCGAATGCGGGTAGTGTAGGAATGCGTGGTGTCGATATTATTCAGCCCATCGATAAAAGATATCGATAAGGCGCACACCAAGCCGCGGCAGCGTCGCAGCACGCTCATTAAGATTATTAGGTAGCGAGATGGGGGCAAGGGAATTCAAGAGGCGTCCCAAAAAATCCGGAAACGACGTGTGTGATCCGTTAAAAAGTAAACTCCGACGTTCCATGCCGTATCGGAGCGATCCCGAGTGTTTAATGCCGCGTTACCATCTCATTTACGAGTGCACTATGAGATATTACGATAAAAACGATATTTTATTGACGACAATAATTCAATAATCACGTTTTACGGGCTAAAATGGCGACAGCAAGGGGAGCATCGAGGCAGATCCAAGTGGATCGACCGCATCGGGCGCTGGGCAGATCTGTTAAAGCATGTATAATGTATTGAGGAGCGAGTCGCTCATGACCGGGTGGGCTCCCACTCGATACGGATCCGATATTATCTCGATACGAGATTCGGACTCCGATTGCCTTAATTACCGTTAATGGTCCACAGGCCGTGGTGAGGGTTCTTTGAAACGCTTATGATTCAAACGCGCGACGTGGATTCCACGGGGACCAAATCGCCTTATCGTCGTCGGCGCGAGCTTTGAACGCGGCCAGTTTAGTTTAATTAAGATCTGTACTCTCGTATTCTTATTTTGTTGTCGGTGCCGCTGCGAAAAATCGCGGCACTCAGCCGCGTCTGCGTGGGCCCGACGCGTATCGGTTTTGAACGGGGGGGCAATTAAGTTCGCCGATAGCGGGATCGCGTTCGGCACTTTGTTTTGATAATTTTAACGGCCGCGGATCGGCTGACTCCGCTGTCTCGGCGGTCTCAGATTGGCTCTCTTGGTGCCGCTGTCTCGGACCGGCGGTCTCGAATTGGCTGTACTGGACCCGCTGTCTCTAGCCGGCTGTCTCGGTCTAGCTGGCTCAGATTTCTGTCTCGGATCGGATGCCACATATCGTTCTTTCGTGATCAAATCTAGCTGCATCAAGATTGTATTCGCATTTGTGTATTATTATTTTTTATAATCATTGAAACTAAATACGAAAGTGTAGCTCATTCTGCGCGGATTGGAGGATATTAGAGTATCAGAAAAACTGACGATAAGCTAAGATAACTTTACCATTAAGACATAAAGGACCGCCGTGGTGGAATGGAATTGACCACTTAACATAACTGTTCGAAACAAGCAAAATATCATTATTTACAAAATTAAAACTAAAGAAAACAAAGTTAATGAAATAAGAATATTATTTCTGTTACTTAACTTTTCAAAGTAAGTAACGTCAATGAGAATAAGCAAACTTAACAAAACTATGAACCGTTCATTCGTTCAAAAACTACTATTATCAAGCAGTGCAAAAGAAAGCTAATGAAAACAAACAATTCAGAACATACAATAGTATAAATAACAGTAAAACTTACCTGTATGTGGCATCTTTGCACCGAGATCTGTGAAAAGAAACAAAAAAATTCGATCAATACAAACGCAACTAATTAAACGCAATTAAAAATCACAACATCGTCCGTACATTATGGAACCAGTAGCGTGAATAACTTAAAAAGCCGACCCCAGAATTTATTGGATCGGTGAATAAGTTTCTTTTCTCTCGCAATCAGGCATGGCGATCGGCGCCCGGGACCGAAATTATTAAAACGCGTGACATCTTTATCGGCCATTTTGTTGCCTTTCCCGCCAACGTTGGCCGCCGGCCACGACACCTCTCGTGCGTAAAGCACAAGCATCGCTAGTGATGCCAGTTTGCTGAATTTTATGGAAATATCATCGTTATTTAATCACGTGTTCAGCTGTGAAGGAAAACATCGTGAGGAAACCTGGATATTTTCGAAATAATAACAAAAAATATTTCGAAGATATGTGAAGTCCGCTAATCCGCAGTGGGGTCGCGTGGTGGACTATGCCCTGATATCGTCTGTACACAGGAGGCCTTTGCCCAGCAGTGGGACATGTATAGGTTGATACTTTACTTTACTTTATCATCGGTTTTTTGTAAATAAATTCGCTTACGTTAACTTATGCAATGAGATCTGGCAAATACATTATGTTAATTTGTTTAAATTTTTAATAAAGGCCGGTGGACTGTTAGAGTATCACACTGTGGTAAGAGAACTCATGGACACCTAACAAATTCTGTGGTGTATAAATTTTTAAAAGACGAACCTTCGGTTATCTTGATCATCATGTACCTATATAAAACGCAAATGTATATAAATATTTCTACTTTACATTACTTAGCAGTGATATTTCACTGTTTTTGTGGTAGCAGAAGCCGCCACTATGATATTGTACCTTAGTAGGAAATATTTTGTTTTATGCTAGGCAGACAGGTTATTGGTGACACTGTGAAAATTTTAAATATCGGTTCCAAAGAAACAGCTCTTAACGGAGGTCTTAACCAGATACTATGCGGGTACTTAGTTTCAATATTATCCACGTTTTGATTATTGCATCTGAAGATAATATTCCAAGATCCACCAAAAGGTGGTTGAAAAAGTTTCCCATCGTATATACATTTACTTAAAATAACCTAAGTACGTTCAGTATTAATTTATTATTAAATTTCAAAGAAATACTTTCACATTAATGGCTTAGGGTTCATAACGACAATTTAAAGGCGTTTCTATATTATTTCTGTATATTTCCCATCACTAATCCCTACTTTGAGCCTTATAGCATGAAAGCAGCACGGTTATGATTAACCCACCCATAGCGCACCGATAACACCCTTAAATAATAATTTATTCAAATTAAAAATACTTATCAGAATATGATGCGGTACTAAGTCATGAATTAAGTATGCCGGTGCGTGCGAGACGTGGAAATGGACGCTATCGCAGCCTCGATCACCGTGAAAATCGAAAAAATAATCACGACTTAACCGACGCGTAAGCGTAACACGCGAATGTCAGTTTAAAAAAGCGCGCGAGTTCTCGCGCGGTGTTTTTAGGTTAGGATTTGTTTACCGAGATACTGTTTATTTAAAACTAGCTTTTCGCCCGCGGCTTCGCTCGCTTTAAACCGTTTACAACATTTTTTTCCCATTAATAAATAGCCTATGTCCTTTCTCAGGACTCTAGACTATCTGTGTACCAAATTTCAGTTAAATCGGTTCAGTAGTTTTGATGTGATAGCGAGACAGACAGAGTTACTTTCGCATTTATAATTTTAGTATGGATAAGTGAAGTGAAGGATCATATTGAAACTTATATGCTAACCTAAATTGGGATAACATATAATCTTACAGGGTAGATTAAGCAAAGCAAAACGTGTTCTTAGCAAAATGTACTTAACTTATAACTTAACAAAATGTACCCGGTCTTAAGTGATTGCCGCCCATGGACATCAGAAGCAGTTGCACGTGTGTTGGCAACTTTTAAAGGATGAGGCTACATAAAGGATTTGAGGCTACATGACTCACCAAAATATAAGTTGACAACATTATAGATAACAAAAATGTTAGGGAATTATAATATAAAGTTTATACTTTTTATATATGTCTATTATTTCCTGTATCTTTATGAAGGACTGGGATTTATGCCTATTACAAATAAAACATGGGAAACATTTTTTTTATCGCGCGTTTTGTGTATACTTAAAAAACACAAAACAACAAGCACCACAGCTAAGTATATAATAACAAAAAGTAAAAAGAAAATAAAAATAAAAATTATGTTATCTGTGGAAGCCTGCCGTGACCCTATTAAAAACGCGACCGCAGCTAGTTAGGGGCATGAAAAAAAAACTTTATCGTCCAATTTCCACGACGTAGAAGGGTAAGCGTATCGAAAGTATTGCGGAACCCATTAGCATAATGTTAGATGACAAAATGCTGTATTGTGTGGGTTATAACACGCCAACTAGCCCTCCGCGTCGAAGAATGAACAGTATAAAAGTGGACTTTTGACTCAATGCTTAATATTTCCAGTAACAATTCAAGCCATTCAAATATTATGCTACCGTATGTTTCACATAACTTAGAAAGATGTTCGAGCAGACATAACTACTAACTTTATTTATATACCTTGAAAGCTAACGAGGCGCTGAACAGAGTAAAAACTACTTAGTAGTTCTTTAAAATTAAGAAATATAACTTATCAGTAGAACAAATGACACAGTGTACCGAACCCCGTACTTGAACTAAATAAAGCCCCGTGCCACAGATAAAATCTAAGCGCGGGGCGTTCGAAACTAGCTCATGTCTCGCGCCAGTTTTCGCGTGATTGTAATAATTTGTGCGTATCTAAAGCTGAGCGTTTTATGGGGGCATTGTTGGGCGTTTAGGGTGTTCAGTTTAATGATTGTTGTAGGCAGGGTTCACGGGTACCGTGTCAGGGTCGCTAGCGTATAATTTGGGCAGGCCGGTTGAGTTTTACGCGTCGGAGTTAATGCCTCCGTTCCGTCGGTTCGGTTTTCCCGCGCGTTCCCGTTTTAGTTTCGTAAGTGTACCGTGTCAATTTAATCGTTCTGTTGGAAGGAGTACTTGCACGAACTCTGTCACGATGGAAGTAAAAAGTATGACTGGGATACAAATTAAAAGTTTCAAGTCGTTAAATGTTTAATATTAGTAGTCAGCTATTTATTTATACTTTATTTTACAAAAACATAACAAGTGCTGATTACAAATGAATGTAAATGAAGTAAAGTAAGACCCCGTGTCTTATCGCTCTGAAAACGATTTCTTCCAGACAACCATTGCTAAAGATTTTTAGCTAAAGAGACATAAAGGAAAGAGCACAGGGAGGTGTATATGAATCACTAATAAACTCAGGATTTAGTCCATGATATCATTATTAATACGTCAATGAAATAGGTAAATTCGAGAAACAAGTAATTTTTTTATTACCAAAAAACAAAACCGACTTATCTCGCCCTGTATAATATAATTCATACAGGAGTTCCCCTCGTATCTCCGGAGCCCAAAATCCAATACCAATGGGAAGCGCTAGTTTTAAAATAAAAAAAAGAATCATCAAAATCGATCCACTTAGTCGAAAGTTCTGAGGTAAAAAACATAAAAAAAAATACAGTCGAATTGAGAACCGCCTCCGTTTTTGAAGTCGGTTAAAAATAGCAAAAAAGAAAAAGGAGAGCATGAATTCACAGTTCCAAGTAACCAGCTTCTACTAGGTCTTTAAAAGAAAAAAAGAGACTTAGCTTGTCGTATATTTAGGCCAAAGATTTCCACAAACGAACAGCTGTCATTGTAAATTTTTTTTTGAAGAAGGAACGCCGGTCTTCTGTGAGCTCGGGGTACTTATCCAGACGGACCGACCCATGCATGAAACAGCCGAAGCTTTTGCGTAGCCCTACCACAGTTGTTTTTGTAATTTTAATTTGTATCATATTTTCAATAATTACGTTTACGAATACACATTGTTAGCTATGCGCTTTGTTTAAATATGAACGAATTTTAACAGGCGCGCGAAGTCTATCGCACCGTAAGAAGCAATCGCAAATATTTCACATTCGTGTAGACTGTGGAGCATGCGTGAAATTTATCAAGTGGCTGGACACGCACGCGACCGAAACGTGTTCAAAAGCTGTTTGAACTGGGCGGAATCAAAATATAATCTAATTCAGCTAGCTTATAACCTCAATGCTTTCATGCTCGTTTTAGGGTTCTGTACCCAAAGGGTAAAACGGTAAGACTCCGCTATCTGTCTGTCTGTCACCAGGTTGTATCTCATGAACCGTAATAGTGTCCGTTGAAATTTTCACAGATGATGTATTTCTGTTGCCGCTATGACAACAAATGAACAGAATAAAAAATATTTAAGCGGGGCTCCCATACAACAGACGATTTTTTGCCGTTTTTAATAGATAATTTTCAATTGGTTATTTTAATTATATTTATTTACAGATGGTTCTCCTTTTAAATTTAGAACATGAATGCAAATCACTATTTGAGTTTCCTCAAGTATTGAATGGATGTGCTATTTGAATTCGCCTAAGAATTTCTTCGTAAGCTCGTTTTAGAGGGCTGGTTACTTTTACTTCTCGGAAATTCTCATTCGGTCTTAACAACACGAAGATATCTTAACACGGCACTGACAGAACGCTAAATTATACGCTTGCCTTTAAAAGATATTCACATAAAGAACGCAATTACCCAGAAGGGTTCTGTATGAGTTGTTAACTTGATTTTAAATAATATGACGAGAAAAAAGTTTCAACGCTTAACAAGTATTTTATGCCTTGTCCTCTGCAATATAGAGGAATGACGAATTGTTTTTGTTATGCCTATATTGCCATTATCCTAACGATTGCACGATAAAACTCGTAAAGGGTGACCTGTCAATAATTATTTAAATTTTTTTAAAAAATTTAAAAAGTTGTGGAAAAATCGATGATAAGCTTTTCGCCACTGCGATGTTTTTTTTTTTTTCATTTTAAGTACAGAGAATTACACTATAGAAATATATCCTTTAAATTTTTTTGAGTATTCCGAAAATAATGATAATAAAATTTTTCTTGCTTTATTTCCAGCTTAAAACCCTGAAAAGTATGCAAATATTTATTAATAGCTCTTTTTTCAAAGTTCCTTTTACGGAATTGTCGAGGATAATTCTATGTTTTGTTTTATTATTTGATATTTAAACATTTTTTTCTTTTTCAATTTATTATTTGATGCGGCTGTGAATATGAAATACTATAATATACAAATCAAACTGTTAACAGTATTATGACTGGAACATTGTCGTACGCTTAAAAAATATAAAGAGCATTTTCCACGAAAGTATTATGAATGGAATTACGCGCTGTAAAGTGCATTTTGTACCCCCATCAGAGGGATTCCTGCAGTGACGTCTATGTGCATGCTTCGATTAGAAAAAACCGGGAAAAAATTTCCCCCGACGATCACATATCCCAATCACGTCGCGCCATGTCGGTGCGCCAAAAAATCCGGGAGCAATCCCGGCGGCCGGGATTCCCGCTCGGACGATTCCGGCGCTGCGCGCGGATCCCGCACAAAAAAACCCGCGCCCCGGACTTAAGCGAACTAGTGGCGAATTGATTAGCATAAGCAACGCCTCGGGGACCCCCCACGGCTAAATCTCAATTAAGCTACTTGTCTTCGCACTAGCGCCGTGTGCGTCCGGCGCTATCGCGATGGCGCGGCCGACTTTATTTTCTGCTGGATTTTATACTAGACGCCTCGGTGGTCGCCGCTCGCCCGCGGATTTAGCGATTTATTTAACTGAACCGAGCTGAGACTCGTTTGCCGAATGTGTTTGTAATGAGAGGGCCGGTTTAGTTCATTCAGCGTTGCAATTCTGCTCCTTTTTTCGCAGCATTGGTGATGTAAGCCCTTTCTTAATTTCAGTTTTGTCTTGTTTCGCTCGTGGCAAACGTTTATATGGTAATTAAATGAGTCCTTGGGTGAGTTGGTCATCCTGTTTCAGTTGGGGGCAACGTTTATTTGGTTATTAGTGCTCCTAGGGTAAGTTGGTCAAGTTATGTGAGGAGTCATGCAAGTTTTCACTAAGGTAAGTGGTAACCGCCGCCGATAGATTTGGCCATACCTTTGGGATTGCGGATGTTTCCTAATAGTGTAAAGCGTGGGCTCCTGTTATCTCACATACCAGATTACAAGCATAAGTATACAAACTTCCGCCTCACGACAGTCTTCTGCGAGGCCATGAAACTTCCCTGGCCTATTCGTCTAACAGCAAAATCTGACGCGTTGCCCCACCACGGTAATATTTCAAGTTTTAACGAAATTTGGGTTTTTTGAAGATGGAGACTGAATTCGTACTCTTGCGTTGAATGAATTAAAAATAATAATACAAATGAAAAGACAGCATATAAATCCGTGTACTCACCACGAGATTTATGGGGGGCCGCAGAGGTAGACGTTTGAACAAATACGGCGTCTTTCATTCAGCTGGCGGTAGGCGGATCTTTAGGGTCGGCAAGTGTTCGGACCGCCCATTCATTTAATCGACCATGGTCGCTCGTGAATGCAAGAGAAATACCCAAAACGTTCGCCGTCGGAAAACAACTTAATTATTCCGATCTGGTTTTACGTTTCGGCCCAATTTCCATACCCGCTACAGCCTGGGTTAACGTCATTGTCATGTTTATTAATAATTGACAGTTAAGTAAACTAAAATATTTTTTTATTTATGTACTTGCACCAGCTCCTGTTGCCTTTGGTGTCAATTACTTAATTAACATCGAAGGCGATGTTACTGAAATAGTTTGCCCAAAAGTTGATCAGATTATAAATACGAATGGTATTTGGGTGATGACTTGGTGGCGCTGGGGGTTGTTTGGGCCTAGAGGTTTGATTCTGAAACGGACAAGTATTTGTGTGATCCACAGGTAGCTAATTCATCCGGGTCTGGGTGAATGTTTCCAATGAGATTAACGTTAAATTCAGACAGGCGGCCCGTCGTAAAGAAATCTAGTCAATACCATTAACAACAGGATTCACATATTGTGTCTACCCCACAAAGGGCAGCAGAAAGGAGAAGAAATTTAGTTGATTTCATGATTTTTATTAACACAACGAATCTAACTGATAAAGCGCTTTCTGTTATTGCCAATATCAAGGTACTAACTACTATCATTGCTAGGACAAAAGTTGGTCATCCTGTTTCAGTTGGAAAAACGGAAAAAGTCCGTTACATAAATAAAGGCCGACTTCCAACGTGGCAGTGACAATGAAGTACAAATATAAATGCCACTACTTTCTTTCGACGCTAAAACAAGCGCGCTCCCTAGCCTATATATTGCATTGGGCTCCGCTAACATTACTATCGAGGTGTGTATCTTTGGATTAATTAATAAGGAGCGGCCTGTGTCACCGGGCCCGTAACAAGAGCACCATTTGAACACATTAACGGGTAAATATATCTTCATTATCCGCGTGCCGCTTGGCGGCGAGAAGTTGCTTGCGACGCGGCCGCATGTTACACCGACGCGAAACGTTTCTTCGAATAGTTGTGTCTCTTTTAATTCGAAACTGGCCAGTTTTTTTTATTCAACCAATTTTTTTTATTCGATACTGGCCAGCGCTCGACTGCCATCACTCCTGGTGGTAAGTGGCGATGCAACCGTTGAATATGATGCGTGTGTGTTTATGTACTTAAGCGATATTATCGGAATACTAGAAATATATTAATCGTTTTAAATAACCCCTTAATCAAACATGATAAACCCGTCGATGCGATAGATCCATATGATAAATTTATAAAAGTAAAAAATAATTATACAATTTTTATTAACCTAAAAGGTAATTTATTATAATAATTCATTAAAATAAATAGGAATGTTTATTATAAACATTTCGCCTCAACGAAGAAAAGAGGTATATTTCTTATTACCTCTAAAGCAATATTAAAACTTTTTTATATTAGTGGCTATTTGTTTTAGGTACCTAATTGTCTAGTAAAGTATTTTATAATATTTATATCTAAAATAATCTTTAAACATTTTAATTTATTTAAGTATTATTTCTATCTACATTATATATTATTTATTAGTACTATCTACATTATCATTATACATTATATTATTATTCTCTACATAGGTTGTGCAGAGGTTCAACTCTCTGATAGCAAGATATGATAGATAAGTTGACGTGCAAAATTGTCTTTGTCATAAAACCACCTTTCTATCATTTTCTTTTCAAGATAAAGTTTAAATAATTGAACAATAAACGACTGCGTGCCTTACAGCGACAATGAAGCTCGCCCCGAATTAAATTTGCGCGAGCGTGTTCTCCTAATCTCGTTACGCGACGGTGTGATAGGCGGCTGAGTGAGCTCGAATGTTCGCCGCGGCCAGATAAAGATAGCGACACCGATGAATGCCCATTTGCATTTATGTGCCACACAACGCGCGACCACCCTATGTAATCCTGCACTCCTGTGAGTTTCGTACTGTGCACATATAAGGCGTGAGCTTAGTGCAACCGAACGTAGTCAAGCAACTTCGATACTGGCACCGATGAAAATGTTAACAGTATTAGTAGTTTCATTTAATATGTATGATATTCGCGTAAAATCAAGAAAACAATATGTTAACCGTAGTTTAAGCATGAGAGATATTCCAATATCTTTTTTAAAAAAAGATATTGGAATATCTTTAATTTCTTTAAGCCCAATTTTCAAAAGGTTGTCAACGGATCTGTAACCCTCGGGTGAGGCTGATGTCCATGGGCGGCGGTATTCACTTAACATCAGGTGAACCGTCTGCTCGTTTGACATTTTTTCACATAAAAAAAAATAAACCAGTGCTTGTAACGTTATCCTCTGTGGTGAGGACGTTTTACGAACAAACTACACGTGGACAAACACCCAGTTCCGTATGATTATCTGTGGGTCACACAAATAGTTGTCCCGGGTGGGAACCGAACCTATGACCCCCGGCGCTGAAGCCAACTGATCAACTGCGCCACGATACCTCGATATCAAATGGGTATTGCGTAAAAAACCTGTAGCGCTGGTCGAAGCTTAGCTTATCAGCACCGCAGTGGATTTCGAGAGGTGGACATTCTGTTCCTGTGTCTGATCTTAGGTGTGGTGGGGCCACGAAAGTTGCACGAATGGGCAGGTCCATTCGGGGAAGTACCACGACCTCACAGAAGACCGGCGTGAAGTAGAAGTGGAAGGAAAAGAAGAAGTGAATTCAAATATATCAATAGGTGGCGGTGATCACTTAATATCAGGCGATTTGCCTTAGCTCTTTTGCCAACTTCTCACCTAAAAAAATCAATCAATCAATCATCGTGTATTGGATTGCTCATTAAACTAATTATAAATGTGCAGCAAAAATATAAATATACAATATACAAACCTCTCATGGAAATGTTATTTAAAAATGGCTAATTGCAAACAATTGTGTGCACGAGTTAAGTCAATAGAATTATTGCTACGCACGATTGGTGTAGTTAAAGTACCTCGGTACAGCCCTCTAATGCCCGAAAATTAATGTAGCCGCGCGCATTATTTATTAACGCGGCCCGCCTTATTAAGCGAACGGCCGCGCTGCGAGGCATACCGTTAAAAAGTAACCCATTACTCCGTTTGACATCGGGAAAAATGGCAGAACAGGACGGAATTTGCATTTCCGTGCCGCATGAAACCCCGATTCCGCGTGTAAAGCTCGAAAATTTTAATGAGTATAACAGAATTTACATGTTTTCGCCTCGTTTGCTCGGTGACGCCGGCCGCTCCGAGCGTAGTTATCGTAGAGTAAATGCCTATAGCAATTCCCACAGCAAAGGGCATGGGCAAAGGCCTTCTCATTATAGAGGGTATTTTCAGGTTTCCGTGCTAAAAGGGTATAACAATACTCTATTACTAAGAATCTGCTGTTTGTCTGTCACCAGGTTATCTCATGACCGTGATACTTAGACAGCTGAAATTTTTACAGATGATGTGTTTCTGTTGCCGCTATAACAACAAATACTAAAAAACGGAGTAGAAAATATTTAAGTGGGGCTCCCATACAATGGACTTGACTTTTTTTTTACAGTCTTTATAGAGAAGTGTACGTAACATCGTGCGCGTGTCCGAATCGCAGTTAGCCGGTTTTTAAATAGATATCTCGTTGAATCGTATTTATTTACCTATTCTCAGTGGGCGAGCGACGATGACGTTACTTGAGATTTATTAAATATGAACTGTGACAAATGTGACTTCGAAACTGTACTTAGTTGAGAAATAACGTTGGCTTGTTCTTTGAAGGCACCTAACAAGTAAAGTAAGTTATATCATCATGAAAGATTTCTCTTTTAAAAAACAGTGACAAATGTGATTTTGAAACAGCAATTAGTCGAGAAAATAACAAGTATATATACCTTACATCACAATTAACGATTTCCCTCATTAAAGACTGTGACAAATGTGACAATGAAATTATAATCAGTCGAGAAATAACGTTGGCTTATTCTTTTAAGGCACCAAAACAAGTAAAATTAACATGTTTAAAACCCTGCCTACATTACCGATCGAAGCAGAAAATACGAGACTTCAATTACCAATTTAAAGTAATCGGTTTTTGCGTTTAAAAAAGAGGCTCTTTCATTGTTACCGATATCAATGTTCTGCAGCATCATCCGAGTAAATAATTTTCGCGGACGCTCGAATCCCAACGTTGTTCCGACGGGGGAAGATCGAAAATTGGGCGGTTGCGTTTCACCCCCGGAGGCGCTCATGAATTGATATGGACGGGAACAAGTCTCGTTGGAGTAATTGGTAATGAGGCGCTTCGAGGGGACAGAAGTCATGTGATCAGTCGGTACGTCCATAAAATTACATGGTCATAAATTAGGATGGCCCCTGCCGATGTTTGGTATTTTGATTTTACGTGCGGCGCTTTACGACGTAAACTGCAGCGAGAGGAATCCTTCTACATAGTTCAGTGGATGTCACTAAAATCTGTGCTAGCGTTACTAAACTTGGGTTTTCCGATGCTCATTTTTTATGGGGGCAAATGGCTCACCCGATGGTAAATTATCATCGCCCCCCATAACGCCTGCAACACCGGAGGCTTTATAACAAATACCAACTTAACTTATTAACTAACACTTCTTATGGTAAATGTGCCATAAGTTAATGTGTCTGTGGGAGATATGATGCTGAAACTGATTTAAGTTTTAGGTGCACGTATTGCCTAGATCTTTTAGCAGAAACTCTTTACGTTTATGTTCCGATGTGAGACAATCTAAAACCTTTATACTTTGTAATCGATTTGAGAACTGCGTCTTTATTTTTATTAGATGTTTGGGTTAAAAGAAAATAATGCTTATCAAATATTTATCGAATACTTAATCTGTGTTGCTTATTATATTAACAACGGCATCGCTAGCCCTAGCAAGACTTCTAATGACTAAGACTTCGTTGATATAATAAGAGAAGTAGGACTTCTCAACGCCATAAAGCATACATTATCTCGGCGGCAGGACCAGGGAACAGTGTTTGTTGTTGCACGAATGGGCGTCCAGGTTAGATATCACAGTTTATTAGAAAACGACCTCACTGAATTTGTACTGTGTAAGAAATAAAACTTGGACGAAATCATTAAAATCTAAAAAGTGGTTTTACCTTGATGCGCGCACAAAAGCAGACCTCTATCATTATATATAATTCGATTTTGCACACACATAAATGTTTAGTAAGCAAAGTACTATTCCGTAAGATGTACTAGAGCGGCTTATTAAAAGCAGTATTCGATACTCACTTAAAAGTATATGATGGCGTTAACGAAAAATGTAGTAACCGTTAACGGGAGAAGCACCGTCTCTAACGAGACACGTCTGTTGTACTTCCACGTGATCAATAGAGAACACGATTTTAATATAAACTGTGAGGTTGAAGGCTTTTATGCATTGCAGTTAGCAAGATCAGGGGTGTAAAACCGTCGGAAAAGGCTATCTTCCCATTAGACGTTGAGCCATTCCTTACCTAGTTCATTACTTCTGGAATTCAATGACATCGTCTGTGATTGGCATTAAAATTCAATTTCCACGTACGGGCGTTAATCGCTCACACTTTATCCCTGTTTCATTAGGCTAGAATTTTATGTCGTGTAGCACTGCGGCCATCCAGTAGGTACTGTCGCGTGCAGCCGCATTGTGGTAATTATTTTTTCTTAAATCGAGGTCAGCTACAACCAAAATTGTTGCGCTAAGTAAGCGTTGTTTGATTAGTTTAGTTATTTATTGTAAGTACGGCATTTTTAATTTGAAATGTTGGCAAGGGAGCAGATGGTCCACCCAACATCAACAATACATGACGGTTCGCAGATATGTTACCAACATTATTAAAAAATGGCCAAGGATTCCGTACGGTAATCTATAAAAGGGCAAAAAATTTATATCTGTTGTATGGCAACCCCACTTAAATATTTTTATTCGGTTTTTTAGTATTTGTTATTATAGCGCCAACAGAAATACATCATTTGTGAAAATTTTAACTGTATAACTATCACGGCTCATGAGATATAGCCTGTGGTTACAGACAGACAGACAGTGGTGTGTTAGTAATAGGGTCCTGTTTTACCCTTTGGGTACGGAACCCTAAAAATGGGCTCCGTTTACCTTATTTCCTACTGCTGGACAAAGGCCTTATAATTTAAGGGTAATTTTTTTTTATAATTATTTTGAAAATATGTATGTTTTATCAAAAGCACAAATTTTGGAAAACATGGAAATAAGCATTAGCAAACGCCAACATGATTTTAAAATTATATTTTTAGAAAATTTAATATTCATAAACGACATATAATGCGAAATTTGTGGCGCAGACGTAGTGGCTAAGTATGATAACTTCGGTGCTGGGGGTCGTCGGTTCAGATCCCACACGAGAAAACTCTCGTTCTTCTACACACATATAATTGTTCTGGGTCGCCGTTCGATGATCCCAAGGACAGGCGGTCTAAAGAAATTGTCAACAACGTTAATAACATGAACGACCATGAAACTCTGAAAAGAGTTCGGAACGTCGGGAATTATAATCAAACGCGATAAATCCGTAAAAAAATCTTTCATTTATGA
Source organism: Iphiclides podalirius (assembly GCA_933534255.1). Taxonomy (NCBI): domain Eukaryota; kingdom Metazoa; phylum Arthropoda; class Insecta; order Lepidoptera; family Papilionidae; genus Iphiclides; species Iphiclides podalirius. The sequence continues at coordinate 5,484,022 of OW152837.1, forward strand.
AACGAATTTTTAGATTCTGGCTGCAATTGCCGACCGATTTTAAACAATGATGTTTTAACAAAGATGGCGCATGTTCGTACTGCGCGGCGTTTAAAAACTGTTCCGCTTTACATTATCTCACATATACAAGTGAATGCGACAGATGATATAGAACGTATGATACGGAAAGAGATAGCAATCTATAGAAATGAAATCTAGTTACACAAATTCGCCGTAATTCGAGTTCCGTGTTCCAAGTTTCCGTACCCTAATGTCGTATCTACCTCGTATTCGTATGATATCATTGAGTTTAGGCGTCGGGCGAAACGAAATCACCCACGGCGGCCGCAAGATGGCGCCTGAAGTCATGTTAAATTCAAGCGGCGATCGCTCGGGACATCGATTAGCGAGCGCTTCGCCTTTTTCGCGGTCGCGGCCAGCCCAAAGGGCTTTATGACGCCGTGCGACGAATTCGTCATCGCTAATGAATAATCACGTTCACACAGTTTATTCCCGTCACGCGATGCGCTTTCGCCCACCGGAACACGAGTTTTCATTCGGTCGCGATGACGCGATATTTGCCGGCGGGCTGGCGTTTTTGACATATGATCCAGTACGCGCAGGAGACGCGAAAGGGATGGTGAGGCAATTTATAGTTGTGTCAACTTCGTTGTTATAAGTTAGGTGAAATTATTGAAAACTTCGGGCCACACAGCAGCTGAACGGTTACACGAATGGTGAGGCTTGTCCAGGCATCACAGAAAACGACGTGAAGTGTTATGCCTTCACGCGGTCGACATCGGATCCACTTTTTTAATGTTAGTAACGCATCTGCCACCCGTTTGCTGTTGTAGATAACCATTGACGACGGTAATCACTTAACATTCTTCTTTGTGATATTTCGTGTAACACACTTTTGTATTGTTGTCGTTATGTTTTAGAGTCACACAAATAGCTCGAAAAACATAAACTTTATTTAGGAACATGCACTTACTTACTTTCAATGTACTTTCGTTTTAAATGTGTCTCGTTACGAACATGTTTCTGGCCAGTTTCGGGTTTTTTTTAATATCGACTGTTGCCGGCTTGCCCGTATCATTATCGGCCGTCGTGTTGCGTCGCGGCCGGCTAATCGCGCGGGACTAAGTAGCCACTTTTAGCACCTCTTCGGTCAAATTATCACGTTGACATGGAGCCGGTGCGGTGGCCAGCTGATGCCCCGGGCGTCGCTATCAATCCGTGCGTGCATAGTTATTGATAGCGTCGATAAAATAAGCAATCGCCCTTACCGCCTTCGCTTACGGCGCATAATGACGTGGCATATCGATATCCCAGCGACGGAGCGGCTTGGCGATTGTTTTCGCGACGATTTTCGGCGCGATTCTCGCTCGCTCTGCGGGCCATTTGACAGGCGGAGGCGGGGAGCACGCCACTACGCGTCACTTACGCTGGCTATAAAATGCCGCCAACCGGCCCCGAATTACACACTGCATCGGTGTGAAGGCGCGAAAATTGGGTGTAAAGACTGCTACAGTCATCAGCCGCTCATTATACAGTTGTTAAGGTGGCCCGGGAGCACGCGATATATGCAGCGACGCGCCAATGGCCCCTGCTAACTTATCGGCGAAACGTCTAATTGTTTCCCCCAAAAAGGCAACGACATTTCTCGGAGACGGTAATTCGATCGGTTCGCTTGGTGGTACCTTTTTCCTTTCATAAAAAAAAGAAACTTAAGCGGTCGGTATATATTAACGGTCGCAACACTTTTGTGTAATTGTCTTAAATTATGTAACGGTTAAACGATAAAGTGATTAACTTTGCTCCAATGTTGCAGTTAAATGCAAACTAATATCTCGGGTGCGAAAAATTAAATCCTCCTTTCACACTTTGGACGGAAAATTGTTTCAATTATATCACACGTCTGGAAGCACTTTCCACTGCTTTTTCCTTTTTGGATAAAAGGGCAGATGGTCAGCCTGGTGGTATTACAGTACATTAAAATAATTGGGTATTTTTATTTCATTTTATTCGGTACACAAAACAGCAAACAGTAATATACACATCAGAATAAAGTTAAATAAGGTGAACAATTACATACTGTCAGCCAAAACTATGCGTACACAACATGCTACGATATCATGGCAACAATATTTTATCCTTAATTTACACTAGATAGAAAAAAACTGAAAACAAAAACTGCTAAAAAATAATATAAAAATAAGAAAGGGAAAAAAATACCAAAAACCTTATGTGATACTTTGTTTGAACGTACTTAGTTTTTGGAAGAATATGCCTATAGAATGATTGCAAGTTTATTGTAGATGGAACACATTCTGTAAATGGGTTATGTTGCGCGACCATAACTGTGCTGGTATTAGGTTGTGTTTTTAAAAGTCGAGGTGGCTTTGTTTTAACTAAGAATATATAACTTCGAGATTTTGGCAAGGTAAGGATGTCGACCATTTAACTTAATGAATGGTTAAAGCGTCTGGCCGCGTAATCCAGAAGACGCGGGTTCAAATCCTGATAGCGGTAAACATTTTTGTGACAGCTTTATCTACACATGTTTTTAAGTTTCATATTTAGTGTAGAGACCAGCACTAAAAATTAAAAAAAAACTATGTGTGTACTTACGTATGCAGGTAATAAGTTATACTTTTTTAATATAACAGAAAAAAACAACTATAAACTTTATATCCTGTGCCAGTCAGTATTTGTCTTAAAGACATGAAATTGTATCTATAACGGTTTAATTAAATAACTTGGAATTATAGGTAAATGTCAAAAAGTTGTTATTAAAAACGGTGATGAGTTTGTTGATGTTGGTCACTTTGCCACCAAAGTCATCATATCGCTTTCTAAATGTCGGTTTGCGAGCATCGTAAAAATTCTACTCTCATAATTTTACCCAAACGCGTCAAAAGAAGTTTAACTTTAATAAACTACTCTGCGTCTATTTTTATTTGAATCAATTTGATAAGCAGTGGAAAACACACTAAAGTCAACTCGACCAAACCTTTTTAAATTCATATAACTTGCATATGTAACACGTGTTACAAAAATCTCGTATCCTATACATCTGATCAGCTCCTAAAAAATTTCAAAACGATTTAATATAAACTGTTTTTATGAAACTTTTTCCGTCTATCATACTGTTGACTGTGAAACTTTAATTGTCATGAATAACGATTCAATATAAACTGTTCCTAAAAAACTTTTTCCGTCTATCACTCTCTGTGTAACTTTTAATCGTAATAAATGTCACAAATAATTTGAAGACGGCTTTCGAAGAGCGAGCTAAAATTAAAATCGAGCCCGCGTCAGAATCCATTCGTAAATTACACTATTGGCAGATTGCGATATAGCGTAGAATAATCCAATTTATACGCGTTTCGAATGTGGAAATCGATTTAAGAACTCAATCAACCGAGCAACAATAGTGAGGTCGCGGCGATAATTTGTTTACTAACAAGGTTTCTGTAACTCAAAGGTTCTGAGATTGAACGAACATTGTCCTTCATTAACATATTTTATGTGAGAAAGTGGCTGACGAGCAGGCGGTTCACCTGATGTTAAGTGGTAACCGCCGCCCATGGACATTTGCAACACTCTTAGGGTTGCAAATGCGTTGCCTACTTTAAACAAAGTGGGCTCCGGCTACCTCACTCACCAGACGAAACGCGAAAGTATTTGTCATACTTCCACTTTACGCCGGTTTTCTGTGAGGTCGTGGTACTTACCCGGACGAGCCTGCCCATTCGTGCAACAGCCGAGGCTACTGCGTGGCTCTACCACCGTTATATTCCAATAGCATCTACCAAATTTGTCCAAAATAACCCCATCTCTAGAATGTGTTCCATGTACAACAAACTTACAACCATTGATGAATCACAATCAGAAGTTAAGTGCATTCAACGAACTATTCGAGGCACATAATGTTTTTATTTTTTTTTCTTATTTTTTGCTTTTTATTTAGTTACTTTCAATACCTTTGTCTTTTGGTTTTTTAAATTTATAACTTAATATTGTTTAATTATATCGAAGCATGTGTACATATATTTTGGCGGACTGTGTGTATAAGCTACCATTATTAAGACTATTGTTAAGATTATTGTACTGTTTCCTGCTCTATGTACCAAATAAAATAAAATAAAAAATGTACCTTATATTAGGTGAATCGCCGCTTGCTTTCCAAATTCTTATAGAAAAAAATATTCATTGTATTTACACGGATATTATACAATATGATTAATTGAAAGTATTTTACGGATTGTATCGCGTTTTATTTTGATATTATAAATTTTCATTTTCATTTTTATAAATTTAATTTTTACAGCGTTTGTTGTCACGGGACGGTCTGCGTTTGACCATTGACTATTATCGCTGTGTTCTATGATCATAAAATCGGTTAAATAGTTTCATTCGACCAAATGGAACTTATTCCACGTATGCCTTGGTAGTATTTCATGAAGTTTTCAGCACGAAGGTTTCTTTTTTTTATGTGAAAGTTGGTAAGCGAGCCGCTGGTATACCGCCGCCCATGGACATCTGCTACGCCCGAGGGTTTGCAGACGCGTTGACTAACTTAACTTTTTTGAAAATTGTTTCGATATTGAAAAACATTATATACTAATTGTTAAACATTATCACATTCGATAACTGAGCCAGTTTAGTTTTGATCGCTATTTTATTTTGGTTTCCATTGCGTCGTACTCTAGGAAAATGATGAAATGAAGATAAAACATGGTAAATGTGGCAAGGTTTTTGTTAGCCTTTCATTTACACAGTTGATCAACATGCCACTTATTATTATGTAATGTATTGGTTCTAAAATCATGAATCTTTTGTGAAACATTTCAAAACATATATTTCTTATAAGCACGTTACTAATATACGTGTCTAATTCAACGGTTGATTTAAAAGAGCATGAACAACTACGAATAAAAAAAAACTTGGCTGTAGGCATATTACAATTAATTAATATTCATTGGGTTTCAATTATATTATGTGGCAACACTGTAAAATCGTGAAGGTTGCCCTTTAATAGCTGATCTCAAAGCAAAATAAGCAATAGCTCTGCGCGTCTCAGCTTTATTCCTGAAATAATTTATAACAGTCCCGTTCCGAGCTTTTTTATTGTTTTTGAATATAGTTTTTATTGTAGTTAAAATGAATTAAATTATTAAACTCTTGTATTTACGCGAATACTTAGTGTAAAGTATCATGTAAATTGTAATGGTAAGTAGACAGACTTACAGAACGTTATGAAGTTTTCGAAACGTAACTAATTTAAAATCAAAATATATGGCGATAAGATCCATAAAATAATTACTCCGTGGCGCGGTTGCCAAGATATTGGCTTCGGCGTTGGGGGCCGTGGGTTCGATCCCCACACGGGACAACTATTTGTGCGACCCACAGATAGTTATTTCGCATCTGGGTGTTTGTCCTCGTGCAATTTATGTCTGTAAAACAGTCTTACAACACAGGATAATGATATCCTAAAATGAGGGCAATGTATTAAAAAAATTAAAAAAAAACAATTAACCACGAAACGTATTCATATGAAATACAATAATATTTAACTGTGGCATGGCCACGCTATTCGCGCAGTCTTCGCTGTTGCACGAATGGGCAGGTCCGTCCGGGGAAGTACCTCGACCTCACAGAAGACCGGCGTGGAGTGGAAGTATTACACTTCTGCGTTTTGTCTAGTGAATTAGGTTACCGGGCTCCACTTTTTTAAAAGGCGGCGACGCATCTGCAACTCTACGGATTTTACAAGTGTCTGGCGGCGGTTATCACTTAACATCAGGTGATGGCCAGCACGATTTCCATCTTCTCATTAAAAAAAAATCAATAATTTAATTATATGTAAATGAAAAAACATATATAAATGCACTATTTATATATTTTTATTATTAATTATTACCCTTCATTTGTTTCCTCGTCTGGTTGGGTTTATAAATAAAAAGAAACATGTAGATAAAGCATTATTGCCATTTATTATTAATTCATTTAATAATGAAATTTATCCCTAAGGTAGTTATCCTATTTGAAATCAAATCATTTGATTATCCTGTATTGTTTCTTTGTGCGTCTTCAGAGTAAGTGACAACCTATCTTTGTAGTTGTGTTTAAAATAAGCATAGATAAAATAGAATACATAGCATAGATTAAATAGAGAGAACTAAAAATGTGTTAAGTTTAACACGGAACAGGCATATTATGACACTTCTGAAATTTAGCACGCTTAATTATCGTCAATTACAAATTCTTGTTATTAGCAGCAAAAAATCGCATAATTCTCGCGTTAATTTCGGTAACAGCATATGTACATTTATGCAAATCTTTTTAATTAGAATAACTATAAATATTCATTAAGCTACTATGATGTAATCGTTATAAGCGTATAAACGCAGTAAATGGAACCGTTTTGTCATTAATGCGAACAAAGCATAGATTCATCAAAGAGTTAAGAAGTTATAAGTGCAAAATCATTTTAACGGATAATTTGTTGTTATATTTCAATCAAAAATTGTACTTTGTCAATAGGTTAAATCGATAATACGGCCTAAATATACTATATCATACATACGTAAGGAGCTATTTATAATGATATCTGGAATGTACAAAGGGTCATCTAGAATTATGATTTTAATTTTTAAAGCTATTTTTTTTTTACAATCGTCATTGAATATTTTTTGTAGTAAGTAAACAGTACAGACGTATTACTACATAAATACAGCAAAGTATTCGTAACGTCGGGAATGTAAATTTAAATCAAATACAATATCTTAATCTTATAAATGGTTGCATTTACATTGATATGATTTTTTTAAATTGAGTGGTTAGTTTCTATTTTGGATTGTTTATTAAATTTTCTAGAGAAATTTTTACAAACCATGAGTATGCATATAAAAATAGTATTTAAATTGTTTTCACTGTCTCACTAGCTTTTAATTCAAAGAGATTGGAATATTATGACACTTCTAGAAGTATCAGTGTATCTGATAATATCAGGAGAACCACTCGCTCATGAGGACTGTCACCCGTGGTAACTTACAACAACAGACAATTTGCAAGAACGCTGCCGTCCACTGAAAGCTTCCATCCAGTAGTAAGTGATTTTACAAATCTGAATATATATATTTTCACTATAATAACTATTCTTTCCACTAACTATTTTATATATTTTACCGCGTTTTATTTTGTTTTTAACTTCCCGAAGTTTAAATCTTTACAGTGTTAACGATTACGGGACAGGTTAATTGTTCCGAAACATTAAAAGTGAAATAAAACTGGACAAAAATCGTAAAATAGTTTTATGCAAGCATACGTAATAATAGCGTAAACACAAAAAATCGCCTGCATATAATTTGGATTACGGTTTTATTTATTTACGAAGCAGTATTATCCAAGACCAGCTAAAGCTACAAACCCGTACCCGCGACAGCTTGTCCTTTAAACCGTAAACGCATTAAGCAATGGGGGCGTCTTTGAACGCGGCACGTTTAATTTGAGCTAAACGCACGCAAATGTTCTAGCGTTTTCACGTGTTCACATGTTCCCACGCGGAATAAGTGACATATAACTGTGTGTCCAAGGAACTTAAGTCGGTGTTAATGTTATGTTAGTCTTACTTTGATATGAGGCCCTTTGTGTGTACTACATAATTATCTGCTGGTTTAATCCGAGATGTTAGAAACGTTTTTCGAATGCCAATTACTATTGTAATATGCGAAGTATGTGTATAATTGAGTAGTTAATCATCATCACAAGGTTGCAGTAGTTCACCGTCGATCATAGGTTTGCCCCAAGGCACGCCACTTTTACCTATATTCTTTTTTGTGAATTCAATTCTACATAAGAACATCAGATCCTGAGTAGTCAGAACTTAATAAGATATTTAATAAGATAGTATATTCGACGGTTATATAGATGGAGAAATTGATTATCATTGCCTTAACAAAAGCAAACAAGCTGAATCTTACGTGGGTTACCCTATCTACTCTTATCATATATCCTTGTTATTTAAAATGAGAGCTTGTGGCAGTTTAATACTAAATGTTTAGTAGATAATTATCTAAAATGCATTGGGAATCGGATGTGCCTATCTCAACATCATAAGCTTGCAATAGGGTAAGTGCCTTTAATACGCGTTTTATTTTGAAGTAACTCACGTATATTTTCTTCATACAATTAATTGTAGTCTTGAAGTTTTAGATCATTTAATATAATAATAAATGGTTATAGACTAGTTTTGTAAACTATTGGATAAGCTGTCACGTGTGCATGGTATAGTTTTCGAAACATCGAGAATTTCGGTCAAAATTGCCGCGATAAAACTCTTAATATGTTTTTCAACCGTTCGCACAAGTATGAAAGTGGTCATTGCGCGATATATAAATTTATCTCTATAGATGCCGATTTTGCGATGGTTGAAATACTACAAGTGTCGTCACGCTGCCTTAGGTTTAGAAAGAAAGAAAGAAAGAAAATACATTTATTTACCAAAAAAAGGACGCACACAATAAAAGAGAAAGAAAAACTAGAATTAACAAAAAATAAAAGAAAATAAAAAAAAATACTTATAAATAATTCAGAACACATATACATAATTAAGATATAAACAAATGAAAAAGAACTTTAGCAAACCATAAATAGCGTGCAAACGCCCTATTCCGATAAATTAGGTTAGCAGTTCAGCATTATGCTATGCCGGAAGTCAAGGCCCTAACACAGCGCTGATTTTCAGTGCTAGCCTTCTAGTTTAGTACAATCTGTCTACTTTTATATGTCCGTGCCCGATAATTTATTAAATTTCGAGAGTATAATGGTAGTATGACTATTATGATAATCACCATTACTTAAATGTGCTTTGGTTGCAAAGCTTTCTTCAACGGATATCAAGTTTAAGCTCAGTAAAAATTACAATTATGTCAATGATGAAGCAACCGATGATTTATTTCGAACAGATGATCGTCGCCAATTTTTATTTCTTTGACGTTTGATAGGGGTAAGTTTATATAATTATACCCGCATATTCATTACGTTGACAGTTTCTTAGAGTAATTTGTATCTTAATATATATTGCACATTTAAATTATACACGAAAATAACTAATTTCAGTAACCAAGTCTTTAAAGGAAGATTCGCTTCACGTACCTAGGCCATTATTCTGATTGTTATCTACGCTACTGTTCATTTTTGTGATTTAGTGTCGTGATTAATTGTTAGTATTAGTAGTGTAGGTAATTTTTTTACCGGAGATAAAATAAAAAAAAATAAAAAATATTTAAACACGGTTCGAACGCAGCCTTCGCTAAATATGCCTATGTGGTATCTAATAAGAATTCAAAAAAGGAAAAAGGATTCTAGAACTTTAGTAGAATTATAATGCTGCGTTAAACTTATTCTTAAGTAACCTACACTGAAACAAGACATTAAATTTGCCAAATTTAAAATATTCATGTTGTTTAATGATTAAATAATATTGAGTCTCCGTCGGGTCGAGTGCTCGTGCGTAACAGTTCTTTAAAAGGAACAGCATTAAAGCTTTTACGATTCCTTTAAATTTAGATGTTTACAGTAATAAGTTTTAATAATGTAGCCGGTAGCGCGTTGATGTCTTTTCTTCTTACGCACTAGCGATTTATAAAGAAGTTTATATGCATAATGTATTTTCGTGTTGTGTAACGTTTAAGAATATTTTAATTTTATATTTCTATTTTAATTTGCAAAACAACATTCACTCTTAAATTTAATAATTAATTCATAATTTTTTGACAAAAGATATTCAAAATTTTTGAATTTATTTATTTAACATGGTGAGTACCTTAAATCTTTTTTTTTTAAATCGATGGCCTTAACAATCCTTTTAAATGATAAACGAATCCTAAAGATCTTATTTCTCAAACAGACAAAGTAAGAAAAATATTCAATTATAAGTTTAAATTGATTAATTTTATAAATTTTATAAATTTGCCGTATCTTTATGCCACACTATGTCATTATTCACATAACGCGAAATTTTCCTTCAATGAATTAAAATTCAATACCGAATAAATTCTGTAATTCTCATTTATAACCGTTCTATTACCTATTCAACGACTATCCATATAAAGCTACAATTATTAAACTCACCTTAAAACGAGAGCAGACTGCAACACGACAGAATCACCCAAAAAAGTCCATATTTGAATTTCGAACACAATCTATCGAGTTCAGCCAAAACTGTCCGCTTAGAAAAAGCAAACGAAATTAAAAAGAAAAAGCCCACGAAACAGAAACACTGGCAGTCTGGCAGTCGACGCGGGGAGTTCGGCGCGCGTGCGGTCTCTGACGGCCGCGTGCGAACGCGTAAGCTCTGCCCGGAGCGTAGCAGGTCTGTAACGGTGCGGCGGACCGTGTCGCCTCCGCGGGCCCCGCCCCTCAACGGAACGGTGGGGACGGTACACCTCTTAGCCTCTTCACACTTCGACCGTACCTACTAGAGCGGCCACCCGCGCCGCGCCGCCACACCCCCCCCGGATAAGAGCGAGCTCTTGACACGCAGGGGCGATCCTATTCTAAGCCGGGCTCAACTTACGTTGGTCGCCCGTTATCAAGCCTTCCTGCGGTCGGCCAGGCCGATGTCGACCCTATATCGGCGCAAGACAGCCTAGCTGGCGGTAATGATAACTGTGTAAGGGCGTTCGGCGTCTGGGCGGGAAGATAAACGCCGTGTAAATTAATACCGGTAGGTAGGTACGTGTCATACGAACATTTTCTATTAGTGGGCGAGTAGTGTTTAGAGAAATTGAAGCTGCGGTTTTTGTGCGGTCCAAATGGGAAATCTTTTGAATTGAAAATTACTCATGTTTTTGCATTAGAAATTGACGATAGGGGTACGAACTATTGAAAGTTGCAAAATATTTTAATTTTTAATTTGCTTTTCTTAAACACATGATGTAGATTGTACTATATTAAATTTATAAGCATCTTTATGAGTGAAATAGGTATATTTTATGCGAAACTTTGTAAAAATCTTTGTCAAATATTAATAGTTTTTTATGATAAAATTTAAACAATAATAGCATACTGAAGTATATACTATTGACTCGGGTTATTGACTATTTAATCTATTATCATCAGCATAATTACTGCTTTTTGTGATTTATTTACTTCTCGTGTTCGTTTGCTCTTTGAACTTCTTATATCATGATACTATCTTTAAAAATGCTTAACTGCAAAACAAAATATTTTTTCCCGAAATTCATACATCGTATACCACAAATTGGTATCCAAAATAACAAAGCCGTTCATAAATAAGTATTGAGTGCGTATGTACAGGTTCATCGGCCATCCTATTTTAAAAATTTTGTTTACAACGTAATGGATATCTAATTATAAATAATAAAATATTAATTATAAATAATAACGGAAAAATTAGTACCATATTGTGTGCTCTTAATCATACGCGTCGAAAGATTCTGAAAAGTTTCTTATATTGTACCAAAATAAGCAGTAGCAAACTATGTCATTTGAACTGCGAATTCTTTTTATCTATTTCTAATTTTCTTCGGTTTTTTGTAATCTACAACGGCTGGACTGACTTTGATGAAATATTCAGGAAACGTTTAAATTAGCCCAGTGGATAATCCTATGATGTTTTGCAGCGATAATCTCGAAAGAATTTTTCTTTGGATAATTAGTACTTCTAGTGCTAAGCCGGGCTAGTTCGTTAGTACAGTCATCGTTACTACCATTTCAGCCTGCTGTCCACTGCTTGACAAATGCTTCCCTCACAGGCAGCTTCGATGCCATATCCTGATCCACCTGTACTCTTGCACAAATCGTCAACCCATGTAGTGAAGGGTCGTCTACAACACTATGATGGCAAATACGAGGATGTCACTCGAGAACCTTCCTGTCCCATCGGTTATTGGTTATTCGAGCCGGCCCATTGCCACATCAGCTTCGTAATCTTCTGAGCTATGCCGGTTACCTTTATTCTACTGCGGATGTCATTATAAACTCTATCCCGCAGAGAAATGCGTAGCGTAGCCCGCTGAGTATAGTCGTTCAGAGAGCTATGGAGCTATACTCATACGGCCAGCAGTGCAGGATCAAGTATCAGTTCTGGGTCATCACTGGCAACACCTATCGTTTGAAGAATTCAGTCTACAAATATTGAGGTATATTAGACGAGAAGCCAGATGCCAAAGTTTCCCGAATACTGCCCATCCCAGCTGGATTCGCCAATTGACCTCTGTGTCGATGTTGAACTTACCTAACCTTCCTAACTGTCTTAGCTAAATACTCGTCAACATCTTCGAGCACAGTGCTCGATACGAAAAGAAAAAAATATAGTGTTTATACTTTATATTATGCGATGTAGAGTATGACAGTTATGGGAGAATGCCCGTAAAGAAGTGGTACAAGTCATAGGAAAATATGTTTGATATGAAATATGATTTGGGCTATGGAAGGAGTAGATTAATGGTTTTCCATTCTCAGTTTCAGCAAAAAAAATTGAATTGACCTATCAAATTGCCTTTTTCTAACTTATGTATTTAGTTAGCTCATTACCCATCAGACGTCTATGATTAATTTCTAAATAACTAAGTACCCGGAGGACCGAGCTTTGCTCGGTTTGTTTTTTTTTTTTTGGTAAATCGTGTATTTTGGAAATTACATTTAGATACAAATTACTAAGTAAGGGAATGAAAAATATAATTCGAATACGACGGTAAATTTCGCCGCAAGAGAAAATGTCATAATAGCTCGGTCGGTAATCGGGCGGCCCCAAAACAGACGGCCGTGGTTCGCGTCACGATAATTTACACATTTATATTTTTACTTTTTTTCGATTCCAGATCATTGCTTTCTTTATTTTTAATTTTTTGTCGATTTGTTATTTTGTTATTTTTTTCCCTTTTTTTTAAAAAGTTCTTTCTTTTGTGAAAAACATCAGTTCATATTTTCTTATTGTTACGTCAGTAAGATCGAAAAACATTATGCATATTTCATTACTCAGTAATTTGTATCTAAATGTAATTTTCAAAATAGACGATTTACCAAAAAAACACACCAAGCAAAGCTCGGTTCTCCGGGTACTATATATATACAAGAATTGCTCGTTTAAAGGATAAGATTTTGATGATACTATTCTTCTGTAAAGGCTGCCTTTATATTTTTTTAAAGTTATCAATTAAGCACGCTTTTAACAATAGAAGACCAAAATTAATTTGAAATAATTAATACATTCGTGTTTCGTCTGGCGAGTGAGATAACTGGGGCCGAATTTTTTGAAAATTTCAAATCAACAAGTTCTTAGATGTTTTATGGGCGGCGGAATCACTTGACATCGGGTAAACCGTCGGGTCGCTTGACAAAGTTTCACATTAAACACCAAAATGGTTGCAAATTTGCAGTGGTTGATCTAAATCGCCTGTCGCTCGTGCTCCAGACCTCGTGACAAGAGATAGAAGTCACGCACATTACATACCTATTTCCCGCGAAAGACTGATAACCGTAGTGCCTGTTGCCTATTATATGTAGGAGATGTTATCAGGAACGGTCACGCTGTGATTAATTCTAAGCGATTTTCCGCCCAGCACAGCTACTTTGTGGAACCGGTTGTTGCAGTGGTATTTCCGGACCGTTACGACGTAGGGAAATTCAAGAAGAGAGCCTACTCCTACCTTAAAGGTTGCGGGTCTTTAAGGTAGTAGGTCTGTTGTGACTCCTCCGATAATGCAAGTGTCCTCGGCGGCGGTGATCGCTTACCATAATATCTCGTTTGCCTCCTTTTTCCTCAAAAAAAAAACAAAGCAATTCAGAATCAAATCGCGTCACTACTGTCAAATTCTCTGCGAATCAAATGTAATTATTACGTACCTATTTCCCCTTTTTTCTATATTCGAAGCAGTATAATTTTTTTGAATATTTTGAAAAATTGAGGGGTAACTGAGTTTTTAAGGTTACGAAAACACAAAAAAGTTTAAGGTATGATCAAAAGGAAATAATGACAATCTTTTTACCGATGACTTGTAGCTTATATTGAAATCATTGCACATCTTAATCGTGCACCGAGGACTGTCCGCAAATCTTTGTTAACCTTAGATGGCCAGAATTTTTTTATGTAAAGGGGAAACATAACAAATAGTACGAGGTAAGTGATTGCCTACTCTCATTATCTTACCACTTTTTTACTCAGGTAAAACTATCTCGTGGCCAACAGGCCAACACTTAGGTCCAGCATATTTTGAAGTCATGCACCTACTCGAGAAGCGACCGTAAGATCCACCTACCCTATAGCGAGCCAGCTACACAAATGGGTGGCTCATTCAATATCAATATCAGCCTGTGACGACCCTTGACGCGATAAATAGTGGATTGCGTGGGCGATCCAATCGGACCGGTTGTCGCTTTTAAGGTTTTCACTTTTGTTTTGCTTCTCACACAACTGAATATACCATATATAAGGCCGGAAGTCTTTTTCCTCGAGAAGTATAAAAAGATAACTATGGTTGGTCCGATGTCAGGCAAAATATTAAGCGTGGAAAAAGAGGATATAAAGTTGATGATAATCATCACCATCTTATCTGCTGGTTCAATTCCACTGGTGAACATAGGCCTCTCCCAAAGACTGCCACGATCCTGAAACACCAGCGTCCATTGACTTCCCGCACATTGGCACAAGTCTTCACTCCTAGTGTAGGAACGACGACTTTTCGAGTGTAGGACGACCCTCGCTAGATGGAGTGGCAACCAGAAATTGCTTAACAATATCTCAAATAATCAGACTTTTAATGTGGACTCTTAAATTCTCTATTTTCTTCTTTTCTATGTGGGGTAGTAGCAGACGAGTACCCTAAAATTTCGGCGGACGCCTGGGTTCACCTGATGTTAAGTGATGACCGATGCCCTTGGATTTCTACGACACTTGTGGGTTAGCAGATGCGTTCCCAACCTTGATAGTCGGCCCCGATTACCTCACTCAATAGGTAAAAATGTATTAAATATTAACTACTTGTTTTTCACACTGGTCTTCTGTTATATACACGGCACTATACTATATATGTATAAGTATATATATATGTGATTTTTGACGAGGTTCTTATTTTTTTTTAATTTATAGAAAACACAAAGATCTACGTGTTAGATGCTGCAAATTTTTCAGCCGAGAGTTGTGAGTTCTATTCCCACATGGGTGTTTTTGTGACCCAAAGATTCCGGAACTGGATATATGTTCCTATGGAGGGGTGACGTCAGGCAGCCTGCTGGTCGTAAAAAACCTAACCAACACCATTAGCGCTATGATTCATATGTTGTTCCCCAACCTATAAGGGCAGGAGAAAGAAGAAGGTACATTTTTCAATATACTATATTTGTAAAACAATTATATTCACGTTCATATAAAAATGTCAAAGCGTTTGCCCGTCCGTCCTGCGAGCGGCTATCTCAGTCACAATCTGCGTTCGCACCCGAATGAGCACCCTCGAATTATGGGGGAGCTGACCGTTGGCTAAGCACCACATAGACTGTGGACTTGACAAATTTTTGGAAAATTATTTATTTGTAGTAATTATTTATTTGTAAGTTACCAATCAAAAAGTTCTAAAAAAAATTATGTGTATCGGATGTCCTCGCTTTCAGTCATCAGTCTACGTAAAACTTCAACAGTAGACCGATGAGCGGAAGTTTTCGCGGGCTAACTAAAACCAAGAATTGTACTAAAGCACGCGCATGTCTACGTGTGTGAGTGTCGGTTGCGTGACGTAGATGCAAGGTATTCGTATCTCAACTCTCACAGCCGCCGACCGCAACGGTATCAGGGATCAGTGAGAATTGCCCTGGTACAGCATCTATGGACTCTTACGTCATACTAACTTAATAGAATAACATAAAAACTTCTTTTTGGTATAGTTGTAAAAATAAATTTATTGTGAATTTAAAATAATGCAATAATTAAAGCTATTAACCATTATTATATTGTCGTATAATGTGTCGCGTTCATGGATGAGTAGCGAATAGAATTTACATACACTTTACATAGTTAAACGGTCGTTGACTGTTGACTTTGTATAGCAAAGTTGATCCAAAACTCGCTTGTATATTTACAAGTTGCAATATGTGTGTTCTTATGACACCATTGGCGTAATGGATAGTGAATTACACCAGATGGCGTGGGTTCTATCTTCACAACTGAAATATATTGTGTGATGAACATAGAGCTTTTGTAATTTCAATTTATTTATACATCTGTAATATGTATCTATTTTCAAATGAAAAGTATGATTAGGTATGTTCATCCTTTACTTTATGTCCTTTTTCTTCTTCCCCACTTCCCACAACTGATATTAGTTACTGTTTTCTCTTCAAGAGCTTTGTATGCTAGTTATCACGTATGGCTTAAAACCACCTGTTTATACACGTATACCTTACCACATGGTATCTATCAATATTTCGAATATTCAAAGTTAGAATTTTGTGAAATTGTTCTTAAATGAAGAAATGTCCGTTATGTTTGCGAACATATCAACCTCAATGTTGAGTTTCGACATTAAAAAAAAAAAGTCACACGCATCTGCCCGATTCTCGGCACGCGGCAATTACACAGAGGAACAACGGAAATATGACCATTTTAACAGCTTTTTTGCCCCCGCCCGCCCGAATCAACGTCCGAAAAATTATACGAGTAAGTCATTGTGCCGGGACGTCTCTCTCGGCGGCGAAATTTTACGAGGCCGCCATAAAAAGACCTCTTGAATGATCCTCTCTGTTAACGTTTAAAATGTTTTACTGTCCTTAATGACACAAAACAAATACTACGACACCGGAGCGAACGACACGCAAGAGACGTCTGCCGTTGTTAATATACCGAAAACTTTCCAATTGACGTCACACAGTACTTACACTTCAACATCACACCTTATCGTGACCATAGATAATCGTTTTGCGTTAATAAGCCTCACATTTCGAGCTTTGTCCAACGGTCGCGCGGGAAAGGGAACGAGGATACGGAACGGTGCACGTCGAAAAGAGAAAGCGTACGCCACCCGGCCCCGTCTTCAACAAGGGCGTGCCCGAATAGATAACTTCCTGGCGTACTCGATTCGCATCCCATTAGCTTTTTATTCGCCCGATCGGAGAGAGAAAAAAAGTTTCATAATTGGAATGCGGATTCCGCTTCGAGTAATTGAGTTATTATTACTCTAGGGCCCGCTGTTTCGCCCACATCCCACTGGGTACTGATTTTTTGTTCACTCCACGCAGTAGATCTTGCTTAATGAAGCGATTTGTATTTGATTATCCGTTGACAATTAAAACGCATCGCCGCTTCTTTTAATTTTAAATATCCAAATTTCTATACACCTTATAAGCCTTTTGCCTTCCGATGCCATAGTTTCCGAATGTCAAATGTTCTGTCGACGAAAGTATTACACGGGTTTCTTGCGTTTTCCATCACTGGTTTTCCATTAATATCTTTCGGTTTCATTTGTATGCACAATTTTACCGCAACCATATTTTTTCTTTGTTTTTTCATAGTAATTTCTTCTATTTACGCGATTACACATTACTTAATGAATGATGCTCTGCGTAGATCGACGCAAATATTGATAATTTCAAAAACTGGCGGTAGCCCGGACTCATTGTTACCACACTCGAACGTCTAACGTCTCGGTCTGTCCCGTGACCATGAACACCGTAAGGGGTTCCAAACGTAGGGAAATAAAACTTAAAATAAACGCGATAAATCCGTAAGCATAGTTTCATTTAGTTCGTTTTTTAATGTCAAAAGTTGTCAAGCAAGCGGATGGTTTAACTGATGTTAAATGTACCGCTGCCCATGGACATCAAAAAGACCTGATGGCTTGCTGATGCCTTAAAAAATTTTGCCCCGAATACTCGTGAGACGAAACGCGAAAACTCTATACTTCAACTTCTACAATCTACGGTGAAACCGTGGTACTTCCCCGGACCAGCCAGCCCATCAGTGTAACAACAGAAGCTGCAGCTCCGTTATATAATAGTTTTCGTTTTAAAGAAACTTTATTATTGTAAGTACATTTGTATTGTAACCGCAATGGCAGCTTTCTCTTACGTAGGTAATGATGACTCCATGGCGCAGTTGTCAAGGTATTGGCGTCGCCGTCGGGGGCCGTGGGTTCGATTCCCACACGGGACAACTATTTGTGCGACCCAAAGATAGTAAACAACTATCTGCATCTGGGTGTTTGTCCGCGTGAAATTTATGTTTGTAAAACGTCCTTACAACACGAGATAATGTTATCCTAAGATAAGGGCAATGAAGAAAACGAACATCGACGATCCGTATCCGACAATCCCATGACGTAACCATTGCACACATGGGCACATTCGTCACTCTATTCATTCAGGGTCCACCCAACTCGTAGAAACAAACCACGGGCTTGGTAAAACACTTAAGTCGGATAAAAATGTCAAATTTTAAAGTTAGTTTAATGTTTTTGGACTGTTTCTCTCTTGAGGGAGTGACATAAGGTGAACGAGTAGGTATAGGCCTGTAACTTCCTCAGAGGTCGTAAGCGATTAAGTTCCCCATATAAGTGGGGAGATTTGCAGTTAGATTAGAGAATGTCCCTTACTAAAGCCATTTTTAGTGGTGGCTTCTTCCGTTGCAAGAATGGACACGCCCTGAGGAAGTACGAAAGCCAGTCGCAGTTGAAGTAGAAATATTAAACTTCCGCGTTTCGTCCGTTGAGTAAGGTAGCCGGGTCATACTTTTTTAAAAGTTGGCAACGCCTTATACTTTTTTTATAAGTTGATCTACTCTATAGGCAGCGTAATCACTTAACATCAAGTGAACAATCTGCTCGCTGGCCATCTTTTCATATAAAAAAATTAATACGATTTAGGGGGTATTTATTCGTTTTCTCGTCTGGTTGGGTTTATAAATAAAAATAAACATATAGATATAAATATTTTGTATATATATATATATATATATATATATATTTATATTTATATTTATATAGGATTTATTACGATATATTTTTATACGATTTACTATTATCGTATTACCTTTTGTTACTGCTCTAAAGCCACGCAGCAGCTTCGGCTATTGGCAGTTCCGTTCCAGTAAGTGCCATGACCTGATAGAAGACCAGCGTGAAGTGGAGGTGTTACACCTCTGCGTTTTTTCTGGTGAGCGCGGTAACCATACGGCGGTTACCACTTAACATCAGGTGAACCCCATGCTTGTATGCTACCTTCTCACATAAAAAATGTCCCAGTTTGATAGATAGCTAATAGGTAGACTATCGCCTTACACGCAATCCAAGCAGTTTTTGGGCATAATCAAACCAATAGGATTCGATCTTGCGTCCTCAATTCGCAAGCTAAACTGTTAAAGTAAACCACCGTAGCCCTTGAAAGAATTAATAAAGCATTGCCCACAGAGCGATCAATAGGATCTGTATCAATTAAATAATAATATACCTGTTACGCCACGAAAGTATGCCGTTGCCAACCATCATTAGTAGGCCCGAGTCGTAAATATTTTTTATCTGTGCTAGGACATGTTTTTTTCCTCAAGGCCCACGTGCTCGGTGACGAGGCGGAAAAAAAAATGACATTAACAGACCGGGGACACCTTTTGTGACCGGGTGCTCCCTAATTGAATATAAATTACATGCTTTTGTTGAGTTGAGATATGTTGTTTGTTTAGAAAAAACCGAAATAGACGAGAATCGCTATTTTGGGATGATTTAATTTTTATGAAAGGCAGTGTTGGCTGGCCCGGCTCGATCTGCAATCGCGCCGGTTAGAATCACAGCGATCTATTAATTATTTTCCTATGTTTAAGTTTTCTTCTGTCTAATAATCTAATAATCTGATATCTTGATGCGAACGAGCAGTCGGGTCACTTGATGCTAAATGTTCACCGCCGCCCATGGCCACTTGCAACACCAGAGGAGGCACTAATGCGTTGCCGGCCTTTGAGCATGGAATAGGCTCTCCTATGAAGGTCTCTAAGTCGCATCGGTTCGGAAATACCGCGAAAAAATCATGTCTGTTTTGTAGATGTCCCATTTGAGAAACCATTTGAGATTGATTACCATCTTAAACTGCCACGGTTAGACAAAACTAAGAAAAGTTAAATTTTGTTTATCTTAATTTATAAATACTCTTAAATATAATATTTTTAAATGAAACACATTTAACAATTGTATAATTTCACTGTGTGACAAAATCCCTTTCTAAAAATAAAGATTAAAAAAATTGTATAATTTTATCACATAATGAGAGTCAATTAGCTTAGGTTACCCGATTTTTGTTCTAATCCATACCGAGAGTTTACTTCAATCAAAAATTTACTTTTATCGAGGCGAAATGTAAAATACAATACTCGGAGATAATACGTTTTTAATTTCTCGAAAACCTTCGGAATCACTTCTTTAGGCCATGAAATATAATACAGGTTAAGAGACTATTAATCAACAGGTAACAGTTGAAGTTAATTAACAGAGCATTTGTGGCACAGAAGAATAAACTAATGCGCACTTCCCGGACAATAAAAATGACGTCTGTGCCAACATGCGCCACAAATTAAACCGAATTGCGGGATCAGCCTTGTCCCGAGGCTCGGTCGATAATTAAATGCCTATAAAACACCAACTCGCCACTGCAAAAACGGATTAACTGCAGATCATCTGTCACAGGGCTATCAGCTGTCGTTAGGGTATGCGCGCCATTTTGATTCGATCCTAAAGACTATGCACACTAGCGGCATATTGTTGCCATTACAAATATTGAGATGAGAACAACAAACAAAATGCACTCTAACAAAATCGTATAATAACCAAGTTTTAATAGGATTTTCTAAAGTAAACGTTTATAACATAATAGTGACATTTATCACTGATAATTAAATGTTTTAAATTTATTTATACAACAAAAAGTTCAAGTAACTCCTCAACTCCTGTATTATACTCTTAAATAGAGCAATTCATGTCGTAAACATCGCCACAACGTCTTACGGTTGTTTCATTATTTATAGGTGTGTTAATGAAGTCACTACGATATAAAATAACTACAACGCTGTACAATCATAATACAGATAGTTTTGTACTAATTAAAATTTCTTAAAATAACAGGGAAACATGTAGTTATTACTCATGTCTAAACCAATAAGTTCTACCCTGTAATTTATATTAATTACAAGTATCAATATTGTTTAAAAGATAAACGGAAACTAATTTTAAGTAAGAATAACTTGTTATAGGTTTTGAAGGTCTTAAAATGTCCGCTTTATTAAGTCCAACATGCCGTAGCCAATGATTGGATGGTACTTCTCTTTCTTCTTCTTTCTCCTGTCCATATGCCACCTAAATGGAGTTGGTGCAACATGTGAATCATGTTGTTAATTGTTTTAGCTAAATTTTTTACGACCTGCCTGACGCTCACCATCCTTGGGAATAAATACCCAGATCATTTGGAATAAACACCCAGATCCTCGGAAATATATACCCAGATGTTTGGTAATAAATACCCAGATCCTTGGGAATAGATACCTGGGTATTTAAGGATGTGGATCCTTGGGAACAAATATTGCAATTGAAACTTTTCCCTTGTAGGAATCAAACCAGCGATCCCAGCGCCGAAGACAACTGTTTACCAGTAAGCCAATAGCTTGTTTCTATTTGTTTTCAAACATGTTATCCACACAGAACATGCTAAAGCACCATAGCCCTATGTTATAAAGTTCCTCGAAATTTCACATAACTTGATCACGTTCCATCCAGAACTCACCATCGTTAGAATAGAAGTTTAAGTGAGGAGACTAGTGGATGCCGAATTGGCACGTAATACGCGATGTGTCATATTCCATTATCCAACAGTAATCTACGTGATATTTGGGATAGTATTTGTGAAGTATCGAAATTTTAACTTCTATAGTTAAATACAGAGATCTACAGTTTTATAGAAATGGAAAAACTTAAGTAAAGTAATGTGTACAGGGTCTACAAAGTTAGGCGAATGATCTTGTAACATTGTTAATAAGCATACTTTCCTAATTGTTCATATTTGGGATGTACATTTTATTACGACGACGCGATTAGGCCGATTGGGCAATTTAGATTCCTCAATTATTGCTTTAATGTTCGACATCTGTCGTTTGATTTCGGCTAAATTAATAAAATCACTCATAAGACATTCCTTCAATATGATGTAATTGAGTGACAGTATCAAAGTGTTGGGGAAGGAGTGAAGACTTTTTTCTGCAGCTTCAGTATCTTCATAGGTGTCTGTAGCAGGGCCTGTGGTAGCAGCCCTGTAGTCGCGGGCTTATAGAATAGGGCTAAGGTATTCCCTGCCTGTCGTAAAAAGCGACTAAAAGGGGACACGGATTGGCAGCAGCTCGAAGTGGTCTCGAGCTGCTGCCAGATGGTGAGGGAACCGGGGAAGCTATCCTTCTCCGGGGAGTGCTCACGCGCAGTACTGAGGGACACCGGTGCGTTCCGTGGGAGATCCCGGAGTCCCTCCAAACGGGTTTTAGTGGGTAAGAACCTCACATGACCCTGTCATGTAACATGACAGGGTATCTTTGGAAGATTTCCCCCCCGATACAAAAAAAGGGCCTGTGGTAGGCCCCCCGCAATATTTCGCTGTTGCACGAATGGGCAGGTCCGTCCGAGGAAGTACCATGACCTCACAGAAGATCGGCGTGAAGTGGAAGTCTGATACTTCTGCGCTTCGGCTGGTGAGTAGGTGAGTAGAGAGGTAGCCCACTTTATTAAAATTTGGCAACGCGTCTGCAAACCTTCGATTGTTGCAAATGTCCATAGCGGTGGTTATCACTTAATATCATATGAACCACCAGCTCATTTGCCACATAAAAAAAGAAGAAAAACTTAGTAGAGGGACTACTAATACAATAACGTAGATTCTTGCCACCCAAGAATGTAGGCATCCTAACGAATTACCTATTAAAACTCGTATCAGTCTCGTATATAGGGAGCATCGGGATCTTTTAAAGAACGCACTAATGCTGAACCGCAAGCCTGCACTAAATATGGAAATGCTGCTGGCCCTATCATTCACCGCTAGGTCCACAACTGCGCTGTGGCAATATGGCATCACTTCTTACTGTACTCTAAGGGGCTCTTGAAGTTCCGTCATTAAAAAAGTATGATGGCCCAGACATCTGACATAGTAATCAAGCTCCTGGGAGTTCAGGAGCTTGATTAATATGTACTGGCTTCTGAGTAGAAGCCAGTACCGTGCACCAATGATACGTCGACAGTATTGTAAGTCTACTTTGTTGAGGTTAAGAGATATTACGACTTTTAAAGAGACTTAACTTTATTTAGGATGAGCGTCATTTCTAAATAAACAAGAGCTTGAAGAAAGTTCCTCCGATTCTGTTATAATATCTTCTCGAATATGGTTGTCAGAAATAATTGTTGCGCGATATTGCATACATTACATATAGTTTAACAGTTCGGAGTAAAACATTGTCATATGAAGTCTTTCGTAGTTCTCATGTAGGCGGTTTACTGTTCTGCCAGCACAGCCGCTACTCCAATCATATTAAAATAAGTAACGACTTAAAATTAATAGGTTCGCTGCAGGATTGTGTGGAGGGTCTACAGATCCTGCACTATCAGCCCATTTCGATTTGCGAAGTACCACAGCCTCACAGAAAACAAACGTGAAAAGAATTGTCGCGTGAATGAGTTAACTCGGGCTCAAAGTTGCCAAAAGCTGTAAACAATATATTATATTTCGCTTTTATTACGTCTACTTTTATCTATTGCTTCTATTTTAACTTATACTTTAAAAACCTCCTGAATTGGGAAACATGTGGCGCGAGAAATAATTACCTTCTGACTTGGGTCAAGTGAATGTGGATTGCATAATTTTTTGTCCTTGCGCGAATCGAACCCATACTCACACCCACAGGCAGTTGGCCAGGCGATCACTTTATCGACTGCGCCATCCGCTACACGCCACTTTAATCTTTGCACCAAATTATTTTCTGTTTCGTTAAACAAACGTTACTTTAGTGGAAAACAGAAACGCACCGGTAAACCTTTGGTGCTACCGCTCGGTAATGAGAGCTCGTACGTGTTGCTTCCCATATCCGTTGCATCATAACACTCGACCCGTGCTCACGTCGCGTCGTACAATAAAAACACGGTGCTCGCAATTGCGAACTTCCCAGGATTACACTTGCACTTAAAATTACATATCGCAACGCGGTAGACGCTGCACGAGGCACCCATTTCCGAGCAGATGTTTTGACGTCGCCCATAAAGCGGGCGGCGTTGAAAGCCCGTCGCCGAAAACACGAAGTTTTATTTGCAGTAATGTCCATCACTACGGGCCACGCGTGCCGCTTTAGGTAACCTTTCGACCCAACATGGACCTGCCGCACCAAAATAAGCGATTGTGGGACACGCAGAACTTAAATGGTTTTAGTGAAGTTGGCGCTATGATTCTGCTCATGTAGGTTCAGGTACCTAAATTAATATTTGGTGATAGAATCGAATAGCAACGCTATACTTGACTGTACATCGACCTATAGCATGAGCGAGAAAGTCAAAGAGCGAGAAAGAAAGACACCCGCATGTCGCTGGATAAAGGGGCAACCTCTGATCCCAATACATGTACTTGACTAAATCTGACGAAGTTCAGAGAAGCACTAAAGTTTTGCGCGATCTATTAAACGCGATGTACTAAAGTGTAACATATCAGCAAAAATTTACATTGAACTAGGTAGTCATTTTATTATATAGGCTCAGTCATTTTTGCCTTGCTGACCTCTGTAGGTAATCTTGGAAGGCAACGTTCTGTTAAGAATTTTACTGTTGCTATTAACTAAGATATTCTACCGATACCATTAAATCGATATAAAGTTATTGATTGACTGACTGAATTTCGTTATATAACTTTACCTGTGGGTAATGTCCACATTTTCATTACGTCTTGTTGTCCACTCGATAAGAATTTACGAAGTAGCATTACGTCAAATTATAGAATTTGGGCGAAGGAGCGATTATCCGAACAAATTAGTGGCGAAATTTATTATATCATTGCGAATTGGAGCCTTGTTGCGATGGCCCTTTGCTAATAAGCGGAAGCATGTGAAGACCTATCATTATATTTAGGGTACCTGTTGGAGATAACAAAATTTGGACACTTGAAATGCCGCCATGTACGACAAGACACGATGGACTTTCTCAACGCGGCAAGTGTCCACCTATTGCATTATTATCACTTTGTGTCAGGACACTTTCAAGCCTCATACAAATACTGATGGATGTGTGGGAAATAAGAGAGTAACAGAGCTTTCCCCCTTCCTGGAAAGCCTATTTTCTAATGTCCTACTGTGTTGAGATTTTTATGACCTTACGATATGTGCGTAGTAAATGTAATGAATTTTTTAGTCAAATCATCAGGTTATAGTTCTTTTAAAGGCAAGACTATGTATAAAACATGAAAATCATAGACAGCTTTTTCAGTTGATCTTTCGACATTGATCAGGGTCCATTTTCTTGGTCTTATTCTGTGATATTTTGATATTTTTAGTATGTGTATGTGTATACTTATGTTTATGCCATACGTAATTTTATGTTCAGCAGTGTATATTATTCTGTTTTAATGTTAAAATTAATAAGTGGCGGTTAGTTACTAAATCAGTTACCGACATTATAAAGATAAGGTTTTCGAGATTAAAAGCGCACGCAAAATGGCGCCTCCGTCATAATTGTGTTTTTGTTATCTCCGATACACCGTCGGTAGCCGATTTTAGAACGATTTCGGTACTAAAATGAATCGCATGTCACAATGTCAGTAATCAGTCACCATAAACGTAAACGTTTAGTCAACAGACAAACGGGTACCTGATCGAGTCACATCAAACCCCTGAGGCTTGTATGTTTCGCCTACAAGATCCTGCTACTTATTACCTTGTTAATAAAGACTTTTTGAAGTGAAACTTCTTTATCGGGGTTGGAAAAAAATTTAGTGTAACATTTTTGCGTTACGCGCCATCTTGTTCTTATCTTAAAATGTTCCTCTAACGCCATCTAGTGTTGAATAGGGGGTTTTATGTCGTCTTTATTCTTTAGTGGTTTTAATAGTTGACGCTAATGGCGTTAGTTCCTTTGCATGTTCATAACAATATATATATATATATATATATATATATATATATGTTATATTAAAGTGATCAGCAAAATCAAAGGGTTTATTTTAATTCAAATTCTAAAATGTAAACAATATATTTCGTATTTCAGTTACCATAAGCCATTAATAACACAAATATATAATAACGACATCAATAATAGTAATAATTCTATTACAATTAATGAAATTCATAATAATATTTGTAGTAATGACAGTGCTAGCTCTAATACTTCAGAGCACGACACCGTAGAGACTTCCTCTTCTCCAAAGGCAGGCACCGCCCACCGTGACCTGACTGCGCCTTCCACCGAAGACACAATCTGAAGCTGACCGATGATGCTCTTCGAAGCCTCGATCGGCTCCTGGAACTTGCGGTTGCGACGTCGATCCAACGTCCGCAAGTTCGGTTTTCCAAAAAAACTTAACTCACAACACTCGC
This sequence comes from Iphiclides podalirius, assembly GCA_933534255.1. Taxonomy (NCBI): domain Eukaryota; kingdom Metazoa; phylum Arthropoda; class Insecta; order Lepidoptera; family Papilionidae; genus Iphiclides; species Iphiclides podalirius. The sequence continues at coordinate 5,510,606 of OW152837.1, forward strand.
GCGCGAGTCGAATGTCTGCCTTCTACTCACTGGCTGACTATTCGGCAACGAAGGACCATGTACAAATTCAAAGCGGTTGTATTTTGGGTCCGTGAGGTTAATTGAAATAAACAAGGTTCACGTTGCAAGTTTTTTAATCAACAATTTTTAATCAACGAGCTGGCGGTTCACCTTATGTTAAGTGATAACCGCCTGCCCATGATCATTTGCAACACCCGTAGGGTTGCAGATGCGTTGCCACCTGTTTATAATGTAGCCCCGGCTACCTCACTCACCAGACGAGACGCACAAGTGCAACACTTCCACTTTACGCCGGTCTTTTGTGAGGTCGTGGTACTAACCCGGACGGACCTGCCCATTCGTGCAACAGCGAACACTGTTGAGTGGCCCTACCACCGTAAGACAAAAGACTGCTTTTCTGGCACCGCACTACTTGCAGTAAGACCATTAGTGAAACATTTCCCTTACTTTAGGGTAACATTATCCTGTGTTGTAAGGACGTTTTACAAACAAAAATTTCACGCGGACAAACACAACACAGATGCGAAAACAACTATCTGTGGGTCACACAAATAGTTGTCCCGTCTGGGAATCGAATTCACGACCCCCAACGCCGAAGTCATGGCAACAGCGCCACGGAATCATCAAATTTTAAATTAATAAATAAAATTTTAGGAAAATTTCATTTATTACTGTTTTTATTAATTTTATTACTTCATTCTTAAATTTAAATTAATTTGTAAATTGTTATTTAAATACGTGATATAGTAATATTAACGTTTTTATTAGCTGTAGAAAAGTATTAAAGTGACACGTCACAAATTTAAAACGAGTCCAAAGAGCAGCGCATAAAAGTTATGCATAGTCACGCCCTCGTAGAACTACGAATGTCATGTTCGCGCATTTAACATAGCTTAGTAGCAAGAGCGTCTGTAATCTGGAAGATGCCTGGTTCGAATCGTGACAGTGGCGAAAAATTTATCCACACATTTCAAGATTCATCATAAGTGCAGAGACTTGCACTAAATCACAAGTAAATTTTTTTATTAACGAAAAACAAAAACAAAGCACGGCACCCTCACCTACCGTACGACGTTCCTCTCGTAACACGGGTGTTTCGGGAGGTACCTGTTTCGCGTGGCGAGGAGGCAGCCTACAGCGGAATGTCACCACTATGACGTATGTGCCGAGCAGACGGCCCAACACGCACTGAAGGAGTACTCAGCCTGGACGGAGCAGCGCCGAGAGCTGTGCACTATCGTAGGGCACACACAGCGAGAGGGCGTGGGGTGCTGTCCTTGCATATTGCAAGGATGTGACCGCGGAGAGAGAAAGGGAGGCACCCTGGAAATCCGCCGCCGGAGACCAGGGTGCAGGTAGCTGGCCTACGAGCGCAAACTTCCCCCTGATAGCGAGACCCTGAGCGGCAGACATGGGGGTGTCTGTCGCTCAATATCAGGCTCGTGACCTGTGCTGTGCCAATTGCATCGGCACAGTACCATGTAGTAGAGCAGGCCTAAACAGGCCATAGTCGCGCTGGCGTCGCGGAAGATTGCGTCCACGTGTTCCCGTGTCCCCGGCCGACGCGACAGAGACAGGTGCAACGTGGGTTTTTTAGCCGTTTCTCACCGGGACTCCCACATACCACAGCCACTCCCCCGATCCAGTGGCAGGGGATCAATTGAGGATTTTTCCCACGGAAAAAAGGTCAGTCCGAGGAAGTACCGCGAGCTCACAGAATACCGGCGTGTAGTGGATATACTTCTGCGTTTCGTCGGATGGGTGAGGTAGCCGGGGTGACACGAGTGTTGCAAATGTCCATGGGCAGCGGTTATCACTTATCATCAGGTGAACCGCCACCCCACTCGCCACCTTTTTTTATTATGTGAAAACTTCTCACAAAAAAGGCATACTTTTCTTTTGTAAATAAATACACATAGATATATAAACACAAGAACGCTACAAAAGCACTATGTTCATTACACAATATTATTTCCTGTAGTGGGTATCAAACCCGCATCCTCTAGCGCAAGGGACAGGTCCTCTTCTCCCCTCTAACATCAAACCTGATCTATACAAAGCCAACCAAAAAAGAAAGGGCGGGTATAGCTTGTCTTACATTTGGGCCCACTACGCACCTGCCTCGCGCACGCTTTGACAAAACTACTATAATTCCCAACAAATTGGCCCCGAGCTACCCATCTCATCGATTAAGTGGACGCGTTAATTTATAACCGATTACACTCATTACATTATCGTCATTCTTGTCTTAACGTTTTTATAAACATTACTTTTAATTTTGTACTGTTACATAAAAAAGTACTCAAAGATCTAGCTCGGAAAAAATCATTGTAGAAATATCTGTTCCCATTGGAAATCGTAACCACGGCTGTAAAACATTTAATGAAAATTAAACCTTTAATTTGCATTCCCTAAAAAAAAGGAGCGAATCATTCCATTACAATATTTTGAATCTAGTCACAATTTTTTGGAGTAAAAATATATATATAATAATCATTGTGGCATATGTGTAATTTAAACGTAAATTACATCTATGCGACAATGGGGATGTAATTATTAATATCTATTAATTATAAATTAATTGCAATTAACCAACAAATAACAAATAATAGTTTGCACTTTTCACTATTTCAGTAAAAATAATTCAACTACAACGATTTTAATTTAATACGAAATCATTTCCAAATTTACTGTGTACATATCCTAATTTGTGGAAAATTGACATCACTACATATTATAAAACAAAGTCGTCCCGCTGTCTGTCTGTACCTATATATGCTTAGATCTTGAAAACTACGCAACGGATCTTAATGCGGCTTTTTTACTAGATAGAGTGATTCAAGAGGAAGGTTTATAAATGTTAAATACATTGCACCCGTGCGAAGCCGAGGCGGGTCGCTAGTATACATATAATATGATAATAATATTGAAAAGAATACTGCGCTTGTTTCTGGCTACTGGCAACATGTTTTTTTATTGTTTTTTTAAATGTGTGTGTACTTATGTACACGCGTTAGAAGTTATACTTCTTTAGCGTAACAAGATAAAAATCTTTTCCAAAATTGTATCTTTAGCCTTGTTCTATGTTTGTAAAAAAACGACACTAACATTAGAAAAAAGGTATTTAATACATTGAAAGTTTTATTATAACGCATTATCTAGTTAGATAAAGTTCATTTAAGTATCACAAAATAAGTATCGTGAATACAGTTGTCAGTTCTCACGTAAACATACGTAGATGTCTAGCTAACTTCAGGGTGTCGGTTCTACGTGACGGTGTGCGCTCAGCGTAAAAATTTACTCTCATCATTTTTCCCTAATGCGCCAAAAGAAGTATAACTTCAAAAAACATTGTAAAGCCAATGTTTTTTGGCCTTACAATGTTTTTTAGGATAACATTATCCTGTGCTGTAAGGACGTTTTACAAACATAAATTTCACGTGGACAAACACCCAGTTGCGAAACAATTATCTGTGGGTCGCAAAAATAGTTGTCCCGTGTGGGAATCGAACTAACGACCCCCGACGCCGAAGCCAATACCTTGGCAGTTGCGCATACTTCAATACTAGTATCAAACTCTGTCTGTCTGTCTGGCTTTCACTCCAAAACTACCGAACCGATATAAATGAAATTTGGTACCTAGGCTATTATTGGAAAAAAGTGTTGTAAAGGGTTGAAAATATCTTTCTTTAAAAATCTACATGTATATTTTTTAAAGAAAGATAATTATTTATTTAAGGGTATTAACGCGAGCATAGCCGCGGGTGAAATGCTAGTATTCTATATTTCTAACCTCTTTGATATTATTTGCGCTTTTGGGCACGGTCCTCGTTTTCCATCAATAGAGTCCCGTTCTGTCGCAATGCCTTTGAAATAAAAAAAAACTTCTGAAACGATATAATAAAATCGCATGGGAAGTGGTTCGTGAAATTTGCAAGGGCAGCATGCTTAGGCATCCGGGCATGCGGTATGCGTAGGCATTTCCCCCGCGTTAACAAAAAAAAAATTTACGCGGAGCTAACACTTACCGTGGCTGGCAACATATTTATAACTCCTTTGGTATTGCGCTTATGGGCACGGTCCTCATTTTCCATACAGAAATTAAAAAAAACTTCTGAAACGATATAATAAAATCGCATGGGAAGTGCAGAGCCCCGACAGGGAAACAAGGCGACACGATCCCTAACTCGATAACTCCCTAAAGCTAACTCGATAAAGGCGTGCACAAACTATGAGCTAAAAATCCGCGGAGTTCACACGGAGCGCACTCAGAGGGGTCGCGACAAATGTTGTGAAGGATAATACGATTATGGGTGTCTGATAGTGCAAGGATAAGTTGTAATTCGCATTATACGCTTGTGTTACTCCATTCAGCGACAGCTTGGGTTCTGACAAGCTTATAACGCTTGCATTTATAAATAGAAGTGTACATTATTGTAAACATCCTTATAAATAAAAGCTTAGATAATTGCAGCGGTCAAGATACGTTTATTTCTTTATTTACTTATACTTTATTGTACACCAAAAATAAATATAAAAAGCAAATTACTTATGAATCACTTATAAACACCGGATGTTGGCATTTATAAAATGAAATAGTCAAAGATTGATTAGAAAATAGGAAAAAAAAGGAAAAAAAAAACGAGTTCCAATCTCAAATAATGAGCTTTCACTAGGTTTTTAAAAGAAAGAAGAGACTTAGCTTGTCGAATGTAAATGAAAGAGGGGCAAAGAATTCCACAAACGCCCAGCTGTCACTTTAAAAGATTTTTTGAAGAAGGAAGAGGAATGTAAAGGAGTTTGGAGAGAGAAATTTAAAGAAGAACGAAGGAATCTTTCATGGGTTACGGAAAGATAGAAGGATCGGAAGATTCTACTTATCAGAAAAAGTGACGCTTATAATAAATGCAAACACATTATATTACACACACATATATTCTCTGAAATAATATTTTTAAAATAGACCTAACGTTAATATAATTGGAAACGAAGAGTAACATTGTAGACTTTTTTATAGTTTTATAGTGGCAAATCTGTTGACGGTTCACCCGACTTAGTGATTACCACCGCACATTGACAATTGCAACATCTTTTAGTAAAATGGGCCCCAAAAAAATCTTATTATTTAAATCTCTACGGTCGAGAACTTATGACATATTTATGCCCCGGTCGAGGAAGGGGACTTAGATACGCCGGACCCACCGCCGGGGATCCCGCCGGATAACACTACACCCACAGTTAGTGCAACAACAAACATACTAGTTCGCCCTCGCCTCCGAGCACGGCGAGACCAACACAACGCGTACACAAGGTACACCCGCGTTCCAGAGCGGTTCTCACCGCCCCCAGCCACCGATTAGCTAAAAACACAGTCGACGGCCATCGGGGTCTCGGTCCGCACCGCAACTTCGATGGCCCTTGGATGACATGTCGTAGTTAAACGCACGCATGAGCACATGCGCGGCCCTACCCACAGCGGAGGGCCCCAAACCCGTGGGTTCTGGCTAGCCCACCGGTTCTGCGTCAGATGAAGCTTTAATAGTCTCGGGACTGAAAGCAAAAACATCAGTTAAAAAAAAAACATATTTATGCTGACAAGAAGAGGCTGTCGAGGATGTTGTCGCTGGGAAAAATGATGGGATTTTTTGTTGTCCTGTTGCTGCCAAAGGATCATTGCATATAAGCAGAACATCTGAACTGATTGTTTAATGAACAACATAGCTTAGGTGCCGTTTCACCGTCTAGCGTGAATTACGAATTCGTAATTAATTACAAATTATTTTATTTAATTCTATCAGTTATTTTATTTAATTCTATCAGTTATTTTATTTAGTTCTATCAGTTATTTTATTTAATTCTATCAGAGACGGCACAGGAATTCAAAGACAAGTCGACACAACACATCTTCTTTTCTCCTGGAACGACACCGACGATGAAACCGGGCTACGAAATTAGGAAGACATTTTGTTGTAGGTAGTCTTCATCAAACCCACAATTCAAATTCAATTCAAATCATTTATTCATCGAAATAAGAAATATACATTTCATTTATCGATAGTCATTTTTTAAATCTACCACCGTTTCGTAATGAGGTTCCTCTAACGGAGAAGAAACAGGCGAAAGAAACTCCGTAGGTATCCTCTTTTTTGTCATTTTTTTTACTCAGCAAATACATAGTTATACAGTATATATTTTTTTTTTAGAAATAGCTTATGAGAGATCATCTCATTCCCAATCTGTAAGTTTTCAATTATCTATTTAACTGTGGTAGGGCCACGCAACAGAGTTCGCTGTTGCACGAATGGGCAGGTCCGTCCGGGTTGAAGTAGAAGTGTTACACTTTTGCGTTTCATCTGGTGAGTGAGGTAGCCGGGGCCCACTTTAATAAAAGGTGACAACGAATCTGCAACCGTATGGGTATTGCTAATGTTCATGGGCGTTGGTTATCACTTAACATCAGGTGAACCGCCAGCTCGTTTGCTATCTGTCACATAAAAAATCTAAAACACTAGTTCCATAAACGTTTACCTCAACTTCTAACCTTAACTGTCCTACATTTTTATTATCAACGCAAGAAAGATTTCAAACGACCTTACGCATTTTCGTCACGACCGCGGCAAAATTACTTTAAACATTAATGCACCATTCTAAGCAAAAAACTCTCATTGACTCCAAACTGGTTTAGGTCACTCTGCATATTTTATGGGAACGAGACAAATTTGCCGGGAATTAAGTCCGCGACTGCATTATACGGTTTGAAGCCTCGCCTGCCCCCGGGACCGAGCAATTTATATTTTTAATGTAACATGAGGCAAAAGGCAATAAAAGAGGAGCTTAGGAAACGTTTACACACTGAAAATATATCACTTTGTTCGAACTGTTGGATAATTCACTTAAAATCTCGTTCTTTCTATCCTCAGTATCCCGATCCTCATGTCCTATTCTATTGTTGTTATTCTAATGTTTCACTCCTTTTACATTGCATTGAATGACAAGTTTTGGTCAGTTCACAAAACGAGATTCAAACCCGGACGGACAAAAATGTTGGGATGGTCAATGCATATGGCGAAAAGACTAGCGTAGCAAAGCGAAGTAACTGTGGTAGGGCCAGGCAACAGTGTTCACTTTTGCACAAATGGGTCGTGGTACTAATCGGGACGGACCTGCCGTCCGGGTAAGTATCACGACCTCACAAAACGGCGTAAAGTAGAAGTGTTACTCTGGTGATTGAGGTAGCCGGGGCCCACTTTATTTAAAGGTGACAACGCATTTGCAACCCTACGGGTGTCCATGGCGTGTTATCACTTGACATCAGGTGAACCACCAGGTCGTTTGCCACTTTTTCACAACAAAAAAAAATATGGGTACGATTCACTACAATATATACATAGTCAGTTTGTGCCAGTAGAGCTTTGCACCGTTGCAGAGGAATAAGAAATCATCACCATCCTCCTGCCCTTATCCCACTTAGGTAGGGTTGGCACAGAAAGTGAATCATGTTGGTAGTGGTTCTGGAAGGGTATTTTACGACCGACCCCCTCCCTTAGAACAAACACCCAGATCCGGAACAAGTGTCTGTAGGTCACACAAATACTTGTCCCGTGTGGGAATCGAACCCACCCCTCCCGACGCCGAAGCTAATAGCTGGGCAGCGGCTCCACCGAGTCCCAGTAATAATACCGAAAAATAAAATCGACTTCAAATATCTCGCTTCGTATTGATTTTATGACTAATTTTCAGGAGTTCAAGCCCAAGATCTAATACCATTGAAATTAATATGGGACCACATAGGAAGCACCAGCTTTCAAATAAAAAAAGATTCAACAAAATTGGTTCACTCACGCGAAACGTCTGAGGTAACAAAAAAAAGTTTTATGACAAAAATAGCCGACTTCAAATAAAATAATGTACGAAACTATTACAACGTTGCAATACAAATATGGCGATGGGCCGGCCATATAGCTCGTAGAACCGATAACCATTGGGGAAGAAAGGTTCTCGAGTGGCAGCCTCGTACTGGCCATCGCAGTGTAGGACGACCCCCCACTAGATGGAGTGACGACCTGTGCAAATGTGCGGGAAGTCGATGGATGCAGGTGGCTCAGGATCGTACTTCATGGCAGTCTGTGGGGGAGGCCTATGTTCAGCAGTGCACTCATACAGGCTGAAATGATGATGATGATGATGAATACAAATATGCAAAACATTGCAAATTTGTGTGATAGCAGCAATCGCGGTTGATTTTCTGTAATTTTTCAAAGAGTTCCGTTTCTATCTCCGAAAACCATCATCAGATCTATATGAAATTTATATGGGACCATTGCGGAATGAACCGTTTCGAACAAAGAAAAGTAAAGTAAAGTAAAGAAACAGCCTATACATGTCCCACTGCTGGGCAAGGGCCACCACGCGGCCCCACTGCGGATTGGCGGACTTCACATATCTTCGAAATATATATTTTTTTTGTTATTATTTCGAAAATATGCAGGTTTCCTCATGATGTTTTCCTTCACCGCAGAGCACGTGATAAGTCAGCACTTAAAGTTAAAAACTTCATTGGTGCCGGCACCGGGGATCGAACTCAGGTTGCTCGACTATATTGAATTAAAGGCGAGCGCCCGGACACTGAGCTATCACGGCCCTTCGAACAAAGAAAGAATTTTCCAAATTCGTCTATATATGACGAAGTTATGCCTGAACATACATTAAAAAAATATAAACATCCGAATTGTTAACCTTCGTCTTATTGAAGTCGGTTAAAAAATACAGTGAACCTCCTCCTTTTTAAACGGTTTTATTTAGCTCGACCCGTACGGAATTTGTTTGTTTGGGTCAAAATTAGAAATTGAAATTTAAGCACCTTGCCGTTGTCAGATTGATCTAAAATTTGGTACACACATTTAATTTAGATGACAATACAATATTAACAAAAAAAAATTTAACAAAACAAAAACAAAATAAAACCGTTTAAGTTAAAAGTTTTTAAACGGTTTTATTTGAAGTCGGTTAACAAATGAACTAATTAAATAGCCACTAAAGAAAACGTTCCAATAATGCAATGCTTATTACATTTCCTGCCAGCATGTACGCGCCTTAAGGGTCTGCGTATCGTTCTCGAGATTACTCATTACGTCGATGATTCCGACGTAACATGTTAGGTGTATCTCCCGACGCATCTCGCTGGGTAGCTGTTTGCTTTGTTGATTGATTTAAATATGAAATTTATACGCTGAACGCTTAAAGTTATTCTTTCTTTTTAGTTAGACGGTGCTATTATTCACAGTTGTGTTTATATGCTCTTTTGCCTTGTAAAGCTAATGAGATAAACAGAGATAAAGCTCTTGACTAAGCTGTTATAGTTCCAAGTTGATTGGAGATTATTTTGTCGCCTTAGCGTTACAGATGCGTTGACAACCTTTTGAATATTGGGCTCCGGCTACCTCACTCACCAGACGAAACGCGAAAGTATTTGTCATACTTCCACTTTACGCTGGTCTTCTGTGAGGTCGTGGTACTTACCCAGACGGGCCTGCCCATTCGTGCAACAGCCGAGGCTGCTGCGTGGCCCTACCACCGTTTTTCTTCGAAATAAATATTTCAATATAAAAAAGAAAAAAAGATACTGTTTATTATTAATTCGAAAAAATGCAGGATTCCTAGCGATGCTTTCCTTCACCGTTGATCATTTGATGAGTCAGCACTTAAAATTTTAATTAACAATTTCATTGGCACCGGGATTTGAACGAGTATATTGGATTTAAAACGAGTGCCCGGACACTGAGCTATCGGGGACGTGTTTAAGTATTGGCTATAAAATTATTCTAGTTCTAACTTAACAGACGTAAAATTACTATGAGCTAATACTGGCAGGGGAGACTGTAGTGCATTAAATTATCAGTATTTTATAGTTAAATATTGCAGCCTGTCATTCTGGCTATTATATAATACTTATATAATACGCTTGCATTTAACTCGAACATCTTGCTCCTTTACGGAGAGTGGTCACGAAAAAGGAAGGCCCGGACTGAAACTGAAGACTTAAGTAATTTCAAACAAGTATTTAAGCGCTAAGGCATTCTAAAGGACCAATTAAATTACATAATAGCGGTTCGGATGGCCACCATGTGTGATTAGCTGATAATTTCGGTGAGTTGGTAGCGCTGGGCGCCCGAGGCGCTGTGGATGCGCACGCGACTGGCGCGCGCTCAATTATGAGCATGCGATTGGCTGAATGTGCAGAGCTTTTGCCCTAATGCGTGTACTCAAAAAAACTTTTGGCATCACTCGCTGCTTACTTTGCTTGTCAAGTAAAGTCGATATCCTCGCAGAAAGTTGTGAGATGTGTTATTTGTTATTTTTTATTTTAATTTCGTCTGTCGAGTGTAGAATACCGAACTCCCTAAAGACTAACAATTACTATTCTAGTGGGCTTGGAATGGCATTGTTATGTTCGTAACCATAGACCATAAACTTTTTGACTTTTTTATTTGTTGAAAAAGTAGAAGAAATAAATTTAGTGTTTCGTGACGCAATTATGCAGGTGTGAAATACAGATAAAGATACTTTGAAAAATAATAGGAGCTCACGACACGCAAAACCGTTTACGGCAATTTATTTTTTTATCTGTAGAAGCTCTAAAACTGCCGACTTTGGACACGTGCCAGAAATAAACTCTAACATATTTTTATGTTTGGCAGCACCTGTATAACCGTCATGTATTCCGATAAACTGAACAATTTTGTTGTAAATGCAAGAACGGTTTTTTTTTTTTCAACATCAGGAAATCGAATATTCTTTCTATCAATTGATTAAAACATAAAATTTTTATTTGATAAAAATAAAACATAGAATGTAAATAATTATAGTTTTTTTCTTCTAGTTTTCCATGATATAATTATGCCTGACTTATTATGACTACAATTAGTAAATTTTATTATAATAGCGATATAAACCAACGATTACGTAGTAAAAGTTTAATACGCGTAAGATTGAAATTAATTAATTAATTGATTGCAATTTTAATTAGCAGTATGTGAAAGATATAAAGACATAAATAATTATTCTTATGATACTGCTATTTATTTGTGTTATATTGTATCTTATTTGGCAGCACAACATTTATATTAAGTCCATTTTGAAACGAATGATTTCCTGGCTGTGGCGTTGTTCGCGATTCGATGTTTATTTTGACAAATACCTATATTGTTTCCAACTACTGAATTAGCGACTTATTAGAACGTTATAAATATAACAATTTAGTTGAAATATTACAAACACCGTTAAATATATTACTTTATTTGCTAAGATCTAAAACTTAGAGTTTATGCATGCGTACGAAACCTACATAAATCTCAGTGGGTAGGTAATAAAATAAAAAATTCTCAAATTTTATAATGTCTAGAGTGAATCTAAAGTTCTTTAGCCCTATTTTATTAAGGTTCTACAGGCACATGTATAAATCCACCGGTATCTATTAGATCTTTAAAAACGTATTTAATTCTTATTACACATTCATTTTATTCATCTCAAATCTTGCCTGTAAGATAAGATTATTTAAAATATTACTGAAAACTAGGTGTTAAGACTATCTGGTTTTCAGTAATTATATGCAATGTATTTTAAAGAATAAGTTTTGACTGCAAATGAACTCTCAGGCCTATATCAGAGTTTATCTCACCGTTTAAAAATTATATACTACAACTATTGTTACTTGCTTCTGATTATTTCTTCTTCTTCTATCTTCTGGCCTTATCCTTTCTGGGAAACGAACCCACGAGCTCCGGCGCCTAAGCCAATAGTTTAGAAACAACGCTACGGAGTATCCCTTCTGACTGACCAAAGAGTAATTATCACAACAACTGTAGTACTTCCAGATTTGTACATATTATATCTTACTTCAGAATTATAGCTTCCTTAAAATATTATATAGTCTCGCATTCACAGAACAGAGAACAGACATCTTTGTATACAAGGAGGCTTTTCTAAGTGTATCAATTTTTTTATTAAATTCTAGCCATAAATAATGTTATATAAAAAAATAATAAACATTTAAAATCACTCGTAATTAATTAATTACATTCATTTGAACTTATCTCAAAAAGTGCGTGATTTATGGGCAACTCATTTATTTTACGCCCGATCATTCATAACTAACACGCACACAAGTTTGTTTCAAAAGTATACGACGCATTTATGAATGACTACCGCATTGTCAACAAGCTCTGTTTTTTAGGGAATAGAATTGTAATTTTTTTTGAAAACAAAAAAGTTTGTTTTGTTTTCAATAAACGATTATACTACCGAGTTTGAACCTCCGGTTTAAATTTGGGCACCTTTAGAAAAGCCACACTGTGTAGCTGATAGCGTTTGCGCTTTGGTCCGTGTGAAGCTTTACTAATCTACGTACCCACTAAAAGGCTGTATTAAAAACTAGCCAAGTGCAAGTCAGACCCACGCGTCTATCCGCCAAATCCGTGCCGTGCGATAAAAAACTTCGTTCCAATAACACAAACGGGTGGTTAACACCGCCAATCACCTCACTTCTTATTATATTCGCATACTTGTAATAATTTAGTAATCCATTAATACCATATGAAGTAACAATAGGCAAGCTATTATAGGATATAAGGTATTTGTCACATACATATCGTGGTGATAACTCAGAGTCCGGACGCTCGATTATAATTCAATATACTCGAGCAACCTGTCTTCAAATACGGCTTCAGTGCCGGCACCAAAGCAATTATTCATTTTATGTGCTGACTTATCACGTTCTTATCGGTGCAGGAAAACATCGTGAAGAGATGCAATAATCATAAAATTTATTTAAAAATATGATCTTTAATCCGCAGTGAGGTTGCGTGGTGTTCTATGACCCAATACTCCCTGTACAGCGGAGGTCTTTGCCCGGCAGTGGGACATGATAGAATTTTATTTTGCTTTATATTCTACTCGTTTTGTTATTCCTAAACGGGGCAAAACTTTGTGTGCTTCATCTATCATAATGTTCAGAATGCGAGTGCATTTAATGTTTGTGATTAAAACTCTCGTGAAAGCTGCTCCGCGATTCTAACTGAATCCCTAGTGTGAGGAAGGTTACTAAAGGTTGAAACAAAGAACCTAGAGATGTCGAGATCGTTAGGACTACCAGCAGTATCACAGCAAGCCCGTTCGGCATAACGCCTCATCTCATACCGTTCGAATGGACCTCCGTCGCGCGTAGTGTAAAATCCCCCATAAAAATCACCGGTGCCCCTCAGCGCCGCGTTCCGACCCAATCGTACATCGCTCTGGCTTTTTGCTCCGCGATCTCACCAAGCATTCAGCGCGCGCAAAAAGGGTCGAATCAAAATACCGCGATAGCCGCCGCCATCTTTTATTTATGCGCCCCGTTTCGACTAACAGGCGTAATTTTTTCCGCTAAACAATCAGTTTTGCCCGAAAAATGCGAGACGGGAAGAAGACATAAAAAGGACAGCCGCGCTCGGTTCGGGTTTTTGCCCTGCGCGCAATTAGGGCTAACCGCGCCTCTGGGAGTTGGTTTGTTTCGTCTGTGATATTCGATGCTTTAGGATTTCATACGTTTCTATCTTTATGATGTATCTATTATACAGAATCAACGGAACAATTTATAACAATTAAATTATATTTTTATGTAGATGACTTGGTAAAAGAGAAAGCCAATCAGACAGTCTTACATGTTAATTTTGTATAAGAAGTTTTCACGAGATGCAGTTGGAGCTGGTCTTTGGCCAGCAGTAGAATGATTGAAGGCGATCATGATGCTTTAAGTGGACTCAATAGATGACTACAGAAGTACAACCTACTTGGACTTGGAAACTCCGATACGAAAAATGTCCTTTGAACTAAACCTCGCGTTTAATAGTAGGATCTTTTTTCAAACGAAAACTGTTTAGCTACAAATGGACTACAGGAAATTGGTAAGCGAAATGACGATCATAATTAATAGTAGATCGTACAATTTGTATAACTTTAGATGATAAAATTCTTACTTTTTCAATTACCCGAATATTGTGTTTGTCTCATCGTAATCCAGTTGCCTCGTAACCAAAAGGGTACAAAAAGTTTGTATTAATTGTTTGCCATATTTGATAGAAAAGATCTCAAATCGTTTTCGTTCTATTAATGACACCTAACTATTATCTAAAATTAAAAGCACCTGAATTGACCACCACGACCTCACAAGTGAGTGGCCATTGCAACAACTGCTTCGTTACTCAACCACCATCCGGTGAGACGCTTGCTTCATTGCTAATCTATTAAAATAAAAAAATAATGCGTAACTCCTCTTAGATCGGTAGTCCAGAAATACATCTGGTGTTGGATGCTCATGGGCGGCGGTAATCACTTACTGCCATAGTAGCGGCGAATCATCTGCCACGTGCAAAAAATCTCGCATCTCGCACCGTCGTAAAGCAAGCAGTGGCAGCCCTGTGTCAGATGGAACCGCGTTATGATTGGCGAGCTTGTGCGGCGGTGGAATGACCGACGGCCACGCTCCCAACATATTCCGCTCGTCGAGGATTCTAGAAAAACTCAATTGCGAGCGCCTATTGTTCGCCTTTAGGGCTGCCGTCTCCGTAATTAGGACGGGGAATCGGAACAAAACGATGTTCCCGATACCATTTTATTCGGCCGTGTCTGCTATAAATTGAGTGGGAGCTGATACGTATTCGTCTTGTTCCAACCGGCCGCGGCTATAATGGGAAAGCGAACATTTCCAACGCAATGTCAATCTGAATTCGTAGCTGTGACGAATGCCTTGAATTATTTACTTTTTACAATCCTTAAGATGCTTTCTTTACCTTGTGCTAATTTTCATGTATTGCTGCTACCAAAGACTTTTATCTAAAGATGATCTGAATAAATGGCAGCCCTATTATGTTCAGTCTTAAATTCGAGTATAGGATTGAGCTCATCATACAGTTCTTCGCACATTTTTACTTTTTTTTGCCCCCGCCTGGGCCACCTGATTGCGTCACCTACCAACCAAGAAACTTGATCCTTTAAACAATTACAGTCTCAGATTAAAAGTTAACTAATAAGCCTACGAGTTCCTTAAAACTTTTCACTACAGTAGAAAGATTTGTGTTATTGAAAGTTTTTATCAGTAAATCAAACTGAAATTCACTGCAAAATCCATGAAAGGTGGAGACATTTTATGAAATTATTTTAAAAACTACGCTAAACTATATTAACATTTTATTGACTTTGGTTTTATTTTGGTTTAACGCGTTGCAAAATAGAAAAAAGTTGATAAATATGTGATTTAAATAAATTTCTCTTAGATGTAACCATTATAGAATATAATGATTTAGCCACTTTAAATAATGCATGTTTTATTAATTCAAATTAAGTATACGTAGTTGATGAAGTTAGTAGAAATAGGTCATTGAGACATTTGAAATTTAAACTTAATACATCATTAAAAACTTACTTCGTTAATCAATATGTTATTTTCATTGTCCAGACTACGTCACGTTGTTTGTACAATAATTAGTGCTCTGCGCATTCCGTATCACGCTCGGGGATAATTTAATGACTGAATAATGGAAAAAAAATTAAGCACGTATACACAACAGCACATACATTTTCTGAAGTATCTCCCCGTTAATCTAGCATCTAATGTCGGACGATTTATAGTAATTAACGGACAATGTCAAAGCTTCCTCCTCTCGCGGTGGTGTAATGGGATAGTAATGAAAAAACAAAGTCAATACTTATATCCCTCTAATAAGCATCTTTCCATTACGAGGCGCAATAAAACTGCTAGGCTCTCATCAAAATACCGAACTGAGGATCATATTACAATGGACATCTGTTACGGGGCCTCGTTGGAAATGACTTCACATTGACCACGAGCGACCACATTTTCACACCGTCGCGGTGACCTAAAGCACGCGATATTGCACTAAATAACTATCGTTGTAAGAACTACATCTGCTTGAGCGGATCGTGTGACGGCGTCAAAACATATGTCGCTGTCCGTCTGCACCGGTTTATGAACAAGAAGTAGCGTGGAATATTGCCGTGTGCGCTAATGACGTGCGTTTCTGCGCTTTAATTGCGATCAAACAGATACACAATATCATATCGTGCTCACGCCGAAGCGCTTACGCTTCAGTGTTAAGAGCGAATTTCGCTCGGCCCGGCCGCAGAGGCATTCTGCGAACGGCCCTTGTCTCATCCGCCACATGAAAAATGGATGAAGTCTCATCTCGGAGGAAGAGTAAAAAGCCCTCGTATCGGCGACGGTTTTGATTGGTGTACGGATCGAAAGGGAATTATATTACACCTCGGTGCACCGAGAACGATTGCGCTACATGCCACTGTGCAGTCATTATCTGTATCAAGTAGATTTAAATCGCGTTCATTTACTCTGTTGCTTCGTCAATTAACAGCACAATTCGGATGCAACTTCCTCCTTTACTATTGAGAATCGTCAAATTCGTCCCTTGCTTGCTTTTATTCAACAACTTTGGGCAGTTGGTACACAAGAGCTCATACTCTGCATCATACCTCGTCATATCAACATTTTCAAATTAAATTTTGAGATTTGTTTTATTTTTCCATGTTTGTTAGTCGTTTGCAACGGCCTCATCGCAGATTTATCTTATATTTTTAAATAATTCTTACTTCAAACCTTATTTATCGTATTATGATGTTTTTGCATGAACCAGGTGTTTTTGCATAGTAACTGTAATATTTTTACGTTCGATTAGATTTTTAGGAGGTTCACGACAGCTGTTTCCTTCTTTTAAATTCAACACACAACAAAAAGGATTTGATTACTACAAACTATTTTATGATTAGTTTCAGAGTTGAATGCAAAATTAGGATTGTGAAAAATAGACACAAATATTTCATGTTTATAATCAACAAACATAATTTATTAAAGACATTCAGTTAGATAAGTAATTTAGTTAGAATTAATATCGTAAATTATATTCATGTAGCCGGCATTCGTGTGGCCTATACGTAAATGTAAATTATCTAATGGCTGGAACCGAGATGTAGCTTCTGCTGTCAGTTGGCGTCTTAGGGACACAATAGGGACCTAGACCATTATTCGTATTCGTTGTGCATAGGGTTGAAAATGTGAAACATCTTGTATCGTAAGCAATTTATTCATATCATTTATTTATTCGGCAAGATTTCCGTTTATAACACTTCTTCCTGATCAAACTGTGTACATTAAAATCTTAATTTATCTTCTACTTACTTTATATACTTAATTTATAATATACGGTTTGAGGCAATCCATTATCTGACAAAACTTTTTAAGATCCACTGCAGGTATGCTTGATGGTGGTCAGCACGAATCAATTTATTTATTATTTATTGTTTTTAAAACCGTTGCCCTTACTTTAGGATAACATGATGCTGTGTTGTAAGGACTTTACAAACGCCCGGATGAACTTTTCACGCCGACACCCAGATGCGAAACAACTATCTGTGGATCACACAAATAGTTGTCCCATGGGAATCGAACCCACGACCTCCGACGCCGAAGCCAATACCTCGGCAACCGCGCCACGGAGTCAAAAATTTGCTTAGTTTACCCAATAACTAGAATTGCAACACCTTTAGGACGTTAGCCCGAAAAATGTTCTGATCAGACTTTTATAACAACATAATTTGGGACATAGAAAATAAACTTATTATTACGCTTTATTTTATAACTTCGCATCAAAATGTACTGAAGCATATAGTATTTACAAGCACACTTCAGTTGTTATAAACTCGACATTGTTAAGCACATATGACATTTTGTCCATCCGTCGTTTTGGCAGTAAAATTCCAGGCATTTCCCAACATCTGAACGCGGCATGAGTCCTATAAAATCCTTTTATTCTTTAAAAATGATAGCGATAACGTCTCCTGCTCAACAAGTCAAGATAAACACTCAGTGCTTAGTAAGCTAACAAGTAACATTGTAGTCCAAGTCCATCGTCTTTGCTAAAACAATGTCATTGCGTGAATTGAAACGGTGCCTCTGCATTTTCGAATTAATGAACGCCTTCGGGTTGACGTTCCTTATTATGAGGCGGCGGCCCTTCATCACCGGTCTCTTTAATTTGGGGAGCCGTGTTTATGGAACCGGTGCTTGGTGGCTAATTGTATGGAGTTACGCGCCTATAGGCTTAAAGAGATACTGGTTCGCAATGATTAATGCCCCGCGTTTTGGTGGCTTGTAATACGGCGACGCCGATGGGCCATCTCCAGTGTTCCAGTGGCTGTGCAGGATTTTGGAAATTATTAGAATGACCTCGAGGAGTGTTTCTAACGCCCCTTATATTATATGGTAGCTGAATATTATAGCGAGACTTGTCGTGAAGAACTTTAAAGCGATGCAGAGTCGTGATAAGATTATCGTCCAGTGTTGTTGAACAATAAATGTAGAATAATAAACGGTTGAACGATAAATTTACAAAAAAAGGGTGTATGACACATAACACGTCAACTTGAATATGGTTTAATGGCTCTAATCCAGAACGAGTAAGTGACGCGGACTTTTAAAAAAAATGTAATGATAGAAATAATTATGACTAAGTATTCAATTAGTTTTGTACTGGTATGATGACATCTGGCAAGGGAGTTTTAATGTGAGTGTTGCTGTTTGAGAAAAGAGGAAAAAATCTGAATTACTGAAGGGGCAGAGAGAAATTACACGACAAAGAGGGAGTAAATGATGATGTGTAAGAGATGATAACGAATGGGAGAAAGGAACATCTCGTATTGACAATAAGTAAACGGGATACCGAAATAAAAATTATAATAGTTAATGCCTTTTGTTTCAGCTGTTCAACACAACCGAACTTCACGTATCATCGAATAAATTGTTCTTTGTACTTTTTGCATACCAGGTCAAAGGTGTTTGAAATTTTAATTGCATACGTAGCGTAGAAATATTTTTAATTTTGACTTTTCCATATTATATTTAGATACTATTTAAATATTGCAAATATAAATCAAGGTGCAAGTTTCTGTGCCCAAATAGTAATTGTTTATTGAATAATATTAAAATGTTAAATATTAACTACAACATGGTACCACGAACGCTAGTTGCATTTCCTCGCTGAATAGTTATGCTTAACCTTTGAGCGAGAAAATTCCAGCCTTCTTGTCATCAGCATCACCTTTCAACAAATGTAGATGTGTTTGGACCTTATACACCAACATGTCCACAATAAGGCTCAAATACACGATCTGGACAAAGAGTTACTACAGTTGCCTCTGATGCCGCCAGCCCTAAATCCTGGGCAAAATTAGAAAAATTTAAAACTGAGAAGTTCTCGCGTTAAATGAAATTAAAGACAACCATCAGGATTTTATGCTAACACGTCTTTGACATATGAAAAATGGCAACACCTCCTGCCAATATATTCGCCATCAATCTCGACGGAGTTCAACAGCGGTTTCCATTTCGAACCAATCCGTCAACATAATTAAATTAAAAGCTACGGGCTGTTAAATTGAATTTGACGCTAGTCGTGCGGCCAAACATTTTCGGTGCGGTGTCGCGGAGGCACGCTAATTGGTGCATAATCGAGGCGCGGGCGCGGCCCGCCAATGAGAGGCCGACGGCACATGCATTACGGCCAATTAATCTCGGGGCCCGAAACAAAGCTTGACGAATTGTTTATTACAAGCTCTCACATCTTTCGGCAGAACAGGACTGACGGGGAAATATAACCACCGCACGTTTCGTCTCCATCGTTCCAATTAGGCACCAAAACACAACAGGTGGAACACGTGAAAGGGATTCTGCCTTACGATTTTTGAATCCTCGTGTTTCTTTACATGCTCCGTATCTGCATTTATATAAATTGAAAAAAATAGAAAATCTCAAGACACTTTTTTCAACAACGTTATTTAATACAGAATTACTACAGGTAACTGATATTTGAACTGATTATTACAGGTAACTGATAAACGTACTTAAACATACTTTTCTTTTTTATATTAATTCATTTTTATAGATATACTAGCGACCCGACCCGGCTTCGCACGGGTGCAATATAATAAACATGTAACCTCTGCTTGAATCACTCTATCTAGTAAAAATAATTACTTTAAAAAACTTTTAAGTTAAACGGTTTTATTTTGTTTTTTTTTTTTTTGTTAATTTTTTTTTGTTAATATTGTATTGTCATCTAAATTAAATGTGTGTACCAAATTTCAGATCAATCTGACAACGGCAAGGTGCTTAAATTTCAATTTCGAATTTTGACCCAAATAAATAAACAAACAAATTCCGTACGGGTCGAGCTAAATAAAACCGTTTAAAAACCGCATCAAGATCCGTTGCGTAGTTTTAAAGATCTAAGCATACATAGGGACAGACAGACAGCGGTACGACTTTGTTTTATACTATGTAGTGACATAGAAATTGGAAAAACATTGTTTCTCATACAGTAGTGGGGATCAAATCCACAACCTCTGACGTAAGAGACAGGCTTACCATCCACTACGCCAATCGGGTCGACAAATACTATTACGCAAGTGACTGACACTGAGATTCAAGCTAGAGATATAAGACATCAGTGCTTTACGATTATTTTTGTATTTTAGGAGATCGGCTGTTGTACAAAAGGGCAGGCCCGTCCGGGTTAGTACCACGACCTCACAGAAGACCGGCGTGAAGTGGAAGTGTTACATTTCTGCGTTCCGTCTGGTGAGCGAGGCAGCCGGGGCCCACTTTATTTAAAGGTGGCAACGCATTTGCAACACTGTTGATGTTGCCAATGTCCATAAGCGGCGGTTATCACTTAACGTGAAGTGACCCGCCAGCTCGTTTGCCACTTTCTCACATAAGAAACGAAAAAAAAGTGGAGTTGGTTCACGATAGCTCATACTAATCAAATCGTGTCCACGACCTCATAGAAGACAAGCGTGAAGTGGAAGAATTATGCTTCCGCATTTCGTCTGGTGATTGAGGTAGCCGGTACCCACATTACTGAAAGGTGACAACGCATAAGAACTGTGGTAGGACCATGCAACAGTGTTTGCTGTTGCACGAATGGGCAGGTCCGTCCGGGTTAGTACCACGAGCTCACAGAAGACCGGCGTAAAGTAGAAGTTCCAGTCTACTAGTTCGCTTCTGCGTTTCGTCTGGTGAGCGAGGTAGCCGGGGCCCACTATATAAAAAGGTGACAACGAATCAGGTGAACCGCATGATCGTTTGACACTTTGTCACATAAAAAAATATATGCGACCTTACGGGTGTTGCAAATGTCTAAGAGAGGCGGCCACTTATCAACAGGTGGATCGCCAGCTCACTTGCCATCTTCTTACATAAAAATTGGAAAGATCGTACCGCTCTCGACAACTCCGCCGCGACCACCCATCCACTCGCCAACCGCGCAGCTGTTACACTAACGACAACAATTACAGCAGGATTTATTGCGTTTTATAAATTCCATAAATAGGAACTAAATGTAAACGCAATAAACGACCGTCCATCTCAATAGCTCTCGAATACAAACACGACGCACTCAACCTGTCCAGCGATGGGGTGCAACCCCCTGACAGCCCTATAGGGTTGGTTACAATGCTTTATTGTATTACTCATGCAGTGTTTTCCTTTAGGTATTGGCGACGTAATTTTATCCAGTAAGCATGATTTACTTAACACATATTATGTAATAAAAAAAAATATATTTTGCAATTGAAATTTGCAATACCATTATCACGTTTATGTCTAAATCGTCAAAATAATAGAATTGTAAAAGGTTTATTACTGGAAAAAAACGTCTTTTTCAATTTATGCCCCAACAGGCAAAAGAATACATAATTGCTTAATTTTTTATATTTTTTTTAATGTGAAGAGTTGCCATGCGAGACGGTTCACCTGATGTTAAGTGAATACCGTTGCCCCGGACATCTGCTACAACCTTTTGAAAAATGCCTTAATGTTAACAATGTATTTAAAACTATTGAAACAACAACTCTAGTACAGTAACAGATAATAGTATAAATCTGTCATTATAAATGTATTTCATATCGATAAAAATCCACCCGAAATACCAAGCTAAGGGTCGGCAACCCTAAAGTCGCCCCTAAACGGCGACCACCCGTGGGACATTATCTAATCCGAATTAACCATTATAAAAAGGCACCCTCGTTGCCGACTGCTGCGCCAGATAGCCAACTATCGGGATCGGGATTACACAAAGTTAATTTGGTCGCGTGGCAAACGACGGCGCCCCGCTAAAAAGTGGCACGTCAATCAACGCGCGACGCGGCGGAAAATTCGGTCTCGAAGATATACATACTTGTATTGGCGCGTTTGGAAAAAAATATGAGAGTAAAACTGTTACTAAGTTCGCGCACAGCGACCGCCAAAAGGCGACATGACGAGGTTGGTTGCAAAGCGACCGTTCCTTTTGTAAATAAACACATAAAATACATATATAAACACCGCACTAGAAAACAACACTATGTTCATCACACAATATTTTTCCGGTAGTGGGGATCGAACCCACACCCTCTGGCGCAGGAGGCAGGTACACTACCCACTACGCCATTCGGGTCGTCAATGTCCCGCGGAACCCGTGAAACTAACCTCCTCGTCAGTGGAACGCTACGTAGTTGGTGCACCAACGTACCAAGGTGGTTCTCACCGTCTAAACTATCTTTGAGAGAGCGGAATCAAATAGAACTGTACATTTAAAAGACATAAAAAAAATTGTACATATGTATAATTGCCCATTGCTATAAAAAACTCTTAAAATATAACACAACATAAAGATGCGAAAATACAAAAAGTTCTGTATGACGCCAAAAAATAACGTTCGAACATCCCGCCTCATCGCCAAGTAGCCGCCACTCGTAAAGATTAAAGTGGTTCAAACACCATAAGTACTAAAGTACTAAAATTCATCTTATCTTAAGTAAAACTAATTTAACAAATATTTCACGTTTAATTATGGTTTTAATTCCCAGCATTTAGAACACTACAGAATCCAAGGCCACGATCTGAATTTTTTCAATGATATAACCGATTTCACCTAACCAAGAGGGTTGACGTCAGGCAGCCGGTAGAAAACCTAGCTAAAACCACTAACAACACGATACACATTTTATACCGACACCACCTATGTAAGATAAGGGCAGGATAATGATCTCCGATTTAACCTCAAAATTTTCTATTTTTTGACCAATAAAAGAAGACACATGATTCAACCTTTCTTTTATTGTTATCTTTCTTTTATCGACAGCGTATCGCGCTTTAGGGATTCTCACAAACACAGAAAATCAGTCTAATATGGTAAAGTAGGCTTATTGTATCGACGTTAAACGCGGGGGAACGATTTCGCATTTTCTTTTGTTTTGAACGTACCTGAGTGAATGAGTGGCCGCTTACACGTTTTCTACTTCCTCCATAAAAAACTAGATTACTTTGCCTATAGTTTCTAGCTCCACCTACAACGTACGGACATTCACACGTAAGTTCAAAATTATAATATCATCATCATCATCTTGACTTTTATATCCGTATTCCATTTTACAGCCAAAAAAATATAGCCTTCTTTACTCGGGAACAATTTAAATATTGATTAGGAGAAATAGGATCCGTTCAGGCGTTTCAAATAAACTGACTTGTGTCGTTATAAAATAATTAGAGATTGTATAATTCTTGTGGAAAACTTAACCCCAGTTTTCTCACAGAAGGAACTGTGGTAGCGCCTGTTTCTTTAAGAAGAATTCACTGAAGAACTACAACTACAAAAAATGATCCGTTCTCCCTTCCCGTCACACCAATAGAAATATTTCTATTTTTGTGTTTTTTACGGGAAGTGAGATAGTTGAGTTTTAAGGTTTGCCATAAAACACAGTCAAACCTCTTTTTAGTTCAGTTTATCAGTTAATTCTTTGGTTCTTAAATAAAACATGTGCGGTAGAAGAGCAGTCCCACTCACCACCAGTGACGGCATAAAATCCGGCTGCAAATTTAGTGCAAGTCATGTGACTAGAAGAGTGATGAATATGATAGTGGTTGGAAGGTGCAAATGTAGAGGAAGACCGACAAACATTTGGATGGACTGTGTGAAGAATTATACGTTTTTATAAGGAGTCAGTATTGAGATGACGGCAGATAAAGGAAAGTGGAAGGAAAGGATGTGCCAACCCCACCTAGTGTGGGCAGGAAAATGAAGAAGAAAAATTATCACTATAATGCACTATAAACTTAAATACTAAGGATCTGTTTACAATCGCAAGCAAATAAAGTAACCGACTATGCTAACCTACCTCACTTATTATTTCATGCTTGCACATCAGTTCATTTAAAGCACATTTGTTTACGCCATAAAGGAGACAATCGCGGCGGCTATTCAGCGCAACAATACGTTAACCTGTCATCGCATCTGGTTGCCACCGTCGACAGGACCAGAATACTCGAAGCCGCCCCAACTGTTCCGCAGTTCGAGGAATCGCGACCGACCGTAGTAATGGAGCAAATCGCAGGGGTCCGATTGACTGGACGCCGGGGCAAGTGTTAAGAGTACAGCACGGTCAAATGACGTGTCACACATAAATAATCACATAATTGGCACGCTCGGGTCACAACATTGCGGTTGGAATTCACCCTCCGGACGCAAAGAGGGCTGCACAAGCTAACATGGATATTCTAACAACGTTCAGATTAAATTTTTTCCGATTTTTTTTTTAAATTTAGTTTATTTTTTCAGATAAACCAGCCAGTGTTAATATTCTTTTTGTTCAGTAGTGTTGGGTTTTGACTATTATCAATTCACTATTCCAACCATCCGATTCCCGCGTCTCGGAGTCAGCGCTGCACGTCTCATACCGCGAAGCGATTCAAGTTGTGCTCTACTCAACACTCTGACGTGTTGAGTAGAGCACAACTTGAATCGCAAAGCTATATTTTGCTCATAAACTGCATCTAACGCAACCGATTGACAATTATGCAATAATATGAGTAAATGTGTTTCAATAAAACAGTTTAAATAATTTATCTCTGTATAATCTAATTTGTGAAAGGTAATTATTATTTAAATTCTATATGAACTTCGCCATTCAAAGAATTTAAAGTTACTTAACTTTATAGTTGTCTATTATTAGACATTTACGAGTTGGTCCGTCAATTGTAAATTGTTCTTTATAATAAACAATGAACAGAGTATGAATGCTCGCAGGTCTAACTCGGTACCGTCCAAAAATCAAGAATATCAACAATGTCCTAACGTACAGAATAATTGACAGATTGTAGTTTGATAATAAAATGTGTCGAAAATAATCAAATACGTGTGGAACACTACGCGGTGCATGGGTGGCAGGCGGACCCCTAAGCATACCTCACTTGTAATAGTTATTTTACTATGCTCCCCTTTGTCGAAGCTCATTAATTTTCTGTCGTTATTCGGGTATAAACAGACGATAACTTTTATGATAGAATATAATGGTCGACCAAGGCTGAATAGTATTTAAAAGCTACACACCGTAAATTAGATACACGTAAGCCTTTAAACGACCCCACGTACAAAGAGATGTAACATGTCTTTACATTTGCTCGGTTGCCTCTTTTTCCATTAAGAAAAACTAACTCACGACTTTCGTGAACAGAGTTATAGGCCATGGCAACACTCCAAAACACCACAGAACGTCTCAGCGATTGGTTTTGTAAATGGCAAATAGATGCCAACCCCAAAAAAAATTAAAATACTTCATCCGATACCACTCGGCTAATAATCCGAATTAAAAAGGATGATGGGGGAAATAACTGTTTTGAGGAAAGTCAATTATCTAAAATTTACATTTAGCAACTTGTTGTTTCCAACGTTGTTCTTACGAGTAATATAAAAAAAATAAGTCATGTTCGTTTCTGGTTGATTTTAATTTTACGAACTAATCCAGCAAAATACACGGAAGACCAAAGACTTGCTATGACCAAGCTTAAATTCTACCAGCCCACCAACTCCAGACACCGACTCAAATTCTTAAATTTTGTTAGAGGTTTGTTTAGTTATATAGATTAGATTTTCAAGATTTGTTTATATTAGATTTAGTATTATTATAAACTTTTTAGTGTTATTAGAGTTTTTGGAAGTCGGTTCTTTTTTTGTTAAAAAACTTTTTGTAACGGTTTCATGACAATAAAATACATGTAGGCACTAACAAGAATATTAACCAGAAAATACGATACCACGAATTTTCTTGTTACTTTTCCACCCAAAGTACACACTCCTTTTTTTAAGTCAAAGTCTAAGAAAGTGACTTTGCACTAGTGATTATTCTGTATGATACGGCGTAATTTATTTTATTTAAATTGTTTGTTTCTTCAAGCTATTTGAACGTCTTCCGACCAATCATAATTGTATATTGCTTTCAAGTCAGGATTTAATACACTTTCACTGAACTAGTTAACTTCTTCAACATTACCATTTTGCATCAGATGGATCCATAATTGCAAAAGTGCCATAAATTAAACGATCGATATCACAACGACGATAAACGGAACGTAGCTCGATAAATTAGACCAAAGAGACCGTATAACTAAATTACTTACCCGACGACATCTCTAAAAAAACGTTATCTCCGCAGTAGCGCCCCCCGCGGTGAAATGCGGCACTAAAAGCAACAGGGCCGCCATAAAAAAGGTACAAGACGACGGTGAATTCGAATTTACCGACATTTCGCTTAAATTCCACGCGTGTGTCCGTAGAATTCTGTTTTTGGTGATCTACAACAACGGCCAGTTGTGTTTTTTACTGGCGGAACAAAGCGCGCATCTTCAATGCATTTATATTATCTGTTACCTGTAGATTTACTTACTATTTATCCATTTTCTTGATTTGATTACATAAATATAATATCGAATTAAGATTAATTTGTCTTTATTCTTCTTTAAAATAATTATAAAATGCCTTTAGTTTAAATTTAAAAAATAAGTACTTTCGGAATAAAGACGATCTTATTATTATCTGTGATCTATTTAATCAGTTACTTTGGTGTACAACTTATCCAATTATAGATCTTAACGGACAGTATGATATGTCGGGTAATTTAATTTTTTTACGCAATGTCATATATAGTAAAAATAATAAATTTAACAGTTTTACAGTCGTTCAGATACGTCTGAACTATATGATTTCGGTAGATAAAATTATACCCATAGACGCTGTTGTGCTTGAAAATTAAAGACCATAACGATAAAATGTAATAAATCCGTACTGAATGTTTCAGTTTTATTACACGTGTAGTATTCGTGTAAAAACTATGCGTCCTTATAACTCTTGACGTTTATGTCAACTGCCCGTTGTATTCGAACGGAAGTCGCGTGTCGTAAATTAAGAAAACGGCCTACGTCGAAAACCATCTTCGGCCGGCCGATCCCAATAAGCCGTTTACACTGCGCGTAACGGAATGCCATCGGCACGATACGAAGCAGGTACCAGCTGAGCTGACCACCCCGTGTGCTTCAACAACGTGGGCTGCACGGTGCGGCTAAAAAACTAGAGTTATGCCGACCCCCAAGTCGACGCTGACAGGACAGCATGCGAATCGCTCGTAGGGCTGCGACACGCACATGCTGGGGATCATCTCGTGACGAATCATTGAGTTTGAGCTATGGATTAAATTTTTATTTTCTTATTTGTTTTTTTTTTATTTTCAGCGTTTTTTAGCTCAGGAAGCCGAAGAAGAGAGGCTCAGATCCCGCAATTTTTAATTATTTATTTTTAGTGTTTTCTAGACTCACGCCCGGTTTCTGAAGCACTGATCATCGTAGAAGTCAACTAATCAGCTGTCAAATGTTATGTTCAAATGAGTTGCCAAAAGGATTGTTAAACTCTCTGAATTGATAAGAATGATCTTCTTAATAATCAGAATGATCATTTGACAGCTAATTAGTTTACTTCTACGATGATCAGAAACCGGGCGTCAGAGTTGTAGACAGTTTTTATTAATTTATCTACAAACAATCATATCGTGATCGAGTTAAACAATTTTTATTAATATGACTAACTTCTATTGTAGCAAATTAGCGTTAAGAAGAAGACCTGAATACCTTGATTTATTAGAACTATTATTTTGGTAGGTCAACTTGATTCTGACGATGTCGTATACCTTTTTAAGACCTTTATGATAATCGTGAGTTCTATTAATTCTAACTATACGATATCCAGTATCTACGATCTTAAACACTACTACTATACGACATTATAACATGACAATATCAAGTTGTTAAACTTCTATCGAGTATATGCGACCAACGAACTTTTACAGAACTTTAAAATAGCAGAAATCGAATCGTATGCACCATTTTAGGGCATGAGTGTCGCCCGGACAGACAAAGGCTTGAAACTTTATCGCAATGCACTTTTTTGCCGATTGCCTGGGTATCTATATCGGTTACCGTGATGTACGGCTACTTGAAAACTGAGTTTAAACTGATAAAAACACCAAAGCAACAGCACAATGTTTATTGAAATAACCGAACACCGTCTCCAGTCTCCACGCATTAACTTTCGTATTCCTTTTATACTACAGTCTATAATGAAGTTATAAGTTATACGAATAGCAACTTAATTATCGCTTATTCATATAACAACTTCTGTACAATCAAAATGCATGTTAATATTAATAAATAATATAAAAAAATGTATTATGTTTACGCGTATACCATACATGGTTGAATTAAACTATTTTACGGAGTTTTGTTTTGATTTTAAATTCCCAATTTTTAAAACTTTAGTGTTCATGGTCACGGGGCTGTCCCTTGAAATAGTTTCATTTAATCAATATAAATATTATTCATAAATAGTTATACACAAACAAACAATAATTACAAGTAACCCGTACTATGATTGATTATGATTGATTTTAAAATTAAAAATAAAAAAAAAGATAAATATCTTCATGATGACTAATAAGAGCTAGTAAGCGGCGGTGGATGTTTCAACACGCGTCCCTAGATCTCTTTTGAAGCAACAGGAACATCTCGGCATGTCTTAGCAGAGGGCGTGTCGCGAACATTAAAGCTTTCATCGCGTCTTTGTTATGGTAATGCCGAATGGGCTGGTTGTAGTGTTTTTTTTATTCACGTAATGCGTAATTAATTTTCAGCCCGACACACGCCTGATAGGCAATAATGTGGACGAAACCAGTCCAGGAAATAATCTTCGGTGTCATAACAGGATATTGTTGCGACTGGCGTGTTCCGAGTCTTAAACGAGGATTTATGTCATTATTACTTCATATTTAATTCATTATTGTATACAATGTGAAATGAGGAAGGTTTTAGCAATTTCGGTCGCCCGGTATTCTAAAATTATGAAAATAGGCCGACAACGCATTTTTTGACATCTCTGGTGTTGCGGTGTCAGTGAGCAGCGGTGAACAATTACCACGAGGACATAAAAAAATTATTCTAAAAGAATTTTATCCGTATAATTTTTTTGAATACTGCCGTGTCTTTTACAGCTTAAGAAGTCTTATGGTGTGGAAGATATCATTATGAAATTAATATCATTGTTTTTTTTTTTTATTTCATCAGTCCAATATTAAATTTTAATACGTTTCAAAAAAATTTTCTTAATTATCTTACATATTTAGTGGAGGTTATTTAACGTAGTACAGACTAAGTTCTAATTTTTTAGTCGCAATAGAAAAAAGGCTGAGAAAATGTAAAGCACAGCGAAATAGCTAAAACTAGCCAGCACAGCTTTATTTTTTATTTAAAAAAAGGTTTGTCGCCAAATACTATCTGTGAGGAAATCGATAAGACTAAATTGAAAGGCGCCGACGGATATAACTGTCAGACCGTATCAATACGAGCGTTTACAAACCATTTAGAGGGAAAAAAAATTTAGGACAGATGACCGGTTTCTCGA
Source organism: Iphiclides podalirius (assembly GCA_933534255.1). Taxonomy (NCBI): domain Eukaryota; kingdom Metazoa; phylum Arthropoda; class Insecta; order Lepidoptera; family Papilionidae; genus Iphiclides; species Iphiclides podalirius. The sequence continues at coordinate 5,540,506 of OW152837.1, forward strand.
CTAAGACAAAAAGTTAGCAAGCATTTTTATCTCCATCATATATTAAATACATCGGTTGGCTAATCTACAATATCACGGGAAAGAATACTTTTTTACGAGGTCAAAGTTCTTACTCGAATTTCCAATTATTTAATGTAAATAATAGTATAACTGTGTAATTTCCAGCGCATTCAATGCAACCAATATTGAATATGTTATATATTTAATATTTAAAAATATGGGTATATTTTGAGAGTTTATCTTGCATTATTTAAATACTCTAGGGAATTTATATGAAAATATTCTTTTCGTGTAAGATTTATCTACAAACATGTTAAGGTGGTATATTTTTAGTTTTAGTTGTATCTCAGATATTGCAATATATAATATAATAATATAATAATATATTAAAAGAGATCAGCTAACTTGAAAGTGATTTGACCTGTAAATATTTTTCTCTGAGAAAGAAAAATATTACGTTAGGAAACTTAATTTTTGTGATGTCTCGCGCAATGTTTCATTGTGGTACGAGCAAGAGATACGAGTAGAATTCTGTGCTGACCCATATCTGTCAATGCTACGTTTCCCCGGACGTTATCTCATAAGAATCTCGGGAACTAATATGGCATTAAGAAATGTCGTTTAAAGGGTTAAAAACGCAGGGCATTTAGACATTCCGGTAGGGGTTAATAATGTGTTTTGATTAGTGACAGATGGTATCAGACATCGGGTGGATTACAGAAATTATTTTGATTGGTATAACTGTGTAAGTTTCTGATAAGATCTGATTTTTAAAGTTGTTTTTTTTTTTTTTTTTTTTTTTTTTCAAAAATATTTAATTAAAAATCTTGGATTCCTCCATGGCGCAGTTTATAAGCTACTGGCTTCGGAGCCCGGGGTCATGGGTTCGATGCTCATACGCGATAATTATTTGACCCAATTATTCCGTATCTGGGTGTTTATTCTCAAGAAACCTATACCGTTAACAATATGATTCACATATTGTGCCCACAAAGGTAGGATAAGGACAGGAGAAAAGATTTAAATAAAAATTTTGTCAGACAGTGTGAATTTCTACAGTTTTATTTGGATTATTCAATTCAATGTTCTGAATGTTACATAGAAAAAGAGTCAGGTATCAGCCGCTACCATACGTATTTCATAAGTACCACAAGACTTAAGACTTACTTTAAATAGATGTATTTATACTTTTGTATTTCGTCATTTCGTCTGCCGTGTGAGATCACCAAAGCCCAACGTTCTAAAAGTTTTCAAAGCAACTACAACTACAACTACTACTGCGTGGCCCTACGGTGGTAGGGCCACGCAGCAGCCTCGGCTGTTGCACGAATGGGCAGGTCCATCCGGGTAAGTACCACGACCTCACAGAAGAAGTGGAAGTATGACAAATACTTTCGCGTTTCGTCTGGCGAGTGAGGTAGCCGGAGCCCAATTTCCAAAAAGGTTGTCAACGCATCTGTAACCCTCGGGTGTAGCAGATGTACATGGGCGGCGGTATTCACTTAACATCAGGTGACCCGTCTGCTCGTTTGGCAACTTTTCGCATAAAAAAAATACAACAGTATTGTAGATGCCCATGGGTGATTAAAACTCAATCTAAAATGTACACCATTTTCTCATTAGGCGCCTTTGCTCATAAAAAAGCGAATGACTATTAAAGCAATTTTGAATTTTCATTTGCAATATTCATTGCGAGATTTATTGCTAATGGGAACCGCTAGGCGCTTTTATATTTTTCGCTTTAAATATTAAAAGTAGTTTTTTCGTAGTTTAAAGATGTAGGTACCGAAAGATAAGCTGAACATTTTATCTTATAGTTTTTTTACTTTATTTTTAGTGTGGCAAATAAACTGCTTGTGCAAAAAAGGTACATACTGTGCATTTGGAAGGCCTCCGTTTTCTCTGTAGAAACCACACAAACTCTCTTCCAAGGAGAGACACCTCAAGCACCGAGTTATATTCAGTGTAGGTTTCTTCGTGAGCGTGACCGAAGATTGACCGACTTTTTCCAAAGAACAACATAAAATTAACAATTGGGCTTTATTTTTATATACCAGTATTTTAGAACACACTGTAAGTATTTTAGAATGAAATTATTTTTAACGTTTTTTGATTAAAATAATATACCAAAGGAATTTTTAATAATCCCTTGTATCATCTACATATGCCAACAGAACAGTTTTAAATTCAATACAGTATCCATGGAATTAACTAAGATGTTCAAAATAATAGTTATTAAGATAAGATACTTAATTCAATTCATCTGATTTCTACTTTCAGATCGGAGACTAAAAAAGCTTTATTGAACGCAGAACTCATGGGCTAGCCAGTTAAGTCCCTCCGCGTTGTCATAAACGGGAGGTATGTTACCTACTGATTTTAGAAGATTTATTTTATATTCAGTCTATCTAAATGATGCTCCAATGCATTTTAGTACATTATATCAGTGCTTATTAGCTAGTTTTAAGCTTTATACTTTTTTGGAACATAAATATACGCTGTACACACAGCGCATATTTATGTTTTAGTATGTTATTAAGTACACACTTAACAATAATATTTTATTTAAATCTGATTTATTTTAAACCACAAACACCAACTATCTGTTATATCTGTATGTCGCTTCACGAAAGTTTTAATAAAAATGATTCGCCTAACTATATGTTAGAAGCAAATAATCACAATGAACTATTTGCTACTAACATATGACCCACTCAAACACACTAGTTTACACATATAAATTAGTTTTTTAGAATTGAGAATGAAGAATTGAGAAATAATTTGTTTTGATTCATATTGGTAACAAGTTGCTCGTTGTTATTTTAGACCCTCATAAAAGCTGTATTCCTTAATCGCAAAAAGAACATTCACTTTAAATTAATTAATTGACACTTAACACACGCAAATTAAGATTGTTGTAGTGTTATTTGTTCGTTTCGAAATCAATTGTTTTGTTAAATACTCTGCTTTTCTATACATGTAATAAAAATGTAACTGAATGTTGTCTTTATATGGAAGATATTTAAGAAAAACTATTATTAATGGCCTTGATCTACGCAGTAGAACCCAAAACAATCTGTTCGTCTGTTTCTGTTTATCTGTTTGTCTGTGTGTTTGTGCGCGCTAATCTCAAAAACTACTTTTTGCGCAAATTTCACCAATGAATAGTAGCAAGCTTAACTTAACATTTAGTGTTAGTTTTATTAAAATCGGTTCATAAATTAAAAGTTATATCAACTTAATGAACCACATTGAAGATTTGTGCGATAAAATGCTATATAAATACAGTTTAATTGGATGAAACTATAGTTAACTATATATTATTATGTCTATAGAATGATGATGATTGATGAAGTTTATATAAAGTTCGGCCAAGTGTGAGCCGGACTTGCGCTTGAGGGTTCCGTAGGTACTTTTTAAGCACGATATAAAAGTGTAGTGCATGCGGGCGGAGCCGCGGGTGAAAAGCTAGTTTTAAGTATAATTTGAAATGTGCATTATTATTATTATTAAATATAATGTGTAATTTGAAATGTGTACCTATAGTAAGTTTTTTAAATTAAATTTAATGAAGCATTCCAGCCTGTTCTTGTTCACTGCCACAGATTGTCACGAAATCGACTCCCCGCATTTCTACAGGTCATTACGTATCTACCAACATATTTCATTGATTTAACTTTCCAAGTAAGAACGTATTTATGTGCCACAGCTGAGCAAAGGCATCTGTACAGAGGGTATTAGGGCATAGTCCGCCAAGCGACACCATCACGGAAAGGCGGATTTTACACATTTTCAAAATAATTTTACTAGCTTTTCGCCCGCGGCTTCGCTCACGTTGAAGACCTTAAATAAAATCTTTTTTTTTTTTAATAAAAAGACGAGAGGTATTAAAAAGTACATAGGATATGTACTTTTTAATACCTATGTACAAAAAGAAAACCTATGTAAAAAGTACATATCCTATGTACTTTTTAATATCTCTAAGAAAATGTGTACAAAGTTTCATGATAATCGGATGAGTAGTTTTGGCGTGAAAGTGTAACAAACAAACTTATATTCAAATTTATACTATTAAGTAGGGATATAGGACTAGGGATTAGTGATTAATATTTCCCAAGACGTTTTACTTTACAGCTGGGCACTTGATAAATCAGCACTTAAAATTCACAATTTAATTGCTGCCAGCACTGGGATTTGAACTGTGTTGTTCGAGTTATTGAATTAAAAAGGAGCGATTGACACTGACATTGTGCTCACCTTAATCTAACATAAGTACTAAATTTCTGTCCAACAATCTGCTGATTGAGTTAACGAATTGGGTTATTAGGACAATCACATTTATAAACGACGATTTTAAATCCATTAAGCGATCCTAAACGAATAAATCATTTAAAACAAGCAATCGTCTAATTGAAAAATTAAAAAAACGCATCCACAGGTGATTTAAAGCAACAAACGTTTCGGGAACGATAAAAAGCGTCTATCGTTTTATATCACTAAACGACCCTTTTAGTTTCCGCCCTTAAATGGCCATTCCACCCCAATCCACCCCAATGAAGCAATCTAATCGGTCTGATTAATACAAGCGATAGGGGACAAACCGCGGTGCGAGATGTTTTATATGGCAGATAGTAGATAGATAATGTTTCAATGATCGACGATGCATAAATTTACGAAGACCATCATACCTGGAATTAAGGAAGGAAGGGGATTCCGTTCAACTGTGAACATGACCACGGCTCCACGGCCAAACACTGCAACGACTAGGAAGAAACTTACTTAGGCCGTTCAAACTTGCATAATGACTTATTTTTCGGGTTAAAGACATTAATTTATCGCAAAAGAACATAACATAGTTCACTTAAAACATGAAACATCACATAGAAAGTATTTCAAATATATTTATGATACAAAAACAGTCTCAGACGTGCAGCTTACCATGTTTTTTAAATCTAAGTTGTAAGCTACTTGTTTAATGGGCGTTTTTTGAACAATGCAATGGTTTAACATTCTTTGATTTCCTTAGGCAATTCTTTGTATAGTTGCGCTCTCTCAAATCGAAAGCTTTTTTACCTACCCCGATTATATATGATGGTAACTCGAGGTTATGTCTATTTCGCGTTAAATGTTTAAGTGTGTGTTTATAATAAAAAAGTAATACCATCACTATTATCGAAAGTCATAAATATTGTACTGGTAAATATCTTTCCTGTGTCCATATAAACTGTCATAAAGAGATAGATTTATAATAAGATTTTACTTAGACGTTATAATAGTTTCATGGAATGGATAACCGTTATCCGATAACGCAGCAGTTTGTGTTTACCGATTGATGTTGCATGCCGTGCTGTGAGTTCGACTTCCCAAACCCGTGGGTTTTGGCTAGCCCACCGATTCTGCGTCAGATGAAGCTTTAATAGTCTCGGGACTGAAAGCAAAAACATCAGTTAATACAAGATACAAGAGATCGACTTTCCCGCAGAAAGCTTTATCCACAAATACTTGCCTGAGTGTTAATTGAAGGGAATCCCCGTGATAGGTGTTTGAAAGGTGCTTTTTATCTTTTTTTAATTTTTTTTTATTTATGGTTACAGTTTGGCCATATTAGATTTTAATAATTCTACATTGCTTTTGGTGTTCAGCACGATCTGCACATATCCTGCACCTAGAAGAGTAAAACAAATATGTTAGCAAAATGTGTTAATGTGTGATTGACGGTAGTGTGCCCTAATTTTTTTTTATTGACAAGACACCGGATGGGGAGCCATAAATCCAATAATATTAAAGACGTATTGCTATATAGAGAGCTATCCTCCAATTAACTCGCTCACCGGACGAAACGCAAAAGCATAAATATTTTAATTCAACTTGATGTGCTGTTGTCACTCGAGGCCACTGTTGCTATTGGCTTCAGCGTTGAGGGTCGTAGGTACGATTCCGATGTCCCTCATGGGGCAAGTATTTGTGTGACCCACAAAAAATTGTTCCGTGTCTGACATAAGACAAGCGATAGTCATTAACGGCATGATTCACATGTTCTGCCGACCCCACCTAGGATAAGTGCAGGCGGAGGTGATGTTGGTATTTTTTGAGTGAGTGAGGTACCGGAACCCGCACCTTTATAGGCCACACAGCTCTTCAAAGATATCCATGGGCGGTAATCACTGAACATCACGTGCACCGCCTGCTCCGTTGCCACCTTCTAACTTAAAAAACCATCCCATCAGAACAAACACGCTCGTAATTACACAAACAATTAGGTATTTGTAAATACTTACCATTTCAAAACGTATGCTATGGTCCATCTTAACTTAGACATCACATATAATATATGAGTAAAGCATTAATTTATCGGAAAACAAAACCGACTGTTCAAGCGCCTAACATATATTTATAGCAAGATTATTGATTGTGTCGGTACTTTTTTATTATAGAAGTAATTTTTTTATTGTATAATTGTAAAGTAGAGGAAATTTGTAGTCTTCAAAATTCATCTAGTGCACGCATCATCTCTCTTGTATCGAAATCGGTAGTAAAGTTATAAAATAAAGATATTTCCTGAGTTTTATTGTTGAAACTCCAGTTTCTTGGCTAAACTAGAACACCAACATCAAATGTTTTATTTACTCTACATTTGCTACTTGATTTTATCGTTATTTGCTCCTAAGGCCAATTACAATGAAATTAATATGTGGCCACATGGGAGCTAAATTGAACCCAATACAAAAATCGGTACATTAATGACGGAGTTCTAACATCCTCGGTTGAAAAAAAAGACACAAAATTATATTGGTTGGTAACTATGAACCGAACCCAAAACTACTATACTAAGCCTCGGCCGAACAAATTATTTAAGATAACTGTAAATAAGTGTGAAAGATTAAAAAACGTTGTGGCTTGACCATATACGAAATAGCCACGAAAAAGATTGTAATTGGTTGCAGGTAAATATATTTATATTGGTGGCCAACTGACCAGTGACAAATTAATATTCGATAACCACAAATCGACGAGACAAATTTTACCACAGATAGTAATGATATGGAACACCACTGAGTCACCCAATTTTTTTTCGCTAGGGATGGGGATATTTATCTTATTTTTGATAACAGCACTAGCACTCACGAAAAATTGATAATAGTCAAAGCTGAAACTCGTTTTAATCTCTGTTAAATTCTTGTTATAAAATCTAATGAGACAATAAAAAATACTAATTGACCCGTGCGAAATTTTCGCATATTATACATCATCAGTCATCGAATGCTAGTAGTTTTTCAGTCTATTCCACTATTTTTCACTTAAAAATATTGTCAATAGATGGCATTATCAAGTGGCATTATAACATGATTCTATGTTAAATATTTTAAGTTTATTATCCGCAATATTAATATCCGCAAACATAAGATTCTAAAATATACTAAGATTATTTAAATTTGAAGAAAAATAGTACATAGACGTTTGGCGTACCGATAATATATAGAGAGGCGAGAGATAATTATATAGAGATTGAAAGCTCATTTTTTAAGAAGTCTAGATGGCGTTGCGATCGAGAGCTGTGTCGATATAACCTACGCTTTTAAATTCTATAACGCATATTTATGTCATCTATGTTAGTTTCTTTCGCATTTTTACATTTATGATTACTGTCATTTGTGAGTTATGATTATTTAACCAGGATTTAACACGTTGAAACCCAGAGTTGCAAGACGTGTATATAAGAATGCCATTGGATATAAATGTTAGGTGAAACAGAGCGCATGAACTATTATTACTTTACTTTCATTAGCTATCTCCCTCTAACTTGTTCAGATTCAGAGACGTGATAACATTTAAAGTAATTTTAATAAAACTGATTTACGGATCCAATTTAATTTTGCAACTTTAGAGTATCCGTTTCGAACTACGTTTCGAATACTTTTCAGCATCCAAGGTCACGGGCTGGACTTACGTGTTTGATGCCCTTAAGACAATGTAAACCTGGGCTACCCCGTGATGTAAACGTATTGATTTGATCCCCAGCAAACGTTAACTGTTAATTAGTTTTGTCAATTATGTTTATTATTTGTGTAAATGAGAGAAGCAGTAATATTCTAGGTGCGAAACAGTTTCTAAGCTACTACTGGCTTCGGCGACGCGGTGTGTATGTTCGATTCTCACACCGAACTAATATTTGTTTGACTCACAGATGATTATGCCGTATATGGGTGATTGTGCAACTTACAACATACTTTTTTTTTGGTATCGGGGGGGGGAAATCTTCGTAAGATACCCTGTCATTATATGACAGGGTTATGTGGGGTTCTTACCCACTAAAACCCCCTCGGTGGCCACCTTCTGTACGTTTGGAGGGACTCCGGGATCTCCTACGGAACGCACCGGTGTCCCTCTGTACTGGGCATGAGCAAGCCGCGGAGAAGGATAAACCTTCCCCTATTCCCTCACCATCTTGCAGCAGCTCGAGGCCACTTCGTGCTGCTGCCAATCCATGTCTCCTTTTAGTCGCCTTTTACGACAGGCAGGAGATACCTTAGTCCTATTCTAGAGCCCGGGACTACAGGGCTGAACTTACAACATACTAACTTTCTTCTACGGTAGAAGTAAAATTTTAAAAAACAAAAAGTAGTATTCACGATGTCATGCGCCGATTTTATTACAATGATGTTGGTGGCGTAATAATAGTATATAAAATGTGTTCACTCACTATTTGTGCTTTATGAATTAGCACGTCGTTAACACAGACATACAACTTATAAATTAGATAAGTTTAAAAGCGACTCTTGGGAGAGATAATGTTATAAGAAAAAGAGTGATAGTAAAAAATCGCCAAGTGTCGTTGACTGGGCCACTATTACATTTTAATCGTTGTTTATTTGGAAAGCGATTACAGTATTCAAATTTCGAACACGAAATTTAACGCAAGTAAAGAAAATTTCAATTATCTCGTTTAGACATAAATATTTGGTTTTGTCTTAGTACTATTTATCCGTAACCAAGTTTATCTCTGATTATTTGTTAATATTCGAAAAGTGTGTCGTATTTGTATCAATGTAAAGTATATTATTGCTTGAGTTTGCAGCGATCGTTACATCCGTGTGCAAATTACGGGACGTGAAAAAAAGTTTAATTGTTGCGAAAGAGCAACGGACAAACTAAATTGGTCGCAAGTGTACTTTTTATTTAGAGATAATAAGCGGTCAGTTCACTTTCTAAGCACCTTATTTTTGTTAAAAAAAATACCTTATAAAATAGGCTTTGTTTTCACTTAGGGTTCCGCAAATAAATGACGATAAGAAGTACGCAAATCCGCAGTAGGGTTACGTGGTGAAAACCTAATACCTCATACCTTGCGTATCGGCAATTACCCAGCAGTGGGATACATGTCACTATAAAATATATAATTTAAGTACTACAATTTAAAGCAGAAAATCTGAAAATTATTTATTTCTACACCACTTTATAAACTCACATTACTTTGTTAAGTAAATATATGGACGTAAACTTGCAGTTACCACTCTGAGGGGGTAAGCAAAGATTTTTGTTTATAAGATTATAAAACAATCGTTGAAAATTAATATGAAATGATATAAACCAACTTAATTTAAGTAAATAGCCACTAACTACCCATTGAGTATAATTTACAATGCGTACAGTCGTGTTATAATGATACTATTGTAAAATAGTTAAAAGGGGACTTTGTAAAAAGCGTAGACAGCAACAGTAGATACGGAACCCGAGTGTCAAATTTTATAATCATATTTTCACTGTGAAATAAACTTTTGGCAATTTAAAAATGCATAATAGTGGACCTGTGGCCACAATCTCGATTGTTGTACCGTTTTCTGGATTTGTTAACTGGAGTCTCTATATATTGTTTCTGAAATGTGCTTTTGATCGATACGCTACAACTCTCATAATTATTCATCAATTTTAGTGATTTAATACATTTTTATATCTTACGTTTGCCCCTATTAATGAAAAATAGAGAACAGAGCCGTGGTGGCTCATTGTCGTGCGCTGCTTTTAATTCAATATACTCGTGCCGGCACTAATGTCAGAACTTAAAATTGAAATTTTAAAATTAACAATCTTAAGTTCTCACTTATCACTTCTCACCGCTGAGGGTGAAGGGAAACATCGTGAGGAAACCTACATATTTTAGAATTATTAATAAAAAAACAATATTTCGAAGATATGTGAGGTTCCCCAATCCGCAGTGGGGACGAGTAATGTGTGATAATGACATCTGTTAACAATTTGTTTAAATTAATGGTGGCGTCTGGTGAGTGAGGTGGCCGGAGCCCAATTTTCAAAAGGTTGTCAACGCATCTGGAACCCTCGGGTGTAGTAGATGTCCATGGGTGGCGGAATTCACTAAAAACAAACATTTCACAAAAAAAAAGTTAGCTAGCATAATCTGAAATGGACACATGTATGGGAGAGCCCTAGGTCCCACAACAGACTGCCACTGAACATGATGAAAATCAAAATTAAAATCAAAAATATATTTATTCAAATAGACGCTTGCGCACTGTTATGAATCGTCAAATTTTACATCAGATTATGTATATATGTTCGTAAGGTACCACCGGTTCGGAAAGCAGTTTCTGTTGAGAATCGACCGGCAAGAAACTCAATAGTTGCTCTTTTACAAAAATATCAGGGTACAATATAATATACAGGTATAATAGTCTTATTCTAGCCTACGTGAGTATCAACAGTATTAACTCCACACATTGGCGTCGTCGAGATATTCTGAAATGGTATAATATGCTTTAATCATTAGTTGATTTTTAATTTTACATTTAAATTGGTCAAGCGGCAGACTTAATATCGACTGTGGGATTTTATTATACATGCGCACACTTTGCTCCATGAACAACCTATTTACTTTTTGTAGACGAAACAATGGTGTAGTAAGTTTGTCCTTATTTCTAATGTTTATTTTATGTATGTCACTATTCTTTACGTAATATTTAAGGTTATGACGTATATACAAAATATTACAATAAATATATTGAGAAGCAACAGTGAGTATATTAACCTCTTTGAAAAGAACTCTGAGTGAATTCCGGGCTCCGATATTGTAGATTGCTCGAACAGCCCTTTTTTGAAGAACAAATATGGAATTTATATCTGAAAATGAGATGCTGTGAAAATAACTAAAGTAAACAAGTCTGGCTGTGTCGATGTCTGTTAGCTGCCTAACCCTTCTAATCGCAAAAACAGCGGAGCTCAGCTTATTCGCAAGAGATGATATATGGGGACTCCACTGGAGCTTTGAATCTACTGTAATTCCCAGAAATACAGCAGACTCAACTGGATTAATGGGTGCGTTATTTAATGTTAAATTAAAACTTTTCCTTCTTATACTGGGAAGGGTAACAAAAATACATCTGTTTTTTGGCATTTAATACCATATTATTAATAGTAAACCAGTGGGGGATATGTGAAAGTGCACTATTCACGTCGTCATAATTTAATACGTTCGGTCAACTTTAAAAATTAGCGATGTATCGTCAGCAAACAGTACAACATCACACAACCCACTGGCATAAAAGGGGAGATCATTAATATATTCTAAAAATAATAATGGGCCCAAGATTGATCCTAGTGGGACACCCATATTCATCGGGGACCCAGCGGAATTAACATCATTTATAGATACTTTTTGAATTCTATTACTAAGGTAAGAGACAATGAGATTGAGGGCGATGCCAAGAATGCCATAATATTCTAGCTTTTGAAGGAGAGTTTTATGGTCTGCGCAGTCGAAGGCTTTTGAAAGGTCACAAAAGACACCTATTGCATCTTGTGACCTTTCCCAGGCGTTATAAATATGTTTGACAAGTGCGACGCCCGCATCCTTTGTCGATCTCCCTTTAGTAAATCCATATTGCTCATCGAAAGATTTTGTTCACATTAAAATGAACTAAAAGTTGATTTAATATTAGCTTTTCAAAAACCTTACTAAGAGATGGCAATATGGAAATAGGTCTATAGTTGCCTGGATCATTTTTATCACCACTTTTGTAGACAGGTATTATCTTACTAAATTTCATAAGATCTGGAAATATTCCAGAATCTATGCAGTTGTTAAAAATAGAAGCCAAATGTGGAGCAATATATGGCATTATTGTGCTCATTAATTTTATGGACATACCCCATAAATCCCCTGTATTTTTAAGATTAATAGAATTCAAAACTTTTATATTATCATAAGTATCTACGTGATTAAATTCAAATGTGTGTAGACAAAAGGTAACATTATTTCTTAATACATTAATTGCGTCTGCGGGAGGTGATTTTAATGTACGTGTGACATTAACCGCAATTTCTGAAAAATACCTTTCGAAACTACTGGCAATTTCGATATCTAATAACATTATTAATTTGTAACATTATTATGTATTAGCACTAAGCTCAAAATTGTATAACTAAAAGGAAATAAACTTTATTATTATTATGGGGGGATATTCATTTGTTTTCTCGTCTGGTTGGGTTTATAAATAATAAATAAAAATAAAGATATAGATATATATTGCATATATAAAATAAATATTATGGATAAAAATAAACATATATATATATATATATATATATATATATATATATATATATATATATATATATATAAAAATATATTTTATATAATACATATATAAATAGGACCCAACCAGACGGAAGCCCTCGGCAGGGGAGACCAAACGGCCGAGGGTTAGGGCGAAAGGGAGAGAAACCGGCGGACGATGCGGGCGGTATCGAGGAGCACCGCCTTCTGCATTTGAGCCTGGAGCGATCCGTCCCGGAGTCCCAGTCGCCTCAGATGTTTAGAGAGGCTGGCTGGGATCAACCCATTCGCAGACACGACTATCGGGATAATTTCGGTCGGCACACCACCCCACATGTCGGTCACCTCGTGAGCCAGGTCCAGATACTTCGTCTTCTTATCTGTTTCGGCTTTCACGAGGTTCTCGTCATATGGAATGGTAATGTCGACCAAAAATACCCGCGACTGTGCCCGGTCCATCAACACGATATCAGGTTTGTTCGCGACAATTGTCCTGTCTGTGATGATGGACCGGTCCCAATAGAGCCTGGCGCGGTCATTTTCGAGCACGGCCTCCGGAGAGTACTTATAATACGGCAGTTTCCGTTCCACGAGGCCGTATTTCAGAGCGAGCTCCTGGTGTAGGATTCTGGCTACTAGGTTGTGTCTATGCAGATACTCAGAGTTAGAAAGCATGGAACAACCGGAGATAACATGCCGAAGCGACTCCCCGGGATGGCGACAAGCTCGACAGATGTCGACGGTGCCATCCTTTAGGATGTATCTCCTATAGTTGTTCGTCTTAATAACCTGATCCTGTATCGCACAGACAAAACCTTCGGTTTCCCCAAAGAGGTCACCGAAACGTAGCCAGTTCAGGGAGGCAACAGTATCTACGAAAGGCTCGTGTAGAGCCTTGTAGAACCTCCCGTGGAGCTCTTTCTCCTTCCATACTGCCTCATACTATATAATTCATACAATGAATCCCTACTTTTATATATATCCACTGTTGCCCAGTCACTGAATTTTAATTTTTAATTCTTAACAATTGTGCGCGATTTAAAAGTATCATTATAAGAAGATATGAGAAAGTCAACCATTGACCTATAAGAATCATTAGGGTTATTGACTCCTATATCTTTATTTAACAAAACCGATGAAACCGAGAAGAACCGCCTCCCATTAGTAACCCAATGTTCAACTATAAATACTAAAATAACTACAAGACTACTTTTTACCGTTTAAACCAGTCACAAGTGTGAAAATTATAGTTCATTTAAATTAACAAACACGTATTTCCAGAGCAGTAATCTCGTTGAAACGTATATTTAAGACTTCAGCAAACCAATTATGTAATTCCGAGGAATTAAAAAATTAATAAATTTATTCTAACGTGCTACCTGACTTATATGTCATACAATCTACTCATTATTGTAATAAGAACTTGATTTTATGATGTTAGAACGTTACGTCATAAATTCATGTCTAAATTTAACTAGATTCCAAAGGATATTTATTATACACGGGAAGGATATTTTTCATCCAAACAGTTGTTAACTAATGCGTTTACATGCCAACTAACTTATGTATAATTCATTCGGATCTGAACGTTTTAGCGGATCAAAAGTATTAGTATGTAGAAACGCATGTTAGCTGATTATCATTCTAAGCGATTAGGCGAATTGTCTTCGTGTGCGTTGAGGGGAACTATTGCTTTCTTTTTTATGGTTCCGTACCCAAAGGGTAAAACGGACCCTATTACTAAGACTCCGCTGTCTGTCTGTCTATCTGTCCGTCGGTCCGTCTGTCACCAGGATGTATGTCATGAACCGTGATAGTTAGACGGTTAAAATTCTCACAGATTATGTATATCTATTGCCGCTATAACAACAAATACTGAAAAACAGTATAAAAAATTATTTAACTGTCTCCCATACAACAGACATGGTTTTTGCCGTTTTTATAGATAATGGTGCGGAACCCTTCGTGCGTGAGTCCGACTCGTACTTGGCCGGTTTTTATTTATCAAACACACAAAATCTCTACTTCTCGCTCTTTTCGCGAATTATGGAGTTAATAGTATCGGCAAGATTTTTTACGTTCGTCCGCCTACCCGACGTCAACCCTCTTGGGAATAAGCAACCAGATTCGAAACAATTATCAATGGATCGCACAGATACTTGTCCCGTGTTGGAATCGATTCCACGACCCCCGGTGCCAGACCCAATAGCTTGGTAACCACGCCATCGTGTCACCCAAGCTCAAAAAAAATTGATACGGACATCTCTGTAATATACAAATACGTGCCTCACAGAATACTTTATCACTTCGTCAGGTGATTGAGGTAACTGGGGCTATTCACTTAAAGCTTGTTAATAAATTGCAATCCCATGGCGTGACAAGTGACAAGCGCCGAGAAGGCCGTCGCCGTAAGCGATGAGAGAACGATAAAAGGAAACTCGGAACCGTCTCAATCACGGTCGCGTCAATCTCTCTCGACCACTGCATCCAAACAAAACAAGTTTAAAAGTAATGTCGATGTTACTAAGTCGGCGTATCGAAGCGAGTTGCGCAACTTTCGCGTAACACGTGGAAGTAAACGACTACGGCTCGCTGCCGCCGGTAGTATCAATAAAGCGGGCCATTCTTGTTTGCCATTGTACCAACATTAGAGCTAAATGCTCTCTATGGACATACAATACAATATCTATGGATTCAAAATAAATTACTTTCTTTATTTTCTGAACTAATATTAATCAGTTATAAGGAGATAAATAAAAATAAGTAGTTCACTATCGCTGTATGATTTGGTGTTATGCCCTAATATCTTATAGTACCGGTTCGATCCCTAATTTAGTGCTTTGAGTTGAACATTAGTCGTACCTAGTTTAAATATATAGCTTGTGCCAAATAGGTTGACTTTTCATTAAATAAAATTACAGCATGAATGGCAAGCTTTATTAATGCTTCTAGATATCTAGCCCGCAACAGCTCTTCCTATTATCAATATTTTATAATATTTATCGAACATCCTTATGTCACAGATCGTTAGTGCTGATTTTTAATCCGTTCCAATGCCTTAACACTGTAAAATTTCACTAATACTTTTAATGATCACATATTATAATAACGTGTGAAATCAATGAATAAAAGACGTAAAATAAATTAAGTTATGTCAAAAGTAGTTTAATGTCCGAGCAGGTATAACCTCAACTCTTGTCCACACATCCATCATGACATGATTCCGTAAAAAAACTGTTATTTTAATTTGTTGCCTTGACTCCTAATAACTGTATGTTTTATTAATTGCGACGACACTTAACAACCCATGTTAACTGATAAAATTGTTTTAATCTGTGACTCCGCTGCGGAGATGTACCAAGACATTTTCTTATACGTTTGGTTTCCTCTAGTATGTGGGGCAACCGAGGGTCTCGCTCACTCTCTTGAAGATGGGCATCATGATGGCAAATCAAGAACCACTTTTGCCATTTTATCCCATAAACTCCTATTACTCATACAGTCGATTTCTGTAAGATCTTCGTACCGAGAAATGTCTCTTGACAGCTAAGTCTTGTACGTTGCAACTTTAGCATACGCTTTAATATTTACGCAAAAAATAGACAGATCACATAAATGTTTAAAAGCGAAACACCACGACAATAGAAAATTACGACGCGTAAAGAAACTGTGACTTGTAGCATACGTCCCGGGCAATTAATAAGAAACACGCACATAAATGGCTAACAGCATCCTTCGCTCAGGTGCCGGAATACTCTTTTACGGAGGACTCCCAACGCTCCAAATAAACATTTCACCTGAACGTAAGTGATTACCGACCTTGGACTTCTGGGTTTGTTGGTTTAATAAAACACACCACTGCACTCGATAGAACGACAAAATTAAAACGTCTCAAAGTTAGCAAAGCACAACTAATATATATCTTGGTGTCATTCCTTAGACTATTAAAGCGTCATCAAAAACAGAACTCATGGGCTATCCAGAGCCCACGACCGGGATACGGCCCTCCGTATCGGGTTTGGTCGCAGATTGTACGTCATCTATAGGGAAGTATATCATATACGGGACATAACTGTAGTAGGGCCACGCAACAGTGTTCACAGTTGTACGAATGGGCCGGTCCGTCCGGGTACCAAGACCTCCCTGAAGACCGGCGTAAAGAACCGATGTTTCGTCTGGTGACTGTGGTAGCCGGGGCCCCATTTATTTAAAGGTGGCAACGCATTTGCAACCTAACGGATCTTACAAATGTCCATGGGCGAAAGTTATCATTTAACATCACGTGAACCGCCAGCTCGTTTGCCATGTTTTTGACGTGAGAAAAGAATCCAAAATTTCATATTTAAGCCATTGACTTTTTTGGATTATGCTGGGTTAAGATAAGTTTAACTTCGTCGACGCTGTTAGTCCGTTACTAAGAAAGTGAACGGTTCGTTGACTACAAGGACACCCGAGAGTCTGCCGTTCACCCGCCGGTAAAAGTTCGCTGAACCACTTTAAGCTTCTTACGACGACAGTATTGAACTTACGGTAAGCTAAGCGTTGCGGGGGGAACTATGAAATAGCGCAAATAAGTAAGGAAAGATAAGGAAGGAAGGAAGAATTGAAGATTCGCAAACTGCGCATTTAGCGCGTGACTTGTAAATTAAGATTTAAAATGGATCACAATTTAATCAATTAAGTATTTAAATCAGCCCGGGTGAATGTTTTTCTCACTCAAGTAGTGATGTAACACAAGTGAGTATTGCAGTCAAAATTCAAATTATAATTTCTACTTATAAATGCAGGCGACCGAATGGCGTAGTGGGTAGTGTACCTGCCTTCTGCGCTAGAGGGTGTAGCTTCGATCTCCACTACTGGAAAAATATTGTGTGATGAACATAGTGTTTTTCTAGTGTCTGGGTGTTTATATATGTATAACACGTATTCATTTACAAAAGAACATACTTATGTTTAAGTATGTTTATCAGTTATCTAGTACCCATAGTACAAGCGTTGCTTAGTTTGGGACTAGAGAATGTCGTGTAAAAATGTGCCCTAAATATTTATTTATTGATTTGTACTCAAAATAAAGTATTGTTTTGTGTTTGAATTTACATCGGAGATGCTCAGTTCCACTTCTTCGTCAAATCGGTCGTCAAAAACATTACTTAAGATGGCGTAGCATAAGCCACTGCGGCACGTGCGCGTCATATTTCTATCTTTTAAATAATTCGCGAAGCGGCTTGCGCAAGCCGCACGGCTTACTTGAACGTTACGGCAGTTACGTTTAACCAAAGGAATAACCGCGCGGCAAAATGATTTCCAAACAACTAAATTTCTTAACATACGTTGACTAAAACTTTTTTCGAGTCATGTCTCGAGTCGTGTGAGATTTTTTATTTGAGAAGTTGGCAAGCGAGCTTGCGGTCCACCTGATGATAACCGCCGCAAATGAACATCGGCAACATCCGTTTTAATTAACTAGGTCTCAGGTACCTCACTCACCAGTTTAAACGCGGAAGTATGGCAGTTCAATTTAGGCCGGTCTTCTGTGAGGTCATGGGACTTCCCATGCCCAACAGGTGAACCTACTGCCACCTCGCCCCGTTTTTCCATAAAAAAGTTATATGAGTTAGAGCCTGACTGTGATTATAATAACGGTAAAAAGCTCACGTCCTATAAATCCCTAACCGGACAATATCACTGTGCACTACTCGTGGAGTTTAATAAATCCCAAAAAGGTGACGAGCCTATCACCGAATACTGGACAATACCCATTGATTTTAGCTCGTAATATCAATCAATCAATCATTTATTTGCCATATACATTATATAAAAAGGTGTTAAATTAATTAACTTACTTTTAACAATTAAAACAAACTTAGATGCACTGCTAATTTTTTCAATGGACACTGCTCACTTAAATATTAATTAAATTAAACGAATCAGCACAAACGAATAATCAATACAAATTAATAACAAATAAACATTTTACAAAGGATTAATCTGTATTAAAAAACCTACGAACCCTGTGGTTTGTATATACTTTCTGTCCTCATTGCTTTAAATATTAAAAAAAGTATTATAGTATATAAAAGTAGTATAGTATTTCGCCTTATTCTAATCCAAAGATTCTGTTTTACTGCTTAAAACGATAATTTATAAAACATTATAAGTTTACACTTAGTGCCTAAACTCAAGTTTGTTACGTACAGTAACATGACGAATTAGCCAATGCCATCTCTATTTTATTCTCTTATTATTATGAGTGCTAGTATGATAATTCATGTCTATCGAGATCAGTTCTCCGAATGTTTCACTTAAAAAGCTCAAGTCACAAGTCAACGTGTAACCTGCTTAATCAGTCGAGACTTACACAGTGCCATACTTCAGACATTGTATTGATCCAAGAATGAGGTTACAGTTATGTGATCAACTACTCTTAGCCGTCACTCAAGCTACGTACGTCTATTAAACAAAGTCATTACTGTTACCAACAGCATTAGGGTGTCCACGCGTTGTGCAATTTTCTACGGATTAATCCCAAATTTAATGTTCGATTGGTTTCCTCTCCAATTACAAAAATACAAAATGTCAGCCGACGTTTCTTCCAAGCCCAAGTTGACAGTAGGAAGGTGAGATAGTGAGGTAGTATAGGAAGGTTTATCCTTTCCGAGGCGGGCTCATGCGCAATACAGAGTGCCAAAAGTGCGTTGAAGATCCCCGAAAGTCTAAAAAGGGGGCACTGAGGGGGTTTCATCGATACAAACCCACATAACCCTACCTTTCCGCAGATGATAGGGTGTCTTTTGTCGATTTCCCCCTGATACCAAAAAAGTACACCAATGTTAGCATTATAATGAGAGAGAAAATACATTCTTCAAAAATCTATTCACCGTTCTTTTCAGTACTATAAGACTCTATGAAACGCATTAATACAAACAATATAAATTAAAATTTGCATGTCATTTCGCATTTGAAAAATATCAATCGGTATTGAAAGCTTGGTCCAACTAGGTTGCAATAGCTCAGCGAGAAACGTTCTTAGGTTGATTGTCCACTGCAGCTAAACGAACAAACCAAATGTTGCCATTGAGCAAAGTAAAACATTAAAAATAAGCGTAAAGTTTAAGCCCTAATTAGGAGTATATTCCAGTGAATGTGAAGATCTCTCTACAGATGACATCAAAGAAGAGCCGATGCTGGGTGGGCAGAGATTACGTTAGATTACGACATCGCACAATATGAAAATAAATTTTTATTTTGTTTTATAAAATGAGAAAAGGAAGGGGCCGGTGGCTGCCTGATGTCAAAGATTCTTACTATCGGAACTCTTCTCGTGAACGCAGCAAATAACCGACCATATCCCAAAGTGAGTAGGGTTCTATTCCCTATTCGTAATCTCATGTTCTTTGCCTCCATGTCCATGGCATCAAAGAAGGTGGTGAAAGTACCAGCATACAATTATGGTTCAAGTCAGTCAACTATAAAAAAAAATCTTTCTTTGCGAGTTAAAGAGATTGTAATTTAAATTCTACATATCCATTGAGAAATAGTATCGCTCAATCTACTGTGCAGTCGACTTTACTTTCGACAATAATCAGTGTCAGTGTGCGGTGCTTTACGTAACAGTGTTTACAATTCTAGACTATTCTCCGTTCGAAACTAGGTCAAATTATGTTATATACAGTCCGATCACACCACAGCTTATGGAAATATTTGTTCCGCATTTGCTAGAGATTTTTTTTTAGTTAACTAATGAGTATATGATTCAAACTCGAAAATTTAGAACTTTCTAGTCAAATTGCTGAGCCATGGAAACTCTTATTTGAGGCCGTGAACAAATTCAAGTCGAATTGAGAGTCACGGTGAGTTCTTTGCTCGGATTGAAACTTCAACGTCGTGCTTGCAATATTTAATTTAGCAAAGAACAACTAGTTATAAAAGATGTTTTAACAAAGATGACGCATGTCCATACTGCGCTGCATCGTTGTCGTATCTGCGGAACAACCTCTAATGTACCAACCTCTAATCGCCAACATTAAAACTCCAAATGGCACAATATTTTCCGCGTTGATTATTCGCTAAAAATTTTTAACATTTCTACTGATGTGTGTAGAAAGTACATATTTATTAATAAGTTTATTAATAATAAGTATCCTTTTTTGAAAGTGCATTTTTTTGTTTATAGAACTGGTAGTCCACAATTAGGCTTTGAAGAACCATTTGTTTTTTATTTTATCTGTATTTTGGGCAATTAGAATAGTATAACCCCACTATAAATTAAATAAATATGACTGCTTCTAACAGCTGTCTTTATAATGCCGGTCTTTTACGCCTTCTACGATAGTGCTAGTGCCATAAAAGACAACCTGGGATATTTGTTTTCCGTTGCCAAATATTGTTTTAAATGTACATTTGTACATAATACATTTGCATAATTTATGTTACGTTTAGAAGTGAATATGCACATTAAAAATGGCTAGCACTATATATCCCGCTAAGAAACGAAACAATAGATAAATTAACTAAACTCTTTTTAATGCAAATCACAGATTGTTGACATCAAAATGTCAAGCTGTAACGAGGTTTTATTTCATTAACTTGCAGACCAAACTGGCAGGTAAAATTCGATATTCAATTTCCTTATTTTTAAGACTGGTTCTTTTAGAAATTTCAAAATTCGAATGTAAGCTGTCAGCTGCTAGCCGCGCTTGAATTTTGGGCCTCTGAAAGGTTTAGAAATATTTACCGCCAATAAGGGAATTATACAAAGAAGTAAGTCGGCAATTCTTTGCCGACATATACATTTGTTTAACGGCTATTGACTTCATCGTTTTCAGCTTTATATCTATCTACTGTTTGCGATTGTAAACCGATCATGGTATTTTCTCCATTTTTAGCATTCTTGTTATTTTTTTTGTGGAAAATTGTCTGTTCGCCTGTTGTAACCCGATTACTTCAATCACCAGAGGAAAACACGAAATTATAAAACTTCCACTTCACGCTGGTTTTCTCTGAGGCCGTGGTCCTTCCCAGGGCATGCCCATTGGTGCTGAAACCGCTGCTGTACTACGACAGTTGCCACAATAATTTGTTAACGTCAAGCACCAATTTAAATGGTACATACAAACAATGCACGGTAAAACATCCTTGAAAACTATTGCAAACAAAAGCAGTTGCGCAGAAACGCTTCTATCATATCAGATCGTGTTCTGCACCGATTAGTACAAGCAGCCATTGCAGACAAAATGAAGAGCGTTAAGCAATCTCGACATATTGGCGCGAAATTTCAATGACTCAACGCGCCCACCGTGATGTGGGTCGATTAAATTTTATTACAAAGTCTTTTGTTTTGTGCGCAATAATAGACCGAGAGTGCTGTTTTGTTGCGTAATCGGCATAATGTCCCGTTTTCTCTTGTCCTCGGGCGCGTTTATGCTTTTGCATATTAAAAATCGATAGTGAAGCCTACATACGATATTTAACAACTTTAAGATATCTCCAAATCAGTGAATGCAAAATGAGATCTTCAACAGTAACTTTAATTTAAATTTAAAAGTTCCACCACTAGTTTTAGGTAAAAAATTATTGGTTCTAAAAATGTACGTTTTCGTAGTGACAGAAATATGTTTTTATGTACTTTACTTGTTAATTTTAAACTCATCATCAGTTCGTAATGCCTATCACACGTTAGTTTATTATAAAATTATCTCTACGGTAAACATAAAATATTTTAAATGAGTACGTTACTGATTTTGTATATCGGCAATGTTTCTTTTAATTAATTAATTTATGAATTAATGACTAGTTAAAAAGGGACAATAAAACCGAATAGAACACTTCAATAATACATTTATTTATTTATCAGCCTCAACTAAGAATACACGTCGTATACACACTCAACATATTACAATTTAAACAAAGCACATAGAAAAGCAAAACAAGTAACAACAGACCTAACGAGGCAAGCCTTCCATTCGGAACCCGACCGTTCCGGTTCACAACCATACATACGTGAGCGCACAATTCGCCTTAACAATGAATCAATATGTACACTAGGAAATCTAAACGATCACAATTTGAACTTAGCCTATAAGGTACTGGGGTGTGACGTCCAATCAGTGCTCAGTGCCAGCCGTGGTGGCCGTGGTGCTCCACTTCTTTCTGGAAGTAAAGGGGCACGTGCACCTTCACGGGGTACGGCACCTCCTTAACCAGGGGAACAGGCACCTCCTTGTACACAGGGTACGGCTTGTCGATGGGCACTTTGACTTCGTAGGGCACTTTCTTCTCGACGGTGTAGGGAACCTTCTTGTAGACGTCGTACGGCTTGGGCACCGGCACCTTAATGTGCACGGGGTAGGGTTTCTCCACCTCGACCTTGTAGGGCCTGTCCACTGGGACCTTGACTTCGTAGGGCACCGGCTTGTTGACAGTCACTGGGTACGGCTTCTCCACCGTGACCGGGTAAGGCTTGGGCACGTACACATTGTATGGCCTGTCGACTGGCACTTTCACTTCGTAAGGCACCTTCTTGACCACCTCGTAGGGCTGGGGCACTTTGACTTCGTACTTGACGGGCACTGGTACCTTCTTCTCGACGGTGTAGGGCTGCGGTACGGGCACTTTCACCTCGTAAGGCACTTTCTTCTCGACGGTGTAGGGGGTGGGCACTTTGACCTTGACCTCGTACGGCTTGTCGACGGGGACCTTCACCTCGTAAGGTACCTTCTTCTCGACTGTGTAGGGCTCGGGCACGTAGACCGGGTACTTGACGTACTCCTTGACCGTGAACGGCACTTTCTTCTCGACGGTGTACGGCTGCGGGTAGGGCACTTTCACCTCGTACGGGACTTTCTTTTCTACGGTGTACGGCACGTGCTTCTCGACGGTGTATGGAACGGGCACCTTCTTCACGACCTCAATGGTCTTCACGTGCTCGTGGTGGCCGTGGCCCTCGTCGCTGGAGATGGGCTTCCAGGAGTCGCCGGAGATGCCGCCGAACTCGCCACCGCTTCCCTGGCCGTAACCGCCTTGGCCGTAGCCGCCTTGGCCGTAGCCGTGGCCCTGGCTGATCTCGTAGCCACCCTCCTGCCCGCCGTAGCTCTCCTGGCCTCCGTAGCCCTGGCCCTCGTCGCTTCCGCTGAACCCGTGGCCACCATCGCTGTAGCCGCCGCCGTAGGACCCGGTGTCGTAGATGCCCCGCTTCTCCTGCTTCTTATCTTCGACCGCCGCTGGTTTAGCGGCCTTCTCCTCGCTGGCGAAGGCCGTCACGGCCAACGCGGCTACCAGAACAACCTGCGGGCAAAATAATGACGTCAGCTGCTGCCTTAACGAGAATACAGATGAACCTCTTTCTCCTGCCCTTATCGCTTAGGTGAGTCGGCTTAAATATGTTATCCCATTAGGATTCGTAAGCTAATCGAAACAAAGTTTTAATTAACTAAAATTACTAATTTAAGTGCTTAACATATTACCATCTTTCTATTGTGCTTATATATTAAATGGAGTCCGCAAAACAAGTCAATCAGGAGTTGTGCCTAGGTATTATACGACTATGTGCATAACTGATGTTTGAGAACAAACACCCAGATCCGGAACAATTATCTACGTGGCACAAAAATAATTGTACCGTATGAAAATCGTACCCACGACCCGCTGCCGATGCCAATATCTTAGCAACTGCTCCACCGAATCAGTACTTAACATAACTTTAAATCGAATTAATGTAATCAAAACTATCAGACCTACTAACATTATATCAAAGCCATCGAAGTTAATAGATAGCGTTCTATCATAGAATAATTCTTTATTCATCGCAATAATGACTGGCAAGTCAGTGGCTGTGTAATCAAATAAATTGCAAAAGGTACCGTTTCCCGCTTTCTTGTGATAATTCTTTTATTATATGTATATATGTATACATAAAAAGAAACCATTAACAATTACGTAAAGGAGTAGGAAGACGCGTTCTTTGTATTAAATAATTCATATATAACTATTCATTCTGCTCTACTCTCTATTACTCTTAAATATTTAAAGAAATTTCAGTTGTAAGATTGACAACGAAATTATTATTCTACATTATGATTGGAATATAATGTTAAACTTTCGATAACAAACAAAAAAGTATGTGTGTAATGTACGCACGTAAGAAGTCATACTTTTTTAGCGTAAAGACATTAAATGCAATTAATAACAACTTATTTAAAGAACCGGAATCACTACATAGTATAAAATAAAGTCGTCCCGTTGTCTGTCTGTCTGTGTCCCTATGTATGCTTAAATCTTTAAAACTACGCAACGGATCTTGATGCGGTTTTTTTACTAGTGCGACTACGTCTGTGTAGAATAGGCTAAAGACGTAACATTCAGACAGAAAGACAGATATACATAAAATATGTATATAAATTATAGCCTATGTCATATTCTGATGGATAAGCTATATTTTTGTAAAGTTTCGTTAAAATCCATTCAGTAGTATTTGCGTAAAAGAGTAACAAACATCCATGCATACAAACTTTCGCGTTTATAATATTAGTAAGGACATAATGAGATAATGATAAATTCAAAAACGTTCTCTTTAAACGAACTTCCGATATTCCGGATCCAACTCGAAATCTTCTCGAAGACATTGAGTTAAAACATAATTGACCTATTGTCATGAACAATTACTCTGAGAATTGTAACAGATAGTTGGAGCTTCCGCATGCAGTTTTATCACCGAAAAGCTTTGTTAAAAGTCTCGTTACCATGAGCCGCCTAAGATAAAACACTTCTTAATGTTCTCTACATTTGGATAAAATAATAAATTTAAAATATTTTATAAATTATTTTATTCAATCACAAATAATTCATATTTATCAGTAAAACAGTTTATAAACGATATGAATAGTCCGCAAGTATATAATAAGAACTATAACGTTTAATTTTTATTTTTTATTTTTTCTAAAACATATCCCTTACTTTAGGATAATATTATCCTGTGTTGTAAGTACGTTTTTCAATAATAAATTTCACGCGCACAAACACCCGGATGCGAAACAACTATAGATCTGTGGGTCACACAAACAGTTGTCCCGTGTGGGAATCGAACCCAAGACCCCCGACGTCGAAGCAACGGCGCTACGGAGTTTTCAATTGATGTCAATGAAATTATTAAATTAATTTTTTAATAAATTTGTTACTGGTGACAAATCGAAAAATTATCTAAACGATAATGAAAAAGAGAGAAAAAACATTTATTATAACATAACACAATGTAAGACTAAGCGGCAAATATTCTTAAAATCCTCCGTTATGTTACAGCTTCTAAAACTCGACGAAATTACGTATTCGCAACGAATAAAAACGCCTATTCGTAGTGACTGTTTCATTCATAGTACGTGTTTACACTTAAGCACATGTCCGGAAAATGTATCACTAGTGAAAGTGAAATTTATACTAGATCTGGCCATTGCTTTCGATCCGTCACATATGTCGACTGATTAGTGACATACAGCGTACTAGTGCAGCGTACTAACGAGGAAATAAAACAAACACGTATTTGACATAAATGTCGATGGAGAAGTAAGTATGCAGATATGTTCAACATGTTTAATTAAAAACATTATTGCCTCAAATTTAAATACTCGTGAATTAAATAACAAACATGCGGTATAACAATTTGATTGTGAACAATAATAACAGACTATTATCTATCAATTACTTTTTAGTGGACAGTAATAAAATAAATATAATAGATTATACAAATTTGTGCGATGTTACCTATAATTCAATACTAAGATACTCTGTCACAACCTCATTATTTTACTGTGCAGATATGTAAATTTCTAATACTATTGCAACGTCTCCGGTTAAAGCTTTGTTACATTATTGAATGTAATATTGAATATAAATAAACTTTTGAACAATTACAATTGACTTAGGGAAATCCGACCTGGTCGATTAAACATTTTTAACATAACTTTACCTTCTTAGTTTATAAAACAATCATTTTTAAAATACATCTATCAACTAATTATGCAACATCGGCGGCACAGATAAACAGAAAAAAACAATAGTGCGGTCAGTCGAGCACGATAACATAACGTAATTTCGACTAATACGAATTAGTTACGTTACAACGATTACCCGCCAAAAAAACGCCTCATTAGTCTGTGGCAATCAATCCTCGGAACGCCCCTACGGCCGTAACGATTATGCATCGCGTTCGTTACACATCAATCAACATTTTGTCCGCCGAGATCGCCTCCGCGACTGTTTTTCACAACGAACAATCGGCTTAGAAGGCTTTGCCAGCGTGGTGCGTTTACCCTATTACCATAGAATATCTTATTGTCACTCGTAAGTGCAAAAACTTAATGACATTAATACTAATAATTATTAAGGACATCCTACATATCGATTCATAAAAAGCATAACTATAAAGCAATAACGTAGAGAATCTAAATATAGGTCTAGATTTTCCCATTTGACGGTTACAACAAACGTCAAATATCTTCAACGCCTTAGTATTACTCAACACGAACGACATTATAGTTTAAGCGATCCGAAGCTATCAGATGAACTTTAAATTAAAAAAGAATAAAAGATAAAATGCGTGCAATCTAAATATATTGTGTGGTGCATTTAAATGCAAATTTAAGCTTTTATCATCAGTTTCGATTGTTACACGAGAAGAAAGTGTTGAGACATTCGAAAGTAAATTTCCAATCATATGAGCGAATTTGTGAATAAAAAAATACATACAGAACATAATTGCAAATATTGGCTTTCACTCGAGAGTTTTAAATTGTATTCGAGAACCCCATCTGTTTCCGATGGGTTTAGAGGAATGTATGAATTTAACTTCTATTTTTGTTTTTATGATCGTATTTAAATTATTAATTATTATTTTAATTAATTATTAATTAAATAAAATTTAATCTTCCTCTATTTTTTCTTTCAATCTCAAAATTTAATAACGTATAGCCTTCCGGCCAAGACATTAAATAGTTTTCCCTTTTTAAATGTACTAAATATTACCGTAAAGCTAAGATGTTTTTGCTAAGTGAGATTTTAATTAACTGTTACAATTTCAATACTCGTTCAATGATTTTATAGAGAGCATGGTGAGATAATCCTAATTTAAGGTCTAAGAATTGCGTCGTGTTTTCTTACGGTCGTATAGCATTAGAAAGTGAAATAAAAATCACTCACATCACTAAGGCCGTAACGCGGGAAGAAAATTAGTTTAAGTGCTCCCGTTATTGCGGAACTTGTGTTTTGTATTCAACCTGTGCTTATGTAAATACGAAGTTTGATACAGCTCGGTGTACGGCATTGTTTTTATTATTTTAATCTAGTTAAATTAAAATGAGAGTACTGCACTAAATTAAATTAAACTAAAAATAGTTGAAAATAAATTTAAAAGTGCGTAATTTTTTTAATTCGTAGAATGATAACGTGATTTTTAATGTTTAATGCGATAAAATTATTTTTATTACATTGAAATTATATAGGTAAACTATTTACAGAGAGAAATGAACACAATTAAAAACTCGATATGTACTATTCCATTTCGTATATCAACAAGTGCTGGTCGAAATTTCACGACGACTCTGTTCGCGGACAAAAAAAAAACAAAGCATTTTTGTCTACTCCCTACCATTTCCCACACTTTTATTTCACTACACTTCCACTGCACGTGTTATTAATAGAACTCACCGAGAGCTTCATGTTGCTGCGTGTCTTCGTTGGACGCCGAAGACTGGTTGTGTCCAGGCATTCTAACGAACAGGCTTTATACCGTCCCTCCCACTTCGGAGCAGTTAAGATACGAGCAAAGAAGGGTGAACGCTTGGGCCCGATAATTTTACGTGTTAATTGTGGACCGGCACACAATTTATTGCGTTCCATTTTAAAGTGGATCGATCATCGCGCCAATGATGCTTTTGTTTTGCCTAGAATCGGTGCCCGATGTTAGGATTGCCTATCATTCTGAAAAGATGTAGGAAGTTCTTGTCGTATGCAACACACATCAAAAACGCCTGTGAGTTGCTACGACAGATAACCTTAGCGTATATTATTTTATTTAAAATTAGAACACGTTTAGCTTTATAATTAAATCAATAATACATTAGTTGCGAAAACTAAAATGTATTAGTTATGAATACATTTGCACAATAAGTTCACATGCTATCATTTCCTAATTCCATCACATTGCCGAGACCTTGCGCTAAATTTTGTCCACCCGGAAGTAAGTTTTAAAGAATAGATTTTTTCAATTTAATAAGTATTTACCAATGCATTGCATTAAGAACACAACATTGGAGTTATATAATCGTTTCATCCATTCTGGCGCAAAAAGAAAACTCTGAATTTTAGATTTAAATATAATAAAATGCTAAAGACTCCTTTTCTACGGCCAAGTAGTAATTAACACGAAAAATCGACCTATATAAGTTATCTTGTTTGAATATTTATAATTACAGTGATTAATTTCATACAAACAACTGTCCAAACAATTCCCATTTTGACTCTGAATTGCAGCGATAAAAAAAGATATTATCTGCCCATTCCGCCGCCAGTTTACAATTATCTGTGCATTAATTAGTGTTTTATAATCTGTTAAGTTGAATGCACAACGAATTTGTTTGAGGAAATTCTTTACATGTCTAATCACAATAAGACTTTTATTAATTTCGACACGTCTCATGAAATATTTAGCAATTTTTCCATGCATTTCATGCAATTCGCAAGCCGCTAATAATTAACGGTATGTGAATTGTGTTTTACTTTAAGATGATTAAGTTATCAATATTTTTGTACGTATCTAATATTTCTTATCATAATGTATGTATAGATATATAATATATATACCTATATAGTTCCAATTATTAGCACCTACACTTCTGTCTCACACTAACTTTCCGTTTGGCTAGTAGAAAATGCCATATGGCAGTAAATCTTTTATGTTCAAATAAATGTTATGATCATGAATAGATATCTCGAATACCAAATACCAAATTTTGGCATTAACGTCAGAAATGCCAAAATTGTCAATACTTGTATTAAACAGATTTTGTTGAATTGTTTTGTAAGGTTAATAATTGGCTAGGGCTCCATTTCACAGAAGACAGAATTGACCTGTTTTCATGCCATAGAAATAATTTTATCATAGTATCCCATTACGTAATATGTTACGTATAAAGTTACAAGTATGATTTTTTTTAGTATATGCCTTCTGAGTTTAATTGAATCCATGCATTTGTTAGCTTTTATTTTTTGTTTCAACAATTTTATCATTTTTGGCTACACTATCGCATTGGGTCAGCCTGTATTGATAGTTGTGTGCGTGTGTGTAATAAATAAATAAATAAAAATAATAATGCATCGCATCAATAATAATGCATTAAGAAAAGGAAACGAGACGTGTCCGTAGCGACTGGCCATTAAGACGAAACTAGAACAAGTGAATGCGTCTATTTGCACAGATTAATGGGGAATAGATTACCTAGATGTGGACGCAACTCGAAGCGGAATCTATTGCTTATCAAGATTATCCAAGTAGCTTGTTGTAGTAATGCGAAGGCAGCCATAATGTTGATGACACTAAACATTTAGTTTAATACCCGAGTTCAGGTACAAATTGTAGAGTCAGTTGGCACGGGTATTTTCGGATCGATACGACCTAGAGCTGAACCATTATAGCTCTCGACTTTTGGTTACAATTTTAAGTGTTGACTTATCACATGATCACCGGTGTAGTACCATATTTTCGTAATTTTAATAAAAATAATATTTCCAAGGTTCTGCTATCCTAAAAAGAGGAGCTCGGAGGAGGTTATATATATATATATATATATATATATATATATTCTGTTACTTTACTTTACTTTTTTTATACTTCTAAGTTACCAAAACAAGTAAAATCATCAAAAAGCCCTTCCTACATTACCAATCGAAGCAGAAATTACGAAATTTCAATAACCAATTTCGTTATCCACGACGACCCGACGGCCCGACGTATGACCCGACGGCACGTTTGCCTCCACAAAAAAGAACAGTCCAGCAGCTTTAGAAATAATTTGCGTGTCGTGGTAATGTTTACGGACAAAGTACACTCACACTCGGTACAATTAGATATGGAGAACATAAATTGTCACCCATGCAGGAATTGAACCCACGAAGCCACATCACAGGGTGCAAAGGCATTTGACAATGTGCTTGCGAAACTATTGCTTCAACAATGCAATTATTAACAAAAGATATACAATATTTCTTTTTTCTCTAATCAAAACCAATATCTAGCGACCCGCCTCGGCTTCGCACGGGTGCAATGTAGCCATTGAATTAATCGGCTTCTCTCCACTAAGCGTGTATACTTAGTACATGGAAAACTTCCGCCTGAATCACTATCTATTGCTGGCAACTGCATTAAAATTCATTGCGTAGTTTAAAAGATCTAAGTGTACAAAAATCGGGATCGACTTTGTTTTGTAAAGATATAGTTTCCTCAACCTAAGCATGTCCCTCCAATGTCACGTTGACCATTGTTTTGCCAAGATCATTTAGCTTTCTTGATACGTTAAGCCACGGTTAAATTTTGCTGCGTCAACGACCTCAAGTGTCATCAATTTTCATATTGTACAGCCACTGTCAAGAACAAATAATAATCCTTTCGTGAGACATTATTAACGTAATACGTTATAGACCGCGTTCCGGGGCGGTTCTCACCGCTCCCAGCCACCGATTAGCTAAATGCACAGTCGACGGCCGTCGGGGTCTCGGTCCGAACCGCGACCTCGACGGCCCTTAGATGACAC
Organism: Iphiclides podalirius; assembly: GCA_933534255.1. Taxonomy (NCBI): domain Eukaryota; kingdom Metazoa; phylum Arthropoda; class Insecta; order Lepidoptera; family Papilionidae; genus Iphiclides; species Iphiclides podalirius. The sequence continues at coordinate 5,571,868 of OW152837.1, forward strand.
ACCATAGTAGTTAAACGCACGCATGAGCACATGCGTGACCCTACCCATAGCGGAGGGTCCAAACCCGTGGGTTCTGGCTAGCCCACCGGTTCTGGCTAGCCCACCGGTTCTGCGTCCGATGAAGCTTTAATAGTCTCGGGACTGAAAGCAAAAACATCAGTTAATACAAGAAGTACAAGAACGTTATAGAACTCACGTGAGTTCAGCCGTCTTAATATTACGTAAATAATAATCCATTCCTTAAAACCCATTGACCTAAAACTTAGGGCCTGTTCTTAATAAGACTCTTATGGCCCGTTAGAACCGGGAACTAAGCAAGCCATGACTCACCAGGCGAATCTGTAGCTTCTTTTTGTGACAAAGTGGCAAACGAGCTGGCGGTTCACCCGATATTAAGTGATAAACGCCGCACATGGACATTTGCAACACCCGGCTACCTCACTCACCAGACAAAACGCAGAAGTGTAAAGTAAAGTATCAACCTATACATGTCCCACTGCTGGGCAAAGGCCTCCTCTATAAAGAGGGTATAAGGGCATAGTCCACAACGCGGCCCCACTGCGGATTGGTGGACTTCACATATCTTCGAAATTTATTTTTGTTATTATTTCGAAAATATGCAGGTTTCCTCACGATGTTTTCCTTCACCGTTGAGCACGTGATAATTCAGCACTTAAAATTGACAATTTCATTGGTGCCGGCACCTGGGATGGAACTCAGGTTGCTCGAGTATATTGAATTAAAGGCGAACGCCCGGACAGTGAGCTATCACGGCTCGGTGAAGAAGCAGTGTAGCGAAAAAGAAGTGTAGCGTTTCTATTTAACGCCGGTCTTCTGTGAGATTGTGGTACTAACCCGGACGGACTGCTCATTCGTACAGCAGCAAACACTGTTGCGTGGCCCTACCAAAGTTAAATATATTTAATTAAGAACACCAATTGGTTTTTTTGTTACCGCGCCAAGTTCTTGGGCTCCACACCAAGAGAAAAGCGTTCTCGAAAACTGTGGCGACATTATATTGTGCACGAATATAACTTTATACACAAAAAAACGAGTTGCATTCTCAATAATTTCGCGTCGCATGTAGTAGAATCAAAACGAATCGCGATGTCTATTAATAATGAAAAATTTTACTGGCTTCTCATAATTTCGTAATGTTCCAAACCGCGTCAAAATATTAAATACCGACATTATGAATTGTTAAAGGTCAGACTGTCCGACAATCTGACTAAGGTGTTGCGAAATCTGCCGACAGACAAACGTATTATCATAATAAATAACTGCATAAACTTTTAAATTATTATTTGATAAATGCATATACAATAAATTTCTATCTCTTCTACGATCGTTCGCACTAAAATGTTTTCAACGCCGAGAATTTAATAAAACAGGATAATCTTGTTAACTTACATACATTTAATAACAGCAGACAGATAATAAGCTAATAAGTAGGTACTTCTCGTTTCTAATAACAATCTACGTACTTTTTTCTGACTTATAGCACGTATTTTCTTTAATCGACAATCATCATCATCATCATCATCATTTCAGCCTGTTTGAGTTATCATCATTATATCAGCCTCTTTTAGTCCACTGCTGAACATAGGCCTCCCCCATAGACTGTCACGAAGTACGATCCTGAGCCACATGCATCCATCGACTTCCCGCACATTTGCACAGGTCGCCACTCCATCTAGTGGGGGGCCGTCCTACACTGCTATGGCCCGTACGGCTGCCACTCGAGAACCTTTCTTACCCCAACGGTTATCGGTTCTACGAGCTATATGGCCGGCCCATCGCCACTTGCTAATCCTCTGAGCTATGTAGGTTACCTTGGTTCTACTGCGGATGTCTTCTTTACGAACTCTATCACGCAGAGCATAATCGACAATAGCTTTGACTTTTTCTCGATTTACCAATTATTCACCATAACCTTCTTGTGTTTTGTTGTCATTAATTTATATTAAATTAATTACACCTATTTTCAAATGATATTTACAATAGCAACATTTAATTTTAACGAACTGTACATAGTATCATAGTCATTCGCGTCTGAGGCACCACAGCAAGCCTTTACACAGAAAGCTTTTAGAAACTTGGAAAATATTGGCATTTTCCGCGTAAATATAAGGGGAAACGTTTGTTTATGCGTGACACAATTAATGAATGAATAAATGAATATAATTTATTGCACACCAAAAATTAAATAAATTCATGAATAACATTTAATAAACAAACAAATAGAAATTTCAAAGTTTTATAACGTATATAGAAATATATATGTATTTGTAGTAGTATATGTAGTGTACATAATATGTAGTGTATATTAACGGAATCTGTCATTAAACGCAATCTCGATGCATTACGATTTTTATTTAAAATCATAAGCTATTACGAGTAAGACGTTTAACGTAATTTAATTTGTCAAACAGTAAATATTACGTATTCTCGTTGTGAAAATGTGTAAATTACTACGTGAAAAAGAAACAAATATACGTTTATAGCAAACAAAAAGGAATGTAAAAGCATGCTTGTACCATTCTTTATCATTTAAAAGAAAAAAAAGAGACACCTTTTTATTGTATTTGTTTAAGCAAATGAAACGCAGATTTGCAGACAATTCCCAAAATTTCTACTCAATTAATATTCTTGCACAGCGTGATGCCTGTCTAAGACTTGTAAAAGTCTACCGAATTGATGCACATTTATTTTAATAAATTCTCAGTGAATGGTTTGATTTTTAAATGCAGAAACATTGAAACTGGATTGCGTTATATGTTATTCGAGTAGACCTTGCTATTCAAGATACGTTACAAGAACCTTCTGGCTTCTCTGCGTTTGCCTTTATTAGTGAGTGCCCGAAAAAAAATATCAGCGGAACACAGATACGGTTTCGAAATTCAAATTCGTGAAATGGTGTTGAATATCTCGAAGCTTCTCAACTTTGCGAAATGTAATAAGGTACATGCAATTGACCAATGTATATCATACGGCATACCTTATTTCAGTATTGTTTGCTAACATCCAATGATGTGGTTACAAAATTTTGGAGCCAAACCGCAAAAAACAAGTAACTGCAAACGCCACTCCGCCAGTATTGACATTTCATTCAAGTTTATAAATCGTTACGAATTTTTGAAAATTTTAACAATTTGAAAACTAAGCATATACTATTTACAAATTACGCTTTTGCAGTCTGAAACTTGTTATTTAGGCTGGCAATTCTTTTGCTGATAGTGAAATAAAAAACGTAGATACAAAGTAGACTAAAGTTCCATAAATTTATCACCTTTTTAAAATAAATTAAGAGCTAACAAATGTAATAAAAGAAAACTTTTCTGTCACCCTTAATCATTCTTTTTTTAGTATTTCTCAGAGATAAAAATTTTTTTGTTCAAAATATTTAGACATAACAGTTTGTTAAACCAATGGCATGGATAAAACATACTAACCCAACACAACACAACTGTCGTACAATGTCACGCAAATAACTTTTTTTTTAATTCGTGGCCCTATCACAGTTGTACATACATAAAAAATTTAAATATAACAAAAAAGTACAGCATAATATAACTTCATAATTGAAATCGGTTAAAAATAGAAGGTAGAGTGAGTCATTTTTTCAATAATATGTGTACGATTAATTTCATTTCTATTTGACCTTGGACTTCTGAGATACGAGCCATTAAAAATGTATTTGCTCGTACATACATCAGGTTACTCCAGTAAAATGTGAAATAAAATAGAAAATGTGTAGTGACAAAGATATATCAAGTCGGTTTTGTTTTATGTTAATTATAATATACTTGGCGTCCGATTTAATTATTACACAATTCATATTGAACCAAATAAATCGGTAAATTAAAATCGATCTGAAAAAGAACTCTATGATTAATCTAGCATCATTGAGATGAAAAGGGATATCTTAAAATTTGGAACGTTATAAATTCATGCGAATAATTATCAACTGAATAGTCGCCGTCGAAGCGATGGAATGTATTTACCAATGTTTTTTACATCTTACGTAATATTATGCACCAATCCGTTTCGGATCATCTTATTACGCGACCGTTTAAACTGGTTTCAATGTGCATTTTGTGCCACCGATCTTGTTTTAAAAACAAAACATCCGCCATATTTTGTACTTATAAAATCGCATCAATTTTAATGGCGTGCAAACATTCGATATTGCCATCGAATTTGCCTGACATTGGTATTGTTAGTAGTGATGTTTTGTTTCCGTCTTCAAGTTGCTTTTTTGATTAACTACTAAGTCAATATTTTATCGTTATAAAGTTTGAACCTTCTTTTTATGTTTGTCTGTATTTGTGGTAGGTACTCGGTGGCGCAGTTACTAAGCTATTGGGTTCAGCGTTAGTGATTATGGGTTCGATTCCAAATTTGTTTGAAAAGTGATACCCACAGATACTCGTTCTGGATCTGAGTGTTTCTTTCCAAGAAGGGTTGTCGGCAGGCAGGAGGACTAGAGAATAAAAACCATGCCATTAAGAATGTTGACCCCCTGGGACAAGGGCGGAAGAAAAAATAAAGAAGTTGTAGTAGGTCTTAAATAGTACACTCATCTGCATGATAATCGTACATAAAGTTATAATAAAACTAGGTTTTTGCCCAGTACAAAGGTATTTATTGATAATTTTGTTTAAAAAAAATGAAAGAATGCCTTCAATATTTTATGACCAACACTTAAAAACTCTAATAGCTACATAATAGTGAGATTAGTTGTGGCGCAATATAACTGTCTGTTCAACAGCCCACATCGAATATATAAACCCTGTCATTTACTGTCATATTCTTCTTTATGTAAGGAGGTGGCAAGCGATTTGGTTAACCTGCTGTTAAGTGATAACCGACGGACGTCTGCAACGCCCGTGGGGATTCAGGTTCGCTGCCACCTTTTTAAAAGTGGGCGCCTGTTACACCTCACTCACCAGACGAAAAGCAGCAGTATGATACCACTTCACGTCAGTCTTTTGTAAAGCCGTAGTAAGTACTGCCCTGGCCGTGCCTATCTATTCGTGCAACAACAAAGACTGCGTGTAGGTTCAAAGCGACGGAAAAATCGCGATGAAACCTGTATATTTTCGAAATAATAACAAAAAAACCAGCCGAGTGAAGGTCGTTTAACCCTCTGGGTACGGAACTCTACAAACAATTGGCATTGAGGCTGCGTAGGATACCATTATACCATCTGTACGGAAGAGGCCGTTGCCCAGCAGTAGGACGAAACGCAGCAGACTTGTGCTGTTGCAGAGTTATCCGAGGAACCACGAATTCAATGAAGACCGGTGTGAAGTGAAAGACTCACATTTTTTCATTTTATTTGGCGACTGAGGTCACCGACGCGCACTTTACCAAAAAGTGGCAATGCATCTGATGAACCCTACATTAATGCAGAAGTCCGTTGGCCGCCGTGATAGTTTGATATTGTCCGGGCGCACGCTTTTAATTCAATATCCTCGAGCAAACTGACTTCGATCCCCGGTGCCGAATGAAATTGTTAATTTTAAATGTTCGCTTATCACGTGCTCAGCGTTAAAGGAAAACATATTTGCATATTTTAATTTATAAAAAAATTGTGTAATGAATATAATGTTTTCTCCTTTCTGGATGCACATATATCTATAATATGTATTTATTTATAAAATAAAAAGTATGTATAATTATATTAATCATTTACCTTACTAGCTACTCCCATAGTCCAAGCTTTGCTTAGTTTGGTACTAGATAATTTTCCTAAAACATTCCGTTACAATATAGCTCGTTTAAATTTTGACATAGGTTTAAAAATTTAACAGCCTTCAACAATCGAAAAGTGCATTACATGCAAAATCAAAAACAATACCGAACCACAGATTAAAACTGCGCTTATTTTATTTTTATGTAACGATGTTTTTTTACAGTACTCTGCCTACACGGGCGCTTAACGCTAATTTATCTTTATGTAACTGTAACTATGAACGATGTAGGTGACTTCTTACCTTACGTAATTTGGGCACGTACATCAAAGTGTATCTTCGAACGTTACATATAAAACATAATGGGATTTAAATTAGATATACATTACGTCATTTTCAAAAAGCAAAGGTATAATGACGTAAGCTACAGTCTTAGTTTAACTTTAGCCTTTTTCAAAATTTAAAAGACGGTCATTGCTTAAAATTTTGGTGAAAGCGTTTTCCATTTTGACCATGTCGATCGCTTCCGGTTTTGGATTTTGATCAAGTAATAATGAATGCTAACTAAATATTGAAGTTTAGATTCCTGATCTACATCGCCCTATTATGCTAATGAAGGAATGTACATATAATTACGAACGTTGTTTTATTTCACCGAAAGACTTGAAGATTCCAGATTTTGCAATGTTTCATGTGCATCATGTTGTTAATGGCTAGAATTTTCTAAGACCGACTTTAGCTAAAGTCAACCCTCGATAGGAATAAACGCCCAGATCTCGAACATAATACTAAAGCACAGGCGTCAAATAAAAGTCAATATATTGATGTAGTATTTATCATTTTATTTTATTTTAAATTTCAACGAAATTTTTGTACATTTGTTTGTATGTCGGTCTTGCCCGCCATCCCTTCTGATGGCAAGGGTCGATGTTGACGAAATTTATAAAAGCTTATTAAAAATCGATGATATTACTAGTTATATTCAAGCAGAAGTCAAACCAGTTTTTGTTCTGTTTTCTTATAGAAATATAATGAGCGATACTTATACAGGATGGCTTTTCTAAGTGTATCCATTTTTTTAAATTAAATTCTAGACATAAATAATGTTATACATATATAAAAAAATGATAAATATTTCAAATCATTCGTAAGTAATTCATTACATTCATTTGAACTTATCTCAAAAAGTGCGTGATTTGTACGCACCTCATTTATTTTACGCGCGATCATTCATCACTATCACGCACACAAGTTCGTGTAGGTACAGTAAAATTAAGGTATTTATGAATGGACTACCGCATTGTCAACAGGTTCTGTTTTTTAGGGAATAGAATGGCATTTTCCTTTGTAAATTTGGGCACAAAAAATCTCCCTGTATACACTAAGGAATTGTAATTAATGAAACAAGTGATTCAAGTGCATTCAATAAAGTTTAGTTGTCAATAGAGTATAGTCTTAGTTTAGAGAGAAAGAGTTTGAAACCTCGGGAATTTAAAAGTCTAATTAAACGTAAAATCCGTAAAATAGTTTCATTACGCAATGTTCAATATTCGAGTAAAAAGTAAGGAAGCAATAATTTGATGATTCCAGTTTTTTTCATTTGTTTTTAATAAAACCGGCCAAAAGCGAGGCGGACTCCCACACGAAGGGACGGAACCCTTCTTATAAAAAAGGCAAAAAAAAAAAAAAACGTCTGTTGGATGGGAGCCCCAGTTAAATGTATTTTTTTTGTCATAGCGGCCACAGAAATACAACTAAATTCCAACTAAAAATTTCAACTGTTTAACTATCACTGTTCAAGAGATACAACCTGGTGACAAACAGACAGACAGACACGAGTTGAGTACGAAACCCCAAAAATAAAAAAGCAATATTTGGACAGCAAAGTGGCTAGCAAAGGCTTAGGATCCGTGATATTCGCTATAAACAGAAATGATGCAATTAAAACGCATGCAACGGTTAGTTGGCATTCGTTTTTCCCTTAATTAAATTGATATTAACGTCGACACAAACATCAGCATGATTGTGTCTGAACGTTTTGTAACATAAAATGGGATTTGTGGAACAGAAAGGTAATAGTCGTGTTGCTGCATTCATTCAGCTAAGCTACATTCCTTGTGCTAGGTGAAGCAAAGCTGCAGGAGAAATGAAAAAGCAAGTAAAAGATAAAAAGCTAAAAGCACACAAAAAGCAATTTAGGACACGTACATTGGAATGTGATGTTAATACATATATTTATGATTTTTTTTGTTCTCGCCGTGAGGATATCCGGCATATTACCCAGAAGATTTAAGTTCGAATCCTGGTAACGCCAAAACTCTCGACTAATTATCTATTAAACTTGGATTTTTCATCTTGAGTGCGGAACTAACGAAAAAACTTAAAAATTAACGTGAACAAATAATATGTTTAATAAAATTTATATTTCTTTTCCTTTTCTTAAAATCGTGGATACATTCTATAGAAATTCATCATCATGATCATCATTTCAGCCTGATAGAGTCCACTGCTGAACACATGCCCCCCCCCCCCCCCCCCCCCCCCCCCCCCCCCCCCCCCCCCCACCCCCCCAACCCCCCCCCAGACTGCCACAAAGCACGATCCCGTAAAAATCAAAGTTATATTTTTTATAAATTTTACCCTAATACCAGCTAATAAGTTTGAATTTAAAGTTTCTGTATAAGCTAATGGTTACTTTCAACATATTGTATTCCTAAATTAGAGATCTACAGGCTTATTATTACTCACGATACAGACTTATTTATTTATTTACTAAATTGGAAAAGGGACAAAAGACAAAAAATAACAATATTAAAATACGGCGCGGATATAAGTTTACAGTTGTTCTCTTAATTAGTGTCTCGCAGGGAACAAATTTGTTATTTATCGGTAGTAAACTTACAGTAGACCTATTACAATTATCGAAGATGCATCACTTAATGTTATATCAAATAAAAAAAAAGTAAACGACAATCGTGACCCATTTATTTTTATTCGTCATTTGTCTTTTATTTCTAGTAAAACCTCTTTGCTCATAGCAGCGTGGTACACTCGAATGATTTTAACACGTGTACCATTACTTCGAGCGAGCGCTTATACACAAACTAGCTTACTTTCACGATTTTGAAATTTGTCGATCAGAGCCTATTCGAAACAAGCTCTCAGACATTAGACTGCATAATTAGCAATTTCTCTTAAATTTGGACATTTATTCGAAATGACCTCATTTAATTTTTTCTAATGGTATAGGAAATTAATAACGGCCGCCTCACGCCCGATTTCTGAAACTCTGATCATCGTAGAAATTAACTAATCAGAAGAATTGATCATTCTTTAACATTAAGAAGATGATTCTGATCAATTTAGAGAGTTTAACAATCTTTTTGGCAACTCAAATAACATTTGAAAAGATATTTCACAGCTGTTTAGTTAACAGTCAGTGTCCGTAGCACATGTAGAACAAAATGTGTTCATAGGCCCAGTGGCCAGTAACAACAATGGACAATTAAGGAGATCAATTTTGTATACGTAGTATACTCTTTCGTCACACATTCACTTTGTTTCATGGGGAAAGAGCTTCTGCTTTTTTTTCTTACCGCATATTACGTAAACGCATTATCGATTTAATGCATCAATGTGTTACATGAATGCATTCGTAATATATGCCGTATTAACTTGCCACCCGATCGCCGTATCATATTTAGACTACATGAACGATACGATTAGAGGAATCCGATAAGAATATAAACTTTTGGAAAGTCAGTTTTGAATACGATTCTCAATTTACGTTACAAAATTGATTTTAAAGCAATTTCCTTTTTTTATTACGGTGTTTAACAACATACTTTTGCTGTTAAAATTGACTAAATGGAAATAACGTAAAATAAAATATGTAGCACTTATAGCAAATGGGAAAACGAGCAATACCGGGAAATACTTTCACTATAGGCACGGCGGCCATTAGACTGTGGACTACAAAACCCCCTTTTCTGGGGGTTCTGTAGTCCTGTAGTATAACATCAGAATCTGTCCGGTACTAAATTTAAATATCATTTTATTACCTATGGTTGACAGCAAGATTTAACCCATTCCGAATAAATCTTAAATAAAGGTCCTATGCTATAAAATAATTACACCAATTACAGTTAGTTTTAACCAATACACTTTTATTACAAACTATGTTGGATGTTTTAAATGTAAACAAAAATACTTAACGATGCTCGTATTTCTCTTGTATGAATATCGTGTTACTGTTACCAGCTCGCAAATTTCGGTCAAGAAGAATGCCCGATACTGTGTTTCTAAATGATAACCATGCTATCACGGAAAGCAGTCCATATAAACTACACTTCCTATTTTTATATCTCACATGTAGGAATTTGAGAAGCCCTTGAAGTTATTTTTTATGTGAAAACTTTTTAAACGTGCTGGCGGTTCTCTTGGTATGATAACCGCCGCCCATGGAAATTTGCAACAGCCGTAGCATTGCAGATACGTTTCCACCTTCTAATTCCATTATTATCGTATCGTATGTAATGCATTATGATTTTAGTTTAAACTGTAACTTTGAGCCGAAAACTTAATAAGCTTTGAAGTTACGAAGGGCCGCCATAAAAATTCAATTAGGTATTTATTTTTATTCTTATCCGTTGTTACCAATATTTTTTGTAAGTATGCTTACAGCATATCCTACTGTCCAGGCAAATACCTCTTTGGAGAGGGAATTAGAGGCTTTGAGCATAATCCACGCAACTTTTTTGCGGTTGACATGGTATTCAAATGTCTATTTACTTATTTCATGTTTTTAAATTGTATAATGTTTTCAGTCGTACTTTATAATATATTCAACGTTAGGCGTTTTGACATCCAGCAGTCTTTCCGCCCGTCACACACATCACAGCACTCCTTCCTGATTTCTCCTTGTCGAGAGTAAATCTTATATTGATAGCAATAAATGCGATGACTGTAATAATATTAATACTGTACAAATATAAAAAGTGGACAATGGGTGGGAAGTGCGAAGACAATGGGTGCAGGTGCCTCAGGATCGTACATCGTGATCGTGCCTTTGTTCAGCAGTTCGAGCCCACAGGCTAAAATTATGATGATGAAATTCGATTTACTGAAACCCAACAGCAATTTTCCTATTGATAGAACGGAACAAGGCACGGACAATCGAGCATAGATAAAAGATAAATGTCGTTACGATTCCATGAGCATGTTACGCGTTATCGCACTGCATTTGTTGCGTCCGATAATTACTCGACGTTGTGTAAGTAATAAATAATTGCGGCTGCAACTAGTAAAGCGGGTGGCCGCTTGATTGATGCATCAATTACATATATGTGCTATATGCAAGCTGTGTTGCTTAAAGCGCTATAACAAAAACCATCCGAGCTAACTCTACGCAACGCCATAAGCGTTGATCAGCTGCCAACATACTGTATGTTCTCAAAATATTTACAAAAAGCTTAAAGATCTTTTTTAACTTATTTTTGGTAAAAAAGTTAACAACCCCTATTAACGTAGTAAAAGAAGTTTGTAATGATATAAAATCCAAAGCTGATAAGCATGCAGCTAGGCGACAATATCACACTCGTATATATGTTACTAGCGACCCGCTCCGGCTTTGTTCGACTGAAATGCTGAATGTTTGTTTCCGACATCGCATTAGAAACCTCGAAAATTATCAGTGTTTCTCTACTATATTATGCATGAAATATGCATATAAACCGTCCTCTTAAATCACTCTATCTATTAAAGAAAACCGCATGAAAATCCATTGCGTTTAAAGAGTGCCTTGGGGTTCGAGTCTTTGATGTCATTGGTTTATTTCTATCAGTTTCTTGGTTTGCAGACGCTTTAAAGGTATCAAAATAATTGCCCTGCGTTCGATGAATCTTAAATAATTCTATAGACTGAAATCAATAACATCAGTCAAAGCTTAAAGTTTGGCAGCGAAAACACAAGCCCACTGCAGTTGTCATGGACGTTGGTAACCGTAATTTAAAGGTTTGCTCGTTTTCCAACATATATATATTTTTTTTTCATAATAAATATATATTTCCTATTGATAAGTTTTACTTCACACTTACAATTCTTAGTTCTATGTCACCAATTTCAATAGGGCTTCTTTTTTATATTGCATTTATATTACCCGTGCAAATTCGTGCACAGTACCGTATATGTAATAATGTGTCAATAAGTATTTATCAACGAAAGGTGTCGTATTTTGAGGAGTAACGTTTTATCCGTCTATATCTTTCAATTTAAACAAATTGTCGTAAGATAGCATTATCGGACATGATTTATAAAAACATTTTTGTCAAAACTTTAACTTTATTCTACTTGTCTATTGTTCACCAATAGCTGCTAACACAAACTTTCAAATGGTGTTTGAATCATTAAATTTGATATATGTGAATTATGGAAGCTATGACATACCGACTAAAACACCTTCGAGCAATAACATGTACAAATTGTGATATGTTTAAATTTTTAAAACGCACGGCCTGAGCCAAAACATGAGGCAATACAAGAGGCCGTAAATAATTCCTAGAAAGAGTGAAATTACAAACTGTTTCAATATATGCTTAGCGTTGACATGCGAGAGTATTTGCAATTTAAAAACTGGGCTATTAGTTTTATCGGCTGTTGCGTACAATTCAAAATTCGTAGACACGAAAGCAATGATTATTTTCTCCGGCAATCAACAATGTCGATTATTCTAGTTCGAACTGGAACCAATGCTTTTTATTGATATAAGTACGCTTTTGTACGCACAAATTGCAAGTAATGCGGGGAAATTAAATAGTTTCTTTTTTAATAATTATTATTACTCAAAGATTAAAGAAAGCGCATGCTATACAGAGTACACAAATACAGAAATATTTCTCTACTGGTTTAGAAAAATTAAGGAAATAATCTTATTCTTTTTATTCTTATGTCATAATTAAGAAATCAAATCGGTTACAACTTAATTAGCCGCACCTTGGATAATTCAATAAAAACTCTGTCTGCTTGTCATTTAGATGGATATATAAATAAATTTTAATTTTTATGTTCTATGTATATAAGCAATGTAATATGTCAATTTAGATGGTAGAAAAAAACAAAAAAAAAACAAATTTATTATTGATTCATATGCCTTTTTCTTTATTGTATGATGTTCTCGCTTTTAGAGTTAAGTATTATTCTTTCAGGCACGTACGCATGGCAAGCTTTAGATATGAAAAGCTTCTAAACACCGAACACGGTAATCAGAAGTTGGCTCAAAAATTATACTTTCTTATAAACTTTTGTTTAAAACAACGATTATCATTCTTTACTTAACTGAAATTGTAATTTTTAGGGTTCTGCCGAAAGAGCGAAAAATCTGTGTATATCAAGCGGTTCCGATAACAAAAGTAATAACATTTTTAGGGTTCCGTATCCAAAGGGTAAAACGGGACCCTATTACTAAGACTCCGCTATCTGTCCGTCTGTCCGTCTGTCAACGGGCTGTATCTCCTGAACCGTTATAGCGAGACCGTTAGAAATTTTCACAGGTAATGTATTTCTGTTACCGCTATAATAATAAATACTAAAAAACGGAATAAGAAAATGTTTAAGTGACGCTCCCATACAACATACAATAAAATAAAAAAGTGGGCCCTGGCAGAAGTATAACACTTCCACTTCACGCCGGACCCAAACCCGTGGGTTCTGGCTAGCCCACCGGTTCTGCGTCAGATGAAGCTTTAATAGTCTCTGGACTGAAAGCAAAAACACCAGTTAATACAAGATACTTCACGCCGCTCTTCTGTGAGTACGTCGTGGTACTGACCCGGACGACTTGCCCATTCGTGCGACATCGAAGACTGTTTCGTGGCTCTGTGACCACTTTATTTTCGCAGCTACGACAAGCTTTCCGTACACTTTTCGACAAATTTTAATGACACTGTCATCCCCACATGTTCCACAAGTTGTGGAACTCGCAAATCTCATACACATTGTATGAAAAGTTCAATGTTACTCATATGAGGAACCTGATGTTAACATCGCTTTACATATTTACATCCGGTTACAATTCGAGTAAAATGGCTTTCGTTCACTAAAGCCCGGTTCCTTAAACACTGATCATCGTAGATGTCAACTAATCAGCTGTCAAATGGCTTTTCAAGTTTCATTTTAGTTGCTAAAAGGATGGTTAAACTCTGTGAATTGAGCAGAATGATCTTCTTAATGATCAGAATGATCAATTCAAATAGTTTAACCATCCTTTTGGCAACTAAAATGAAATGTGAAAAGCCATTAGACAGCTTTTTAGTTGAAATCTATAATGGTCAGTGTTTCGGAAGCCGGGCGTTAGAGTCAGCCTATTAACATTCTGCAGGCAAGTACGTCTGCGGTAGTTGCGTTATTTTAACACGTGCGAAGCTGCATTACAACACTTTAGTTTACCAGCTTGATGGGTCATGCTTATATAACTAATGGAGACAGCGGTTTAAACCGCAAGTTCGAAATATGACAACGTAAAAACCCACGTACTGAAAATCTGAATAAACTCTTAAATATTTATTACCTTATAATAAGTTATATGGTAAAGAAACAATAGGTTATATAGTAAAAATAAATCAACATATCTAGTTTCAAACAAAGCAAAGGCTGTACTGTGAGTTCTAGGTAACTCCAAACCAACCTATCTTTTGTAAATGAACATATAGAAAATAAAGACGCAGACACCAGAAGCACCAATGTTATTCACATAATATTTTGTAGCAGTGTAAGTAAATTTTATTTTTTATAATCAAATATTAAAAATGATTCGACAAAACGTTAAGCCCTTGGGAATGGAATATTAAAAATTAAGCTCTGGAAAGCGCTGACTATCCCTTTCGTTTTTTTTTACCTGATCGCTATATATGCAATAATCTGAAATCTTTCAATTAATTTTTCAATTACTTTTGGACTTACTATTCTCTAATCAGTCGGAAACTCGCGATAAAAAGTGTTAATCTTCGTTTATAAATTCCTTTATTGTTTTGTTATTATATACATATTAGTTAATTTAGTATTGTCTTTGTATGACTCGGTGGCGCAGTGGCCAAGGTGTTGGCTTCGGCGTCGGAGGTCGTAGGTTCGATTCCCACACGGCACAAGTATTTATGTGACCCTCAGATAATTGTTTCGGGTCTAGGTGTTTGTTCCCAAGGAGGGGTAGACGTCAGGCAAGCGGCCGATCGTAAAAAACTTAGTGAAAATCACTTAAACCATGATTCACGTGTTGTGCTGACTCCACCCAGGTGGGATAAGAGCAGAAGGATGATGACTTGTAATATACAGGGGAGGCTTTTCTAAGTGTATCCATTTTTTTTATTAAATTCTAGACATAAATAATGTTATATAAAAATGATACATATTTTCAATCGTAATCACGCGTAAGTAAATAATTTCACTCATTTGAAGTTATCTCAAAAAGTGCGTGATTTATAAGCAACTTTTTAAGCGTGACCATTCAAAACTAACACGCACAGAATTTCGTTTGTGTGCGTGAACAGAAAAATTTAGGTATTTATGAATATACCGCGTTGTCAACAAGTTCTGTTTCTTAGGGAATAGAATTGCAATTTTTTTTAAGAGAAGAAAGAGCGAAAAAAGTTTGTTTTTATTTCAATAAACGATTATACTACTGAGTCTGAACCTAATGTGTGAATTTAGGCACCTTTAGAAAAGCCACCCTGTATTTGTATTCATCCGATCACGCTAAAATATGCAAACATTATTCATTTGCATAACGCTTAACGATTCACGATAGCTTTACATTTAAGATAGATGTTATGACAACTTTGCTCCTCATATAACAAGTTATTTTATATTTTTGCATTGGGTTCGGCTATCTACCCGAGCTATCTACTCAAAAAGACATTAATATGCTTTCTTGAGGTCTCGCGGTGATCGTGTGCTTGGATTTAGTTTTGTTAATTATGGGATCCCAAGAAAATTGATTTAATGATAGTTACATTTAACCATATATAGAAATACTATTAAAACAAGAAATCAATATGAAATTGATTAGTTTTATGTTCTTTCTGGTGACAATTTTTCAACGCTACAGCGACTGTCCCCATCGTCAAAGACACACCGTTATAGTTACGCAAATAGTATTCACTCGGCAATAACACAGTTGCTATTACATTACAACATTCGTAGCCAATAATTAAACACGATTGAGACGATTGTTCGCGTTGCGACATTCCTCATAAAGGAAATATCAATATACGCTTTCACGTATCGCACAACGTAGAGGGCGTCTTACAGTGTGTGTGTGTGTGTGTGTGTTTTTTTTTTTATGGAAAAGGAGGCGAAAGAGCTAACGGGTCAGCTGATGGTAAATGATCACCACCGCCTCTACTCTCTTAATAACAGCGAATGATATCTTAAGTTTACGCGAATACTACCATTGTTAAATAAAACTATTTTAGGTGAAATTATTTCGTAGAATGACGGTGCAAATTATCCCGAATACGACTGACATACACAAGTATACTGTAGGTGTCCAAAAATTTGTCTGAACATAGGTGAAATGGTGTATTGCCAACAACTGATACACAGACCAACATAGGATAACTGCCGAGTTTCTTTCACCTGTTTCTTCTCCGTTACTGGAACCTCATTACGAAACAACAGTAGATTTAAAAAATAACTATCGATAAATGAAATGTTTATTTCTTATCTCGATGAATAAATGATTTGATCTGATTTGATCACATGCTCGTAATGTATCGCCTACGGTACGGTAATCATATACCTGATAATATTTAGGGATACATTCAGCAGTGGTCTCCACCCTCCACTATAGCCACCCCAAGTCTCGCTTTAAACGTAACTAGTAAAAATTGTTCCTAGTCAAACCACTGGCCAAGGCCAGGTTGATATTTTTACAATTTATATAGAAAAAAGCTATCTATTATCTAAGTCGATCCAGCACAACCACCTTTCACATGGTTACTGGTTCTGAATGTTACACCGTACAACCTTAACTTAGTCCTTACACATTTAACACTGTGATGACGATCATAGCGCTTAAAAAGTCCGAAAGAGATCCCTTCTGCGCCTTCATTTGCGTGTTACATCTATTTATGAAGGAAGCAAAACGACATGGTAAATAAAAATGTATTTTAAAAACGATAACTAATTAGATTATAAAAGTTATCGCTTTTTTCTATATAAATTGTAAAAATATCAACCTGTGCAGACGAATCGCAAAGTATATATATCGCAGAATGATAAACGTGATAATGAAGAACATGATAAACGTATTCCGATCACGTACTGCTTGATTTTGGACAGTTTCTAGAGAAACTCTTACTTTGCTGTACGCGACACTGTTTGTTAGGCGCACTAAGTAGATAATTCTACCGTGACGCGGAATATTAAATCAGGACATTTATTCGATGTACTATAACTGTCGTTCATTCTACTGAAGTTAAAAAGTTTCTTTTTCTAATTTTGCATAATTGCAATACATCGTATCACAATCTGATAAGCCTTAAAAAATTGGTAACCAAGAGGAGTGAGGTTGTGTTCAAAGTAAGCTTTTCTTTTTTTTTTTCGAAATCCTCCGAATTGTTCCGAAACTCTTTGAAAATTCTTATCCCGGGTGATGTCACTGAAAAATTATTCGCAGACAACACTCAAACTCAGAGTTACCAAAAAAATGTAAAATAGTCTTAGTACTTTTCTAGCTCAACTCCTTACACGGGCTTGCTAAGACTTTAAACATATTTATGATTTTGTAGTAACGAAATATTAATATCAAACCATCTTAAAAATTAATTATCTACCAATTGAATTTAACCATTACAACCTTACGTCTGTAACTTGTGTTATAAAACGCGATACTTTAATTACTTCAAAATCGGTTTGCAGCCGCTTAATTAATAGGAATTTCGCAAAAGTTAACCAACCTCTGAATTAATTTCATATGTTAATATTGTATTTTATAAGAGAATATGTAACAATACTTAATAGCAATTACTTTAACTTATTTTAATTTAATTAGTATTTATAAGTTTTTAAGAAACAATAAAAGAAATTCTAATTAAAAATTTACTACCATCATAGCGTAATATAAATTTACAAAATTCTTGTTAATCGTTAAGTTCATAATATGCTCCTACCTTTCCAGACCAAAGTTGTCAGTGTAAATCTATATTGTTTTTACAACCTCTTTATCCAAAATGGGCAGATGCGAGTATTAATTAATTTTCACAAAGCTCACAAACGGAAAACATAGTTAGATCAGTAGTTGTTGACCTTTTTCGCATAAAACCGTGCTGGTTGATAGGAATATTTACATGTATTTATTTATAAACTCTAAAATTATAATGCTCTTCTTCAGGAAGATAGATTTTCCATAAATTTAAATAATAAAACAAATTGTCACGTGTATCAGATGCATTGAAAATTATTCATCAAATATGGCATCATGTATATATTCACTTACAAATAGTTTGTTAGAACTATGGATAATATACCTAATTTTGTGTATTGTCTGAAACAAAGATTATTATTATATGTGTTGATATTTTTTTTAATCTAGCATTTGCCTACATTGATAAGCAAAGCTGCCTTATAAAAAGATCCCTTATAAAATTTGCAGCCGCTATGCGCGGATATAGCGAAATGGGTACATGAGCACTCGACGCCTCAACATTTCCGAGATTCTACTAGTTCCTCGTTTAGTTTGGATCAATCATTGGCTCAACCAGTAATGCGGACGTAAGTAAGGCGGTGTCCACAGCCGCCCAGATATTCCCTTACAGCATTAAATGATCGATTCTAAATCGAAATGAACTATCGACAAATCTCCCATAAGCCAAAACCAATAAAGAAAAAAACCAAAATCACAACTTTTTTGTAATTTTAATATAAACAG
The DNA here is from genome assembly GCA_933534255.1 of Iphiclides podalirius. NCBI lineage: Eukaryota > Metazoa > Arthropoda > Insecta > Lepidoptera > Papilionidae > Iphiclides > Iphiclides podalirius. The sequence continues at coordinate 5,590,483 of OW152837.1, forward strand.
TGGCAATCTCGCAATAAAGACCAATCAAACGACATATCGTTCATCAAAATTGGTTCAGCCGTTTGTAAGTTACTTTTTTAGTTATTTATATCCGTTCCTATGTATATACAATTGTACAACTGTGGTAGGGCAGGTCTATCCGGGTAAGTACCACGACCTCACAGAAGGCCGGCGTGCAGTGGAAGTTTTATACTTCTGCGTAGTCCGGTGAGTGAGGTAGCTGGGGCCCACTTTAAAAGTGCCAAAGGATCTGCATACTTTAATCACCGAGCCGAGCAAGATGGCACATTTTCGTTCACTGCCCTAAAGTTTTAAAATTACAAATGCAACCAAAAATATTGAAAATAAATAAAGAAACACAAGAGTGTACTCAAGATCAATATGTGAATGCAGCCTTACGCTCAAGAACGCATAAAAATGTCACCTTTATCTAATACCTCGTGTCCATATATCTGATAGATTCCCAAACACTCGGAAGAGAAGCCTGTGAAAAATCTTAAGATATGTTTGATTCTCACTTCTGGAAAATCTTGCGCTTCATACGGTATGCTTGACAAATAAGCTATATAGTTATAATAACTTTATTGAGAAGATGCAACAATTTCGTTAGTTTTTACACTGGGCGATATCCAATGCGAGTAATCCAGTATCAAGATAGTTTGAACAGAACAACAAGAAAGTTTAAACTGAACTTTAAAAAAAATGTATGTTTAAAACAAAATTTTGACAGTTTAACGAAAACGAAAAGCGGAAATCGAACCCATGACTTCTGGAATCGCGCTTAGATCGTCTCTAAGCTATATGTCACCATATTGCCATCCTCTACTCTAAACGTCTGATTGCAAGCTAAAGCTAACGAAAATCTCAAAGTTTAAATACTCTAACAATGTAGGTACATACATTATTTTTTCGCATTTTAAGCAATGCTTGGCGCATCTATTGTTACGTCCTTTACAGCACACAAACAATACAGAGAGATCTCTGTGCTCACACATACATTTTAAATCACATTATTTAATTTAAAACATGCAATGAGCAATACACTGTCCAATTTATATTATCGTTATATGATAAGCGAAAAATCCAAGACCAACATCCGGTGCCCCAGTTTGGCACAGGTGGAACTAATTTCAGATGGCGTCAGAGCAACCTTGCCGGTCAAAAGAATCGAGTGGCCATACGAGTGTACACGCGTGGACAAGTCCTCTTGCCTTATTTACCCGACTGCGGCGAATTCAAAAAAGGAGGGTTATGTGTTTGACCTGTATAACCATTCCTAATTCTTGTAATCTCTTCCACTATGTTGGTAAACCAAAATGTCGGTTATTTGGCGCCAAAATGTATGTATTAAAATATTTTTAGTATTCCAGTCGGTTTTCTTTTGGTTTTTATAATTATTTAGCATTTTACGGTGGTAGGGCCACGCAGAAGTCTCGGCTGTTGCACGAATGGGCAGGCCCGTCCGGGTAAGTACCAAGACCTCACAGAAGACCAGCTCAAAGTGGAAGTATGACAAATACTTTCGCGTTTCGTCTGGTGAGTGAGGTAGCCGGAGCCCAATTTTCAAAAGATTGTCAACGCATCTGTTACCCTCGGGTGTATCAGATGTCTATGTGCGGCGGTATTCACTTACCATCAGGTGAACCGTCTGCTCGATTGGCAACTTTTCACATTAAAAAAAAATTGCATCCCCTCCTCAGTAAGCAACTCCTCCAAGTAGCATAAAATGTGCCTTCATACTCGGCCCTTTCGAACTCTCCCAAATCCGCATCCCAGAGGCAATGGCTGCCATGGAAGCCAGGATTTTACGGCTGCGAAGTGTAGAGATAACAAGAGAACTGCGTATCCCAATACCGACACACTCAGTTGACCACCGTGGCCCCACCACTTTTTCTTTAGTGGTGCAATCGTAGAAGATATGGCGAGTGGCCAAACTCAATTCCAAAAATCCTCTTCTCCACGATTCCATCTCAGTTGCAGAGGAAAGGGGGAGTGGCTCTCTCTGTAACACCCTCCTTTGTTTAAATACTGGAATTTTTGAACACTTCACAGCGTTTATAGACACGGACAGACTTTGTTGAAAGCCAGTTACAGTTTTATTTATGCATGTCCGTATTTATTATTTTTGTTGTGGTGCCACTACAAATTCTACACACAAACACATACGGACACAAGATATTATTAAGTAAGAAACTCACACATAAGGTGGGAAATTGGACAATTTTTAATGGAACGTTACAATGTATTACGAAAACTACATCTCCGCACGCGTGCCGCGTACTCATGCATTGTTCTCGCTAATGAGGTTATTACGAGAACTTAATTTGATTGCCCGCCAATAATTTGAAAGTTATATTTGTATTTAGTTTAATGATTTCAGATATAAATGATACGATTTGTTTATATCTAAAGTCATTTTACATTGTCGGATATATTTTATACGGTTAACGAGTTTCTTATTTACACATTTTTTTGTAACATCGTCATTAGAAGTTTATGGGAGATTCAAATATAAATTGAATGTTTGACTAAGCACTAATTAAGTACTATGCCAAATAAATAACACGTATTTTAGTACCTAAATTCAAAACTATTAAGATGTAGAGCCTTTGTGGTAACTAGATTGAACAATGCTCTTAAAATGTGGAACAATTTAGAGATCACGTCACATTTTAGTTATTCACATACTAGTCCGCTGCTTTCTAAATGATCCAAGAGAAAACATCGAAGAAATAGATATTGCATAGGGACACGCGTTACTAAATTCATTACCTAAAAACTTAAGGCGATAAGCGATGAACCAAGCAATACAGATGAATGATTTTTACACGAAAGTTTTAACAATTAACGCCAAGAAAAGAAACAAGACGGATTCATAAAGCAACGGGGCTGCGAACAAACCCCGTTATATCGAGCCGCTTAGGACTTAGTTATGTACACGGGAACAATGTCTTCGCTGAGCGCCAATCACAACGGACCTCGGGGGGTGGAAACTTGCGATTCAATTAAAGTTGGAGCCCGCCCTCGTCTGATCACCCCGTGGAGGCCGCCTCGTCACGTCGGCTAGGGGTGTGATGCACCTTTAAGGGCAAAGTTAAGCGTTATCAACCGATTGCAAAAAGGAGCAATGGATTTTCTTCTACATTTGCTACCTCATAACTTCGTCATTTATGATGCAATTTTAAAGATTATCTTTGCAACACATACTCCATATTCATTTGTATTTGACCTTGGAATCTGGAGATAACACGACAACGCTCCTTAATCATACGGAAAGTGTATGTTAGTAGGAGATACATATTAGAAGTCGGTTTTGTTTTTTGTTACTAAAATTGTTTTACTTGTTTCGGCATATAGTCTGACTCACGAATCCCCTGCATCAGTCTTCTTTCAGATTCTTCACAAATCATCGTAATCCAAATCTTAACTATTGCAAAGACGAACAAGCAGCTTATGCTGCAAACTACTTTGCAACAGTTACTGATTAGCTCGTTGCAAACAATAGTTTGTTGTTGATTACGACAAGTTGTGTAAATACATAAACTATAAAAAATTAAACTTTTTTTGTGACTGTGTTGTGTGCCACCCGGTGCACACTGAGATCACGGTTCTTGAGCTATCACAGCTCATTCCTTCTTACTCCTTCTGATCTATAAGGTAAGCGGAGCCCTAAGGTATATATAACACGATCTATTATAATAATTACATTTTAAAACGTACATAAGACTAATTGCTTTACCACTGGCAGCCCTGCATCTTAAACCGGAGCGCCTAAATCCCCATCCCTCAAAAGCGAAGCGTCAAGCGCGACTCGTAACCGCTAAACCTGTGACTTTATCGCAACCCACTTGAGGACCCCGAATGTACCTCACACCCCACAACACTGCCAAACCTAACGGTAACGGTGAACAGATCGTTGCCACAGTATTATAAACCCTAACGCGATGTGATAAAATCTCTCGAAATTTTCCGCAGCGCACTGTGTATTTGGCGCCTATAATCGAGGGATTCGGTGTTACGTAACTAAAGCTCTGGACGCCCCTCGAAAAGTCATCGACTGACAATATTAACTGGACCTGATTTAGTTACTATAGCGATTTTTTTTTACCGATCTGGGAATTGGAAACTCCTTTGAATACCTGATATTTGTTATCAGCACCGACCTGCAGACCAAAAGATGCGTTGCCAAAGTTTTAAAAGGGTGGCTCCGTACGATTATCATCAGAAAAACCATAAAAGTATAATAATTCCATTTCACTCTCCACTTCTGTAAGAAAGGCTCGAAAGGCTGAAAATGTAATGTGGACAAATATCTCTAATAATAGGTCAAAGGTGTTTTCGGTACACCGTAACTTCCATAATTTTTCATAAAATTTAATGATTGCAACACCATTATAAAGCCAATGTTTGCCGCTATTATTGAAAAATAAAGTTATTGTTTTCATAAATAGAAAACTTTCGTTTGAAAAATATGAAGAATGTATGCTAATGCCATCTATTGATGATTGGTTTAAACGAAAGACAGACAAAACGTTATTCTTTAAAATAGGATAATTATGCTTCATCGATTAATACTTATTTGCACATTATTATATTATTTTACTCCACGAATATTTCGCACGGATCAACTAGTTTAGATATAATATTATGAATTTTCAAAGGCGTTAACTATTCGTGAAGCGCTTAAACATGGGATTAAGGCGTGTTATATTATTCGTACAAGGGAGAGGGAGAGTGTCCCAAGGGTGTTAGGGTGACAGGGTGACGTTATCGAAGCGTCGCAGATGCGGCGTCTTACCACGGTTAAGCCCGCTCCCGGCTCAACGATCAAGAGGACCTTAATTTTAATTTCTTCGTACCTAAATCGCTATTCGAAAGAGCGAGTCAAGAAACTCGATAGTCAGAGAACTAGTTAAACAAGTTGGCGAAGGTCGAATATTCCAAAGATCTAGTATAATAACATCTCATATATACGAACACTACTCAAAGAAACCATTTTTGTCAAGTATGTTGCTTTTCTTTTAAACTTAAATAATTGCGAATATTTCTATAGAATTTCCGAACAATGAAATAGAAATGGTATGAAAAAGACCTTACAAAATTTTGTCCTCGTATTCATGATTTATGTTGTATGATTCATGATCAGGGTATAATACCATTCGATAACATTTTAAACAACAGATTCAACTGTACAAAAAATAAAATTATTTTCTCAACTTTTTCTAGTAAATATTTATTACTTTTATTAGAAATTTAAATTTATATAGTGGTAGTCTCTGAACTTAAGATTAAACATTAAAATTTGTAGAAAAAAGGAACGAAAAGATTTTCGCCTCTGTGGGAACCTAACCCACGTCTTCGGGATTCGAACCCCGACGATCTAGTCATTAAGCTAAAAAATGCTAAAATACTTCAAATGCTAAAAAAACCATGTAGATAAAGGACGTTAAGAATTTCGACGGTGTGGTAATCAGCCGTTTAGTTTAGTGGATTTCTACTGAATATACCTAGCATTTATAATTTAGACATAGGTATACAATTTTATTCAAATAAGGTGAACCACCTACTCGCTTGGCAACTTTTCACATAAAAAAAGTATGTGCGTGTAACCTTTACGCACGATTGAAGTCAAACTTCTTTGGCGTTGACGGCATATATCACTGAAATGATTAAATATTTAGTAAAGTCATAAGTATATGACATATTTAAATATGACATATACTTATGACGTCAGATAAAGCGTAACCTCCGTCAGAAAAAATCTGAGTTACTCCCTAGTCGCCCCTAAAGAAGTTTTACTTCAAAAATCAAATAAACTCTGATCGTATGTCATAATCAATACTCAACACTTACACTATGACCAGGCTGTCATTTAAACTAACGTACTTTTGACATATCATTGTTAACCATATTGGTCCATATGAACGAAAACCACTGCGCTTATTATCTCATCGACAGCAATCATTGGCGTAAGAGATAAGTGTTTTAATGAATCCTATTAATTCCCGCCAAATATACCGTATTAAATCCGAATGACAGGTTCCCTAAAAGAGTATTCCATTTAAAAACCGCAATGCTAAGCTACGTCAAATAACAAAAGGCCTTAAACGACAATGTAAATGTGTATATCTCTTGGAAATTGCAGCATAAAGCATAGAGTCAAAGAATATATTCGCTTGGCGAAGTTGGAGTTTTAATACTATTTGCGGCATAAAGGCGGTTGGCGGGAAAAATTGGAAAACGTTGACAGCGCTGAGCGGCGTGATAACGTTGTAAGCATATTGGGTGTTGATTAGGGTTATCCTAAATTTCGTAAAATAAACAAACTTCTCCTAATTTTTTACCGGACAATATTAAAGCACAGGCCAACACCTTAACGAGAATAGCACGAACAATTCCGCATTAAATAATTACGTACAACAAGTATCTAGAATTGAAAATACTGCATAACAGGTAAAATTTTTGAGAAAGCCTGTTTATATGGAACTTTTTTCTGTTCTGATATAACTTTATCACATTATGGCGTTTATTTGTTGCGATACTGAATTTTTATTACTGTCACCTTAGTGATTCGCAATTAGATAATTTTCAACCTTTTTCCGCTGCGCAGTCGGGTAAAAAGGAAATAACTATTAGATTACCTAAAACGAAGAAGGAACGTTTTCGTTAAAGTAGATTATTTTTGTTACATTACACGAATAAAGTTACTTAAACTAAAGTAATCAAAGACTGAGCTGCGATTTAACGAATGTTACCAGTTTCATTACTTATCGATATTTTAAAAAGACGTCCGCAGGACCTAATTAAAATAAATCCGCTTTGTGGTTGAGATATAGATATGACTTGGCGAATTCATATTTGCTAGTTCTAGTAATGTGCCTATTAATATTCAAGCCCTGTTATCTATGTATTATTACTATTTTAAAGATGTATTCGAATGACTGACTATACAAACAAAATTCTAAATTAATTAAAGTCTTTATTACGCTACGTGATAATAAATAATATAGCATCTGTGGGTACTTTTTATTATATATACGTTCGATGTCGAGTCATAGCGAATAGAAGAAAATTAAAATTGCATTATGGAAGCCAACCCTATAGAAACGGAGGCTGCGGTTCAATGGAAAAATTGGAAAAAAAATTGGAAGCCATATTGCTCCACAAGTTCAATTAACGCGGGAGGCGAGCTTGCGGCTAGGCTTTGTGACAGCGTCAATTCAACCGAATTTATTTTCCTCACTTGCTTTTACACATCAGTTAATCGCTTGTTTTGGTTTCCGACGATGATTAAAAATTAAAGTCATGGTTCCGTTGAACGCGTTAATCTCATATTTGATTATGGGGACTTTTAACGGCTCTCTATTTATTTAATTTTTTTTGTAACAATACGCCATTTAAAAAATACCTCAATGATCATATCACGTGCAAAAGTAATATTATGATATTTTATAGGTTAAGTAAGTAAAGTAACAGCCTATACATGTCCCACTGCTGGGCAAAGGCCTCCTCTATACAGAGGGTATCAGGGCATTAAGTCCACCACGCAGCCCCACTGCGGATTGGCGGACTTCACATATCTTCGAAATATATTTTTTTGTTATTATTTCGAAAATATGCAAGTTTCCTCACGATGTTTTCCTTCACCGCGGAGCACGTGATAAGTCAGCACTTAAAGTTACTTCATTGGTGCCGGCACCGGGGATCGAACTCAGGTTGCTCGAGTATATTGAATTAAAGGCTAGCGCCCAGACACTGAGCTATTATGGCTCTTATTTTTATTGGTAATTAGTATAAATCTGCTCTAGAAATTAAATTACATATTTTAAACTTAAAACCGTCTTGTGAAACACAGAATGAATAAATTATATTACGTATATAGGATAGGGGTCGTTCAAGTATTACGTAAACAAACTCTGTGATTTTACCCAACGCCTCCTCCCCTGTATAAGATGATCTTCCCCTATCCCCAAACAATAAGACGAGAAGGTTTTTTTAATATTAATTATTGATATTAAAGTGTATTTTTTTAATATTTGAGAATTAGTGTTCTTAATTTATGGACATGCATTCACAACAATCACTCTTTTATAATATAGATACCCCGCTACCTTCAATACTGAGAAAAATTAACAAGAAAAACAAGTTGCACGTGTACAATTTTTATCATGCGGTAAGCAATGCTTAGTTCGTGATTCTTAGTCGAGATTTTCGCCGAGGTTATCGGCAGTTTAGCTTAATTCGTAAAGTGTCTAGGCGCGAAACCAGGCGACAGATTCGAATCCCGCCGCGCCGAAGGTTTTTGTTCATTTATCTACAAAAATTCATAATTTAAAGTTTCATCTCGAGTGCATAGACAAGCACCTAAAATAAAAATCAATCCTTAGAAATCGAGAAATGAACTAAAACGCGAAAAATTTTATATAAAACTATAGTGAATAGCACTAGAGTAGACTATTTAAACATCTCGTGCTTTGTTCAACAGAAGTTTTTCTCTCAGTTCGACGACAACATAAGGCTTCACATAATAACCCTTTTATTTTTTTTGCCGGCACACACGGAACACGAGAACACAATCTTCAGCGAACCCCGGCGCGACTGAGGCCTTCTCAGGTCTTCCACCCGGTCTATCCAAATGATGCCGTGCCGATGCAGTTGGTCCCACACCTGCCGCCCCGGGGCTTGGTATCAGGGGGGAAGGTGCCGGAAGGACTCCGGTGTATAGGCAACGGCAGGAGTCGTTAGGGCCACCAACTTTCGGGAGCATAATTCCGAGAGAGGCCGCTATTATAACTTTATAAATTATCCTAGCCATACTACAGCTACCGATCAAGCCGAGGTCCAACCCTCTCGGGCACCCTCGAATCAGGATGGTAAATGCGTATTGAGTAACAACCCAAGCTGAGGTCCCCTCTCGGGGGCCCTTGAGCCTAGTTACTTCATGGAGCGTCTGCCAAAGCGACCTAAGAGCTTGGCGGTACTTATAATAATAACGTAGCGGCCAGAGCCGAGGCTCCCTCGGCCTCGAGTTTAGTCACCCATAATTGAGTTACAGACTAGGCATCCTCAGCGTAGGGGCACCTCAAGCCCGGTGGCGGAGACAGGCAACAAAATTGCACGTTTGGCTCGTCCGTTTCTGAACCGTCTGATCCTGAATTAACAACAAATATGTTCTTTTTTACTAGATGAGTATAACCAAAGAGAATTTATAACCATAACATTTGAGTACGCAGACAGAGAAAACAATTATTTTCTCCGTCTACCGGTTTACGTTTGAACATAATTATAAAACAAGTCTTCTTCTTCTTCTTTCTCTCTTTATAGCTTCTCTTATATATAACACAAGTCTCTGTAGAATCACACCGTTATGTCATGAGGTGTCAAATAACTCCGTGCATATAACAATGTGACTCTATTAATTACTTTAATTATGTACTTGTCTAGTATATAATTATTATTTTATCTATTTACATACTTAAATCACGACTGTTTCTACAGTTTGTCAAATACAGGACGATACGCGGGACATTGACATTTATAAACTAAAATGACATTACGAAATAAAGTACCACATTGTTTACATTTTTGAAGTGAAACTTCTTCAACAAGGTTGCGTTAAATGTTTAACGCAAGCAACCAGACGTTTAACGGAGGGGGCATGAAAGCAATGTTGCGTTAAACATTCAACGCTCCTGGGGAGGGGGAATAGAAAGAGACAGAGCGAGAGTGAATGCGTGCCACTCGAAGTCTCGATGTTTCACTTCTTCCGCGCGGATGGACTCCCCGCACTTTTTTTATTTGTTTAAAAATACGGAACTTCATATACGAGATCCATATTTTTATGTTACCTAATGTTAATGAACCGCGTATCAACCCATGTTTAACAGACTGTAGTCACATTCAAAATAAATAAACATTTACATATGTACGTAAAAGATAACAATCGATAGTATTATTCGTATTGGAAATATTCATTTAATTCATTGTATATTTATTATCTGTCAGGTTTGAAGTCTTTCTGTATAAATCTAGTCTTTTTTATAATTAAAACTTAAAAATAAAAAGCACAGCTGATTGTGGATTGTGATAACTGGTAAATAGATAATACGCATTATTGCATTTCAAATTATCATTAAACAATATAAAATTACTAATTTAACATTTGTAAGGAATATATTATTAGATTGTTTGATTTATTTAGCAAAACCTAGTAGTAATAACCCATTTTTTAAGCCGGCAGCCAGTAATCGCTTCAACAGTTTTCAAAAATAGCATTAAAATGAAAAATAAACAAACGAAACAAACCAAAAAGAAATACAATGGAAAGAAGTCTATATCTTTTTCGGTATGCTTTTATTATTTATATTATGAAAAATCTATTAATAAAACTGGTATAGGTGTATGAAATTAATTTATTGTTGTATACTTTCAGATCGGCAAGATATTCCTCGTTTTCTTATTATTAGGAGGTGTAGTATCATACTATATTTATAAAATGATCATGACAATCCCTGATCTACCAAAAATAGATATGAATGAATATTGGGGTCCATACCCCATGGACTTAAAACAAGATTTGTCAATACGACCTTACCAGATAGAATTTTCAGATTATGTAAGTATATTTCATAGTAAAAAAAAAATAAAAGAAATAATTACCAAAAAACAATTTTCTGTATACATTGAGAGAGAGAGAGAGAGAGCTACTGAGAAATAATTAATTATTGAGTAATATTAAAACAAGTCATACTTAAATTTTTCAGATTGTTGAGGACCTCAGAGAGAGGCTTCTTCATCGGAGACCCTTTGTTCCTCCTCTAGAGAACTCTGGATTCACTTATGGCTTCAATACCAACTTTTTAACCAGAGTTCTAGATTATTGGCAAAACAACTACAATTACAAAGACAGGGAACAATTCTTTAATAAATACAACCATTATAAAACAAATATCCAAGGCCTGGATATCCACTTTATGCATGTGAAACCAAATGTCTCCTCTGAAATTAGTGTGAGTATTATAAGTATATTAAGCTTTAAATATCTCATGTTCAACATATTTTTAATGGAATATCAAATCATAAGATCTTGAAAGAGCATTTATACAATAACAAGTTTTCATCAATTATTCCATTTCATCATTATTCCGGTTATTTACCCTTATTAGTTGTTATAAATACACTAACATCTTAGCAAAGCAAAGGTTTAGTTTGATGAGTAATGAATCTAACAAATGACACAAAGAGTTGACTTAGTTGAGTAAAGTCACAGAAACATAGACTTAGAAGTAATGGTGATTTACAGGGGGCTATTATAATAAAATGGGATAAGTGAAGGTTTTTTATTTGAGAAGGTGGCAAGCGAGCTGGCAGTTCACCTGATGTCGACTGATAACCACCACCCATAGACACTTGCAACACCCGTAAGGTTGCAGATACGTTGCCACCTCTTAATAAATTGGGCCCTGGGTACCTCACTCACCAGATGAAACGCAGAAGTATAACATTTCCACTTCCACTTCTGTTACCACTGATGGTAAACTTTAAAGTCATTTGTAATATTTATGCTGTATTTTATTAATTATTCTATACACACTCTTTTAAAATATGGAACAGAGGCCAGTTTTCTAAGTCAGTGTTAGAGTGATTAAAGTATATGTAGAACAAAAACTCATTTAATCTATTTTATATTTTAGGTGGTACCTCTGTTACTTCTGCATGGCTGGCCAGGATCTATAAGGGAGTTTTATGAAATAATTCCAAAACTAACAACACCCACACCTGGATACAATTTTGTCTTCGAATTGATTGTGCCAAGTTTACCTGGATTTGGTTTTTCACAAGTAAAAAAAACAAATAATGTTAAAGTATATTAGATTTATACAAATAATTTAAGATCTATTTATAGATAAAAAAGTCAAAGTGAAAAGATGTGTCAGACAAAGCATGAAATCAAATATTGTGCAATAAAAATGTCTACTTAGAGGAGTTTGCTATTGGCTTAAAATCACTGTCTATTCAATTGTTAAATTACATATGGAGATAGTATGTAAGCTGCATACGTAAGGTCAACATTGTAGGAAAAAATTATAAAAGAATATGGTAATTTCAAAATGTGGAGAGGATGATTAAAGAAGTTTGCAAAATTTGCAGTGAGTGGAAATCAAGTAATCTCTCACTATCTTCTGGATTTTGAGTGTAGTGCATACAGCATATACTGATATGTCAAGTAGAAATATAAAATGGATACTTTTCTTTTAGGCTGGAGTTCGACCAGGTCTAAGCGCTTCAAAAATGGCCGTTATTATGGCGAATCTAATGAAAAGAATTGGCCATGAACACTACTACATTCAGGGTGGTGACATAGGACATCATGTGGGCTCAGTGATGGCAACATTGTTCCAAGATAAAGTACTTGGTTTTCATACTAATATGGCAACAGTCATGTTTGGTACAATGGCAAATTTCTATATACTCTTAGGTACATTCTTTTTTATTAAGTAATTTTTAGCAACTTTTCCAATCAGAATACTTCAAAACCTATTTTGACCACATCTTATGTCTGGTTCAATATTCTATACATCTGTAGATTTGGTTACTAGGGATAGGTATTTGACATTAGCTGCATAATATTTACTTCAAAATTGGCAAAATATCACTGCTTTGTACTTGATATAGCTGAGCACTTTAAACTCCACATACTTTTTAGTTTCCAAACAGAATGAAAATGAAATTCATGGATATGTTATCTCAAAGAAAGCAGAAAAAAATATCAACTAACAACTGGTTGCTTATATGTAATGATATAATATGAATCTATGCATCAAAGAAGGAAATCTAAAAATTTCCATATGCAGTTTAAAATGTGAAACATTGTTAATTACTTTTTATACTTTAATACTTCAGTGTCAAGGAAGTATCTTGAATTAGCCTACTAAAGCTACTAATCTGTTCCTATATATTACATTCTAAGTCTGCATTTCAACTTTGACAAAATTATCCAAAGTATGCAAAATTATAGATAATATTTTTAAATTTAATCATGATTTTTCGAGTTTTTGTGCTGATTTAATCTGTATAATAAATTCCTCACTTGCATATAAACATACTTTCAGGTTCACTTTGGCCAAGTCGTATTATGGAACCGGAAATGCAAAGTCGTATGTATCCATTGAGTGAGCATTTCACATGGTTACTAGAGGAATCTGGCTACATGCATTTACAGGCAACTAAGCCTGATACTATTGGTGAGTTGACCATCCTTTTATATTAACCATATCATTAAAATTATAATATATAAAATTCTGGTAATTATGGAATGAAAAATAATTCGCTATATTAAAGAACAAGTAACAAATTTTTTTGATAAATTTTTAATGTTAAAACATTTATCGAAGTATTAACCTCTACTCTTTACAACTGCATTATTTTCAATGAAAATTTGCATTTTACCTTTTTCTTTAGAATTGATGTCATGTGCCTTTCAGGAAACTAGCATAGCTAGCTTCTTCTAACTATACCTGAAATGCAGTTTTGTCTTTTCCATCTATTATGACAATTTTATCACTACATCTCTTCAATTCATATCCTCCTACCTCATCTCTTTTTATTTCTTCGTGCTTAAATTTTAAATCTCATTTGAATATCACAGGTGCAGCCTTAACAGATTCACCAGCAGGGCTAGCAGCATACATTCTGGAAAAGTTCTCAACATGGACCAATCCTGACTTTAGGAAGGCTAGCGACGGAAACCTACTGGCGAAATATTCACTAACCCATCTCCTGGACAACATCATGGTGTATTGGGTGTCCAATAGCATTACAACATCATTGAGAGTATATGCTGAGACCTTAAACAAGAAGGAGCTTTCTTTGAGCTTTGATAAGTAAGTTTTTATTAACGGAATAATATAATGGCTAAACTCACGTAAAATCGGACCTATCAGAGCACCTTCATCAGGAGTGCTAGAGTCCCGTCATACGCTGAGATTGCAGCGCGCGGATTGACGGGTTGGTGTGCGCCAGCGGTGATGACAAATCCAGCGCGATGGATGTAATGTATGTATAAGGACTCCGTGGCGCAGTTGCCAAGGTATTGGCTTCGGCGTCGGAGGTCGTGGGTTCGATTCCCACACGGGACAACTGTTTGTGTACCCCACGGATAATTGTTTCGCATCTGTTTGTCCACGTAAAATTTATGTTTGTAGAATGTTCTTACAATACAGAATGTTATTCTAAAGTAGGGGCAATGTTTTATAAAAAATAAAAAAAAATGTCATTTCTATTCCTTAGGGGCACACAAAATGTTCTCTATGTCCACAGGCATCAGCATTATCATTTGTTTGGAAAGCGTTGGATAGTAAGATCCAATGACCACTGTGACCTAGAAGATCTATTATAGTATTTCCTTTAAAAGCCTCCTACAAACCAAGAACCTTAACAAATATGACAGTCGATGTGGTCTAAGGGTCTCTCAGTTCCCGACTCCTAATATTGACCAAAGCATCACATTCACAAATTATGTCAAACGGTGTCTCCTCGTCTTCACCGCAGAATCTACAGAATGGGCGTACGTTGGAATATGAAGTCTTACGTCGCAACGAATCCGCATCACCCGTGATGTTGCCTGGAGTACCGCCCAAATTTCTACAGACCCAAAGGCTTTCTCATAGTCCACACATGCTAGGACCCACTAAACTAGTTCTTATTTAAATTTTCAGATATAATTAATGTTAGCAAACAATCCAAAACTAACCATTTCTCCATGGAAAACTTATTATATTATATGATAATTAATGCATCCCAAAGACTACAAATTATAACAGAATGAAATTTTTTCATACTGTCTAAGCCTCTTTATAATGCAATTCTTTTTTTTTTATTGTAACTGTAATTTGTATGGCAATCTCTTACAGTATCCCAACAACAGTGCCAACATGGGGCATCAAATTCAAAAACGAGCTGATATACCATCCAGATTTCATTCTAAAGATGAAATACAAGAACTATCTCCAAAGCACGGTCGTGGAGGATGGGGGACACTTTGCTGCATTTGAGAACCCCCACATTATGGCGAAAGATATATTCCAAGCGGTGGATACATTCAGACAATTCCATTATGACAAGAGGTTTGGCTAATTTAAATTCAAATAGTTATAATGTTAAGACTTGACAGTTGTGTTAATCTATATTTAAATTCTTTATCAAAGTAAGTATAGAGTAGAGTAGAAAGTGGCGAGACTGTTCAATGTAATTCCAACTCTATGATAGGAACATTAAAGTTCATTTACCCTGAACTGTTGATTGAAACTGCATTTAGAGTAATATAAATATAATTAATGACGTCTCTACTTTAATAACTTCAATCAACAAAGGCTCAAAACAAAAACTTTGGTTTGTTTAAGAAAATGTAATCATATAATATTTTCATTGGAAATGTTTGACCGTATCCATAATTTTGTTACTAGCACATTATCACCCGCAACGGATAGCAATCTACCAATTTACGAGACTGCAAAAAATATTTACGAGTTCACCGTAAAGGACATCCATGGCAAAGAAATCAAGCTGGAAAAGTACAGGGGCCAAGTGGCAATAATAGTAAATGTGGCATCTGAATGTGGACTAACTGATAAAAATTATAAGCAGCTAAACGAATTATACGACAAATATTCGACAACGAAGAATCTGAGGATACTAGCCTTCCCATGCAACCAGTTTGGTGGGCAGGAGCCGGGGACTGTTAAAGACATATTGACATTCACAAAGAACAAAGGTGTCAGGTTTGATCTATTCGAGAAGGTCGATGTGAATGGAGAAAGTGCACATCCACTATTTAAGTACCTAAAACGGGCACAAAGTGGAACAATGGGCGATTTTATTAAATGGAATTTCTCTAAGTTTATAGTTGATAAAAATGGTGTCCCTGTTGAAAGACTAGGGCCAAATGTTGATCCATTGGACATGGAGCCTTTGTTGGCTAAATATTGGTAAATTAATATTGTTTTTTGTAAGTAATTCTTACACACATTTTTTGTAATGCATAGAAATAGTTTATTATATTAATCAATGAAAGCGAATTTAAAAACTAAGGAAAAATCTCAATTTTTAAAACTCCCTCCTTTGTGGGTCTTAAATATGTGGGTATAATACTGTGAAATAATATTTTAAGTACAGAGGGTTTTATAATGTATAAATTCCAATGTTTATTTCTTTTAGTTATTGTTTTTTATAATTTTCTTAACATTCCTTTAATAATGAATTTTATACAATTAATAATTATATTAAGTTTAATTACTAAAATATTATTTTAAAAATTTTAATATGAAAGCAATCATAATCCTAAGTGCTTTTTTTATTTGATGATTTTTATTAAAGGACAAAACCATGTTTTACTTAATAAAGTAAGTTATATTTTGGTTGTTTGTTATAAAATTTTTGCATATACAAGATAATGCATTTAAGCATATTATATTTTTGTAAGTCTTTTACGTTTTCATATTAAAAAATCTGTTAAAATTAATACGGAGTTATTATTTTCACACATACAATTAAGTCATCATGCTTATCAAATTGATATTTCGTGTTAATGTTAGTCACTGACACTGGAGCAAAATTTTCCAAGCTATTAATTCCAATTTTTTTCATGTACAATTCATCAATACTTTTTTAATTTTAGAAGATGGCAAGCGAACTCGCGGTTCACCTGATTTGAAGTCCGCCGCCCGTGGACATTTGCACCACCCGTAAGGTTGCGGTGCGTTGCCACGTTAGTGCGTTAATAAAGTGGGCCCCGGTTACCTCACAAGACAAAACTCAGAAGTGTGTGTTCCACTTCACGGGATCTTCTGTAAGATCGTGATACTTCCCCTGACGGACCTGACCATTGGTGCAACAGTGAAGACTTGCCTGGCCCTACCACTGTGTGTGTGTCAAGGGGATAGCCAAATCCCAAGAGCTCGATACGGACCCCGCGTTGGTACCGCATCTGGGCTCATGCGTGCGCGTTATCTACGGGCAAGGAAATTTACCTACGGGCCATCGAGGTTTGATATGGACTGTGGCCCCGATGGCTATTACTGTATTGATCGTTGGCTTAGGGCGGTGAGATCCGCCTTAGAAAGCGGGTGTACCATGTGTACGAGCTGTATTAAGTCGCCATGCTATCTATCCTCCTTTCTTTCCTCCACTTTGCTGACGAGCATATTACGCGTACAAAGTATCCAAACGGAGACGTTAAGGTTCGGTTGGTAATTTGCAGCGTTTACCACCAGCTGATTGGGATGGATTTCGGCTCTACGGAAGAACCGTCTTATTATCTCTGATATGATCGCGCAATTTCAAGAGCATGCAATCACTCTACAAACCTACTATTCTTTGATTATACCAGTTCAAATGGGAATGAGTTTATTTTGGACTATCTGAAGTCTCTTGTAATTTCTGTCCAACACATGATATTTATGTGAAAAGTCTGAAAGGAATAGGTGGTTCACCTGATGTTAAGTGATGACATCTACAACCAAAGGAGATGCAATTTTATCCGGATCTGGACAGGACTTTGATTTCAATTTTTTTAATTACATTACCTTTTCTGGGGTCACGGATATAAGTCGCGCCTGCTGGTAGTAAAGCAGCCCAAAGTCAACGTCTTCCATCTCCGATTGGTGAACTGAATTGTTCGCTATAAATACTTTTTCGAGATCATGAGAGGTGATAGATTAAAAAAAAATGACTTTAGATAGATGAAATGTAATATACATTTCATCTTACATTTCATCTATCTAAAGTTGAGATAAGATGATATGTATATTTCTTTCGATGAATAAATGATTTGATTTGATTGAATTTGTGGGATTAACCCATCCGCAGAAACGACCGTCGGAATAATTTCTGTCGGCATACGCAACCACTTGTCGATTACTTTGTGCACCAGACTCAGATTCTCTTTTATTAACTTTTTTAGGTCTCACGAGGTTCCAGACATGGAAGGGAACCTAAAATTATACTTGACTGCCCTTCACGGCAGATGGGCCAGTTTCTTATTTTCTTTGAAAAAGCGAACAGGCGTTTCACCTGCCGCCCAGACCTCTGCAACACCTCAGAAATGCACATGCCACATTTTAATATAGTGGGCTCTAGTAATTAACTCACTCACCAGACGAACATTAACACATTAATTATGGAGTATCACCTCCGATGTGTCCTTGGATTTTGTTGGTAGAGACTTATCAAACCAATACATGCATCATAGTAATTAGTATGTCACAACAGATTAACTTTAACTTATAGCACATGTAAAAAAAATTGAGCAACCTTTTACTTTACGAGCACCATAGCTTATGCAATATTCACATTTTATTTTATAATATCACTCTTTTTGTAAATTTTAATAATAATGATTACACTGTTCTGCAAAATCATCAATCAAACAATCAATCAATCAACAAACACAAATCGTAGTGGTAAAGAAATTTATTGGCAAAATATTTAACATGTCTGACTACTGAGTCTCAACTTGGAAAGATCTTGGATGGTATTCCTCGAGCTTGTCTCACTCCACTGCAACTCAGGAATACTCGATATTAGCTGCATATAATGGCATTGTTAATATCATGTGAAATTATTTTCACATTTATACATTAAGAAAACACCACATTTGAGATCAATATAATGAACCATGATAGTTTGATTGTCCATGCACTCACTTTCAAAGCCGTGATAGCTCAGTGCTCGCTTTTATTTCAATATACTTGATCAAGAATCCTGAGTTCGATCCCTGTGCCGGCACCAATGATTTTTTTTGTAATTTTAAGTGCTGTCTTATCACATGCTCAGCGATGAAGGAAAACATCGTGAGGAAACCTGCATAATTTAGAAAATATGTGAAGTCCGCCAATCCGCATTAGGACGGGTGGTGGAATATGCCCTGAACTCTATGTACAGACGGGCCCTTTGCCCAGCAGTGGGACTTGTATAGGCTTTTCTAATGTTTTTACTCCTTTTTTTTGCTTTTGCTTTCAAGCCCTAGACTATTAAAGCTTCTTCGAACGAAGTCATGGGCTAGCCAGAAACTACGAGATATATATTTCGCAAATGCTTATGTGTGCGTTATAAGGGAAGAGTGTAACCAACGGTCTATCGAGGTTCAAAACAGACCGTGACCCCCGATGACCATTGACTGTATTAATCGGATGCTTGCAAGTAATTAGTTGTAAGTGTGGTATTAGCAGTGTTTGTGGGTATAGTGTTGTCTAGCGGAATCTCACATGTCAACCTCAATAAAGTCCCAGTACTGACACCAACTTGTTTTTAATAGCCAAGTGCATAAGCTGTGTCTCCAGTAGTGGATTTCATGAAAACATTGCTACATAATGTTAAAACAACATACTTTGTATTTATTTGGTAATTGTAATGTATGTTGGTCTTTTATTGTGATCAAGAAATACCCCGATATCTAATAGTTTTAATTCTAAATAAGTTTTGCATTGAAGACAGGACGTCTTAAGAAAATTAACCATCAACCAAAATAATTTTATTTAGTGCATGTCAATAGATTATTTAAACGTGAGTTTAATAGATACTGTCAAAAAACTTTAGGCGGTGCCAAGATTCAAACCAGCATCCTCTACAAATTTTAATTCATCTTCAATGGGTTAACATTAAAATTAAATTGTGTGTACGCACGTAAGAAGTTATACTTCTTTAGCGTAAAAAAAGAAAAACAACTAAAAATTTTATCTCCTGTGCCTTGTGACTACTCCTTGCTTGTGAAAAAGACATTAAATGCAATTGATAACGATTTAATTAAATAAATTGGAATTATAGGTAAATTTTAAGAGAAATTATTGGTTGCATTAAAATATCGCTTTGCAACCAACTTCATCATGTCAATGTCAAATATGAAATGTCCAAAGACTACCCATTTTTCTACAGCAGCGGTGGCCAACCTTTTTTAAATAAAGTGCGCAGTGAAAAATTTAGTCAGCGTAGTGGGCGCTTCTTTTTAGCGATTTAAGATTTAACTTATTTAGTTTCAGACAAATTTACAAAAATTAGCTAAAAAGATTAATCACATAGCCAGGTAGGGTCTTCAAGAATATTATAAATTTCCCATTTTTGTTTTATTTCAACAATTAAATCAGTAAAGTTAAAAAATGGCTCTTAAATTAGTATTTTGATAATCTTGCAGCAGGTGTAGACACTGACGCAGGGCTAGCCACCACTGTTCTACAGCATCAATTTCACAATGTTTACAAGGACTAAGATAGAAATCTATTTAAGTTATACACTACATACTGTTTTAAATAAATCAATGATACTGCTATAATGGCTTGTTAAAATTCAAATAATACACAGTAATTGATAGTATTTTTTATTAAAACAGTGAATACTTACCACAAGATTCTTAAAACTGCACCGCAAAAGTATTATTTGAAAAAAATTGTATACTACATAATTTTCATTATCTATTAAAGTAATACAAATAAAAATAAGATTTTTTACATCTTTACTGAGTGGAGTTGTTACTGAAGAAAAATATATTTAAATGCTTTTTCCAAAAAGTAGTATACATAACAAACTAATAAAATAATACCATATAAGGAAACACAATTTACTTCAAATATTACTCTATTATAATCAAGTCTGAACATAGTCATGGTTAAGAATTAGTTTGGATATTATGCCAGCAGTGAGATATTTAGTCTGCTTTACATATTAAAAATATCACTTACAAATCCAAAACAAAAGTACATACAGAATATAATGAATTTAAATGTGGACATATAAGATTCTATCTTTTTGGGACAACATCGTAACAAAATTCTCAACCATAGCCTATATAGCAACACTTAAAACTCAAGGTATATCTTTAATGACCTCGGAGAGCTGTTCCCTTGTGAACATATGGAACATTGAGCCGGGTGTCATTGTGACGACCTCTACATTGCTTTCGGACAGCTTCTCCTCCATCACTTGCTTCAGAATAGTCAAAGCAGACTTGATGGCCTCCTTCAGAGTCATGGATTTGTGGTATACTTCCTAAAAATATAAGTTAAAATTAACTTTGAGAATTGCTAAATGGACAGAAAACGATGGCAATTGGGTTAAATGTAATAAAACAATTTCAGGTAATTACACTATCAATCATTAAATGAGTGAAGAGAAGTCTAGGATATATCCAATTGTACAAATCTAGAGAAAAAAAAAATTAAAACTTAAATAACATAGATTCTGTAATGGTCAGGTAATGGTACCACAGGTTTTTTTCTGAATAAATAAACAAAAATTTATTGTGGTTAAAAAAATAAAAAAAACTAATTCTACAAATAAATATAAAAACAACTTTTTCTTAATAATGGTATAGACATAAATTGTTTATCTTTATAGTATTTTTTCTTATTTTTCTAGATATGTTTAAATTACCTTCAAACTCTGCTGTGCCCCTTCACTTCCTGAACCAATAGCTTTAGCATCATATTGTACAAATGTTCCACTGGGATCCATGTGGAACAATTGTGGTCCCTTTTCATCAATACCTAAAAAATAAATTATTCAAAACTGTAATTTAACTAAATGTTTTATATAAACTCATTGATAATTTAATATAATTTTTTTCTCCATGCATAGTGGTTCCATTTATGATGAAACTTTGTACAGTTGTTTGCATTAATAAAGGTTTGTATTTATGTGGAGAACTAGATAGAATATGACGATTTATAACGAACCAGCAAACATGACAGCGACACCAAACGGTCTGGACATGGCAGTTCCACTATCATCATCACTATCACCAAACTGTATTGCCAAGTTGGACACTGCCTGAGCGCAGGACTCCACGGTCATGCGCTCATTGTAAACAAACCAATGGTTCTGACATTCCACTCTGGCCCGCTCCACAAGTGTTCTATAACAACACACAAACTATATTGTGATGAAAGATGAATATTTTCAAAATAATAAAAACAATATTCAAAGATATGTAGTCCAACAATCTGCAGTGGGATTGAATAGTCTAAGTCCAGGAATAAGCCCTAATACCCTTTATAAAGAAGGCCAAGTAGTGGGACATAAATATATTCTGTTGCTTTACTTTAAATTTATATTAACTAGATACAAATAAATCACAAAGTGAACACAACATAAACAAATATTATAACAATTATATAATATTACTTTAAAACAAATATAATATGTTCATCATAATCATTTCTGCCTGCTTGAGTCCACTGCGGAACATAGGCCTCACCCATAGACTGCCACGAAGCACAATGAGCCACCTTCATCAATCGACATCCCACACATTTGCACAGGCCATCACTCCATCTAATGGGAGGTCATCCACTGCGATGTATAATAGAACAGACTAAGCTCATTCATGCCGAGGTTTACCAACATTTTGACTGAATAGTATTTTTGAAAATAGGCTATAAAAATGTAGACCCAAAATCCACTACAATACTATTCATTATGGTAAGGTTGGTAACCTTAGATAGGCAATTGTAGCTTATTATATCCATTTGTCATTTAGCTTTGATTTTTCATTTGATAATTTGATTTCAAATCTCCAATGATAAGTGATGAGTTTATCACTGTACTTGGGGCTATTCTGAGACAGCTTATACTACATAATAATATATTATAAAAACTTATTCTGTGTCATGTGCATGCAAAAACTGCCTCCATGCATGACTGGTAATTTTATAATTTACCGAGAATCAGCCATTAATCCAGAAACAGCGCAAGCAATATGCCGATCCACTTCAACTATCTTTTCTATGGTTGTAGGTTCCATTAATGGTGAAGTAATTCTTTTCTCCACGGCCAGCACAACACCTTCCGAAGTGCAGATGCCAATTGCCGTGGAGCCAAGCTTAATAGCTTCAATTGCATATTCTACTTGAAAAAGTCTTCCTTCCGGACTGAATGTATTGACACCACGGTCATATTCAGAACGAGTTAGGAACATCTGAAAAAGTAAAATATTTGTCACAGCACCGGCATTACAGGTTAAATATAAATTGTTTATTAATGGATATGGTCCTATTCTAATATCAAGATTAACACAATTTTAAAAGAACACCAACTTACTGTATGTTGATTTTAATTTTGTATTATATGTGAATATAATGGAAAAACAAGAAATTGCTAAAGTGAGTAATCAAAATTGAAAGAAACTCCAAGCCGACCAATAAAAAAACACTACAGATCCGACCAGTCCTACTCGTGTGAGCACACAGATAAAAAATATAAATTCGGAAACTCTTTTTTTCTCTCTCTTTACTTTCTTTCTATAGGGAAATTCCCTTTTTGTCGTAGATAGTTTTAGTTTTGTTTTTAATAAATTGTAGACGGCTTTTTAAAATTAATAATTTATAAATATGCCAATAAAGGAAAAAATAAAAAAAGGTAAACCATAAAAACCTTATTCTTAAGGACTAGAATATTTTTAAAAGATTTTATTAAAAGTTAAAAACGTAAATTTTATTTTGTTTATTTTAAAAGTAACCGACGTTTATGGAAGAGGAAAAATGTATTATGTGCAGTGCATTGAAAATGAAAATCGTAATTTCTGATTTTCTGCCTAGTGCCTACTCCTCGCTTGCTTATGTATTAAACTACTCCATATTTTTTTTATCTTATATAGTGGTAGTCACATAAATAATACTGAAAATCTTAACATGTTCCTCGCTTTCAGATAACCACTAAATTATTAATATTATATTCATATAACAAAATACATCTGTTTTTAGTTCGTTAATTACCTTAAGATAATACTGTAAGCCAAAATGTATACATAATGGCCCCATTAGTAAGTACAATTACCTATTGCGTTAAACGAAAACATGACGAAACTTTTGGTATAAATACATATTGTGTATACTCTTCTGATTCTGGTCCTGACAGCGTCATTGTTACGGGTTTGTCACGTAAGTCGTCAGTGTTAGAGAGTTTTTTTTTATCTAAATTAATAATGGCAACTCTTAAATGTTAAATCAGTTATAGTTGCCCGAATCCTGAATCCTCATCTCAACATATTGTGAATGTCAAGGCTAAACTTAACGGTATGTACATTTTAACTTGTAATGTCAATAGCCGGTATACGTGTAATGTAAACAATAATTTGTTGTTTTCATTTATTTCCTTTGAAAAAAAGTTAACTCTGACACATTGTTCTCAACACTCAAAGATATCGTAACTTAACTCGTTATTTATTGCAAATGTTACGCCCCCATTAAAATAAATATTAAGACCCGCCGTTTAAAAACATTTTTATGTTGATCAAGACACATGCACTGTTTTCTTTTTGTTAAAATCATTTTTCACGACATAATTCTCTGTGGTAAAAATTTATTGCCACCGAAGTCCAATTTTTTGTACATCTATTTTTGAAAATAATCAAATATGTGTAATATCATTAACGGTTCTTGCTTCCATTTATTCGTTAATTTTATCATTGCATTTCGTGGCAATTTCCAAAAATAAAGAAACATCTCAATCACTATTTATTAAAATGTTTTAAAATGGAACTCATGAAAACTGTGTTAAGCCTTCGTGGTCTGATCACTTAATCTTTTATCTTTTTCTTATAATGAAAAACAATAAAACATTTTATTGTCGTAATAAATAGATATAGCCCCCGGCTCGTGTTATTTTTCGTAGTATTTTGACCAATCCCAGATGTGACCGATAATATTTAATGTAAACAATTAACATATTACGCTCTCAAGTGTTATTCAACATCTTTGCTTTTTGTACCTTATAAAACACTTTTACGAACACCATTGGCATTCGAACTGGTGATCTCGGAATTCACCAAAACCGCTCTCCAGCCCCTGAGTTGCCACTGCTAATCGTGTACGAACATTTAGTAACGACTAAGTTAAACGAAATCTTTATCTCATGCCCATTAACATAAATTCGTCACAGATAAAAACTACGTAATAGACACAGACGTACGGTAATTGTTAAGGTTTGGTACAAAGGTTTAGAATGGTGCTATTCAATAAACTGTTTTAGGGAATGTATTTACTGTACGCAAGAATGGATGCAATGGTAATTGATTCTTTTATTGATTTTTTTTACGTGATTATTAAAAATTATTTAATAAAAGTGGGAATTTACCGAGATTAACTTTAAATCCCCAACTTTGCGAACACTACAGCATTGTACTACTTTTGTAGGGCCACTGTCCATGAGCGGCTGTTACCACTTAACTTGAGGTGCTTCCACCAGCTCGCATGCATTCTAACATAAAAAAATAAATTAAAGGCGATCCGTCAATGTTTCAATTATCAATATAACTGCTTACATGTTACTTGAATTATTATGTAATAGTATTTTAGTATTTTCATTAATTTAACTCGAGTAAGGCTCAAGCTAGTTTCTGCTATTACACGAATTAGCAGTCTCGTCCGGGGAAATCCACGGCCATAAACAAGACGGGCGTGAATTGAAAATATCATATTTATATTGTTTGGGAGCGCATCTGCAACAATTAAGGTATTGTAGACTTAACATCACTTAACATCAGATGAACCGCTTCCTCTTCTCTTTAATCTATAACTTTAGCCATTAATAAACCATATAATGAAAAACGTGATTTATAATCACATTTACCACAAAGTCACCTTAGTTTCAAAGTAATTCTTTGTTGGCAGTATGTTCACAAATGCATTGTAATAAATTTTACTACACATCGGCAACCAAGATCCAAGTGTATGCGCACACGTGTAATAAGCATAATTATGTGATATTACCTCGGCATTGTTGACTCAAGTGTCGACGACTTTCCGTTGAGCGTATGTATAACCATAAAAGTTTTAAAACAATAGGACCAGCTTCCTCGCTCCATCTTGGTATAGAGGCCAACCCGTTACGTTAAATTTTCCGTTTCATAAACCGTGCAATTTCAAACATCGGTTTTCGAACTCTAAGTATAAGTATGTTTTATAATAAATTTAGCGTACACGTCAGACGTCCGGTGGACCTCCTTTTGAACCCACTTTGAAGTCTATTGAAATGATAACCGGAGAGTGTTTAATTGCCTATTTACATATACGAAGGGAACGAGGTTGAACTCGTATTCATTTTAGTACACAGCCCATAATTGGTTTTTAAAGAAATATGCGTTTTGTCTCGTTCCATTCGTTTGTTAACTTCAAATTAAAACATTAACGAAATTTCAATTCTATTACAACTTGTACCTACACCTATATATATATATATAACCTAATCTAGTTATCGCAGACAATTTATAGCATTCTTTGATTGAGCATTGAACATATCTCTTAATATTCAAGCAAGGTAAACATTTTACTCAATAATTACAATTGTTTATCGCCTTCCACCTTCGTCTTCGTTAACAGGAAAGAAATCCTCGTTTCGCGAGTGATTGTTCCCGAAATCTGATATGTGTGTTGGAAGCAGAGGGAATATTTCCATTCGTATTGTTTTTAAATAAATTCCTGTCAGTTACATATTTCACATTGGCTAGTCGCCTGCGTTGTCATAAAGGTAAAATTAAGTACATTAGTGCCGCTGAGAAAACTATACAAATTTTTTATTTTTGTTACAGATTGTCTAAACAATTCGACAACTCTTCGTACGAGATGTGCGCGTCGAAAACTACCGGTGGAATAGAGAGCATCATAAAAAGGGATGAAGACTACTTAATCAAATTCAAAACCGGTGAAATTGGAAAAGTTTACGTTGTGAACGGCCACGTATTCAGATATTACGTGTCACCAAATGGGGTCTTTATAGACTATCCGGTACCGAACAATCCAGAAGATGTTGCTAAAATAACTGTCAAAGATATAGCGGTTTACGATAAAGCAGCCTTTGAGGAATCTAGCGTACAGGAACTCGACAAGTACTATCGCGTTGACATAAATAAAGTTCAAATACAGTTCGATAAGATAAAGGGAACAATTGCAGTGTTCGATAAGAGAACTAACAAAGACGTGATGAAGGAATCGATACCTATTTCTTACGACGATGAAGCATCGACGCAGACATTGCATCAAAACAAAGACGAGTACTTCTTCGGAGGGGGCATGCAAAACGGAAGGTTCACGCACAAGGGGAAAATCATACACATTGTCAACACCAACAACTGGGTAGACGGCGGCGTCACCTCGCCTTGCCCTTTCTACTGGTCCACGAGCGGCTATGGGGTGCTGAGAAATACTTGGCAGCCCGGTGTCTACGATTTCGGCAGCGAATCACCGGACACAGTGACAACCACCCACAGGGGGGACTATTTCGACGCGTTCTACTTCGTCAACCAGCGACCGGTCGATTTGCTGCGCGATTACTTTGAATTGACCGGGCGACCGATCTTCTTGCCTGAGTACGCGTTCTACGAGGCGCATTTGAACGCGTTCAATCGCGACTATTGGGTCCAGGTCGAGGAGGGGACGCGTGGCGCGATCTTGTTCGAGGACGGCCGCTACTACAAGAGCTACAAGCCAAATGAAATAGGCGACAAGCACGGCATACTGGAGTCGCTTAACGGGGAGAAGGACAACTACCAGTTCTCGGCGCGCGCGATGATCGATCGCTACAAGAGGCACGATATGCCGTTGGGCTGGTTCATACCGAACGACGGCTACGGGTCGGGTTACGGGCAAACGGACAGTCTAGACGGGGACATCGAGAATCTGAGGGAGTTTGCCGACTACGCGCGGGCGCAAGGCGTAGAGGTCGCGCTTTGGACCGAGTCTAACTTGCACCCTGCCGACCCAGAGCACCCCAAAAAGGGGGAGAGGGACTTGGGCAAGGAGCTCAGCGTGGCCAAGGTCGTGGCGCTGAAATGCGACGTCGCCTGGATCGGCTACGGTTACTCGTTCGCGCTGAACGCGGTGGATGACGTCACCAAGATATTCGTCTCTAAGACGAACGTCAGGCCGACGATAATTATGGTCGACGGGTGGGCGGGCACACAGCGCTACTCCGGCATATGGAGCGGGGACCAAACCGGCGGACAGTGGGAGTACATACGGTTCCACATACCGACATACATCGGATCAGGGCTGTCGGGGCAGCCAGTGGTCGGTTCCGACATGGACGGCATATACGGCGGGAAAGAGCGGGATGTCAACATCCGCGACTACCAATGGAAGGCGTTCACGCCACTGCAACTAAACATGGACGGCTGGGGAAACATACCGAAGACGCCGTTCACTTTCGACGAAGAAGCGGCCCGCATAAACAGGGCCTATTTGAAGCTGAAATCTATGTTTCTACCTTACAACTATACGATAGGCCACGAATCGATCGAAGGCTTGCCGATGATCAGGGCGATGTTCCTGGAATATCCAAAAGATGCCGTTGGCTACACCAAGGATTGCCAATATCAGTACATGTGGGGCCCGTGGGTTTTAGTCGCGCCGGTTTATAGAGAGGGCTCCAAGCGCGATGGAGTCTACTTGCCAGATAAGAATCAGATTTGGATAGATTATTTCACGGGCGACAAGTATCGTGGCGGTATTGTGCTCAACAATCTCGCGACGCCCCTTTGGAAGATTCCAGTGTTCATAAAAGACGGCGCCATTATACCGATGACGAAACCTAACAACAATCCGAACGAGATCGACAGGAGCAAACGTATATTCACCATTTACCCGAATAAGGAATCCAAGTTTGATGTATACGAAGACGACAGAATATCGTCAGATTATCTGAAGGGTCGGTGCGCTACCACCGAGATCGTTGTGAACGGCCCGCGTTCTAACAGTCAAGGGGACCTTTTGATAAGCATCGACAAGACAAGAGGAGAATACGAGGGGATGATTAAAGAAAGGTCCACTCTGCTCCAGATTATGGCGTCGAAGGACGTGGATCAAGTGAAAGCGGCCGTAAACGGCGAAACTATGGTAATGACCAAAGCGAACGGTTACGACGATTTCGAAAGATCCGTTAACGCGTATTACTTTAAGGAGGATTTCGAAGTCAATCCTTACTTGAGCTCGTATAATGTTTTGCAATCGGTACTGTTGATAAAAGTTGGCGAGCACGACGTTACCACTCATCACGTTCAGATAAAAGTGTCGGGTTACGCGAACGAGGGGAAGGTCTTCGGCGAGAAAGATGGTCGCGACGAGAGATTGGACCCACCGAAGGGATTCAAAGTCCTGGACGATGCTTTAACACCGACGACAATCACCGTGCACTGGTCTAGAGTGGACGAAGCCTCGTATTACGAGATCGAGAGGGACGGTGTCGTGTTCAGCAATTTGCAAGGCGACAGTTTCACGTTCGAGGGGTTCGAGCACGATACGAAACACGTGTTCAGGGTACGCGCGGCGAAAGATGGTGTGTCGGAGTGGAGCGAGCGCGTTGAAGTCCAAACGCTGCAAGATCCCTACAGGAGCGTGGTGAAAGGCGTCAGAGTGGCGTGCAACATCCCCTGCCAGCCGTGCCAGGAGATCTGCCACTTGACGAACGGCGACCTCACCTCGCTGTGGCACACCCATTGGCACAAGACGCCTACCGGAGAGAAGAAAGGGGAGGCACTAAAGCTCAGCTTCGATCTGGGGGACGTTTACGAATTGGCGAGATTCGAATACACGCCCCGCGAGGACGCCGGCAACGGGACCTTCTTGAAGATTCGCCACAAGTATTCCGTTGACGGTGAAAAATGGAGCCCGCTGTCGGATACCATCGCGTGGGTACGCGACGCCTCAGTGAAGAGCGTCGACTTGTACGGGGCCGCGATGAGATACATCGAAATACACATATTGGATACCGTCGGCGGTTTCGGTTCCGGGAGACAGATGCGGTTCTTCAAGAAGGTTTGAGGTATATTCAATAACGCTAGTGTCATAAAATGAATGTTATTACTCATTTTCAATGTAAAACACACGTAGATAGGTACACCACTGTATTATAGCACTGTAAGCGTATAAACAACGCATGCGTTCACAATATCCGGGAGATAGATTCGATTCCAAAAGGTGTGAGGTGTCATCAATAATGCCAGTATCCTAAGAAAAAAAGACATTACTTATTTTCCAAGTACAACTCGCGTAGACGAGCACACTGTATTATATCACTTAGCATATAAACAACGCAAGCGTTCACTGCATTCGGCTGCCAACAGGGACAGAGCTATAAATCAGACGAAAAACACACACACACACACAAACACGCCGCGCTTAGGTCTGCTGCAACTCGTCGGCGCTCCTGACCGCTATTATCGTGCACGTCGCCGACTGGGCGTCGAACACGCAACTTATAGAGAGGTCCTCCAACACGCAGCTGTACTCGTGGTCCGGATAGCGGTTCCTCACGTAGAGGGAGCGGGGGTCTTCGCGCAGCAGGCCCTCTATATTCGCCCTGAACGCCCCTGCCCGCTCTCCGATCAGCTCGTGCAGCCTCTGTAACGCGTCTTCCGTGAACCTGACGCCGTAGGTCTGGGTAGGCGGGCTGGATATCCAGGGGGCTACCCTCACGCCGTCCTGCCGGGCCGCAAACTGCGCCAGCCCCGAATGTGGGGGGGTGAATCTCTCTTGGCCGTCAGGGGCGCCCCTTTCGGCGTCCGGCCGCCTGGGGAGAGGAGCGTCTTGGTAGATCCCATCCGTTATGTCTATACTCGAGTGGGAATCCGTCGACGGGGTCGGCGTCAGTCTCTGATGGTCTTCTGTCGGCGAGATTTCGTCGTACAGCGAGTGGGCGGGGCTGACGGCACCGAAGACGATCGGGCTGAAACGGTTCGATATAGATTATAATCGGCATAGAAGTCCTATGGAAGTGGGGTCAACCAATTGTAGGCTTACCCTCTGGATATTCTTTAAAAATAGTGAAGAGTGGTCCAAATAAGGAAGTGGGGTCACCCAACGTTAATAGTACCGCTTGATATTTTAAAAATAGTAAAGTGTGGCCCCAATAAGGAAGTGGGGTGAGCCAATTGTAATCGTGTCCTCTACATATCCTTAAAAATAGTAGACCCAAATAAGGGAGGGAGAAAGCAGCAGCTTGTTGCTCGAATGGGCAGTCCCGTCCGGGGAAAGAACAGTAGTGAAAGTGAAAGTATTACACTTATGCGTTTCGTCTAGTGAGTTAGCTTACTTCCCTTAATGGTATAAAAAAAAAAGTCCTGCCGAGTTTCTTTCGCCGGTTCTTCTCAGGTCAGTGGCTTTTCGTTCGGAACCGGTGGTAGCGTTTTTACAATTAATAAATAAGTGTAATGCTTCTATATTGAATAAAGGTATTTGATTTTGTTTTTGATCCCACTTCTTCAGAAGATTGGCAAAGCATTTGCAGAAATAATGCAATAGAAATAAATCGTTGGGTCGTTGCCGACACCGCATATAAAAAAACTAAAACAAAGGTTTTCCGGACACTGAGCTAACACGACCTTCTTGTATAATAATATTTTAGAGTAAGAAAAACAAATCATGTTTATACTCCATCTCTATACAGCGTGTCGTTACCATCGCGACAATAAATGAACACACGTCTAACGCTACTGGCCAATCATAAAAAAATATTAACGTTAAACAAAATCCATAATTAAAAAAAAATATTTTTCAAACAAACTAATTAAGTAAAAAAGAAACAAAATTTGTAACACCTATACAACTCGCGCCACAGTCGTATTACAAACTTCTCCTTCTAACAGTATGTTTTGTCTCTTTTAAATTCATTCATATGCTTTGTGACCTTTACAAATGAACTTTACGTTACGCTTTTATAGGTAAGGGTGTTCTAAAATTCTTTGTTTTGGAAAATTTAATAACTCTGTAAATATTGATGTTTAAAGAATTTAAATGTTTAATACAACTTTAAAAAGTTATCCCCTATATGTGTGTTCATTTATTGTCGTGATGGTAACGACACGCTGTATACGGAAATATTTTTACCTTTATACAATTGATGATTGATGTATTAAAATAATAACATATAATAAAACTAAATTATAACTTATACTAATTGAGTTGAATCTTTCCTACGGCAGCAATGTTTATTCACCTAAAACATACGGTAAAATTTGTAGCCTATAGACAATATGCTCATTTTATTAATTTAGAACTTAGAGTAGGATAAACATTAAACTGTATTGTAAGGACGTTGTAAATACATAAATTTTACAAGGACAAACACCTGAGTGTTTCGGACCTAGATCTGTAACAACTATCTGTGGGCCGCACAAATAGTTATTCCGTGTGGGAATCGAACCCAAAGGCCGATTTACATTGTTTTAATAAACGTTATTACGTAATTTATCCTTGATTCCTTGAATCATCACGTTCGAGGGCGGTTGTCAATGATTCAAACACCATTTTAATTGACGCTATAAACGACATGTAAACAAGAAGCATAAAAAAAGTATTTTCCAAATCACAATGTGTTGAAAAACTTCTAAAGAATGTACGACAATGCCATCTATTGACAATTTGTTTAAACAAAACAGCGAAGTCGATTAATATTTACCGATATTCCTCATAATACGATAAGGTTTCATTGATAAATACTTAATAACACAATATTAATATTACCATTATGTGACTGATCACAGTAATTGATACGTACGAAATTTACCTACTGGTCAAGAAGTACTTTTTAATAAATTTAGCCCAACGACTTTAGGCATCATGTGAGTCATATTGCTACATGACTTTTCTATGTCAAAAGTCAAAGTATATTTATTCAATATAGGCCTAACTTAAGCTCTTATTGAACGTCAACAAAAAAATCTACCACCGGTTCACTAAACTAGACCTGCACAGAGAAGAACCGGCAAGAAACTCTGCAGTCTTGTTCTTTTTGTTATATATATTTTTTTATGCAATTATACACACTTATTTAGGTATAAAATCAGCAGCAGCCAGGGAATGGGAATAGATACATCGACAGTCGTTTATCTGCGCATCGCAAGAATCGAACCCAAGACCTCCGGCGCCGAAGGAGAAATCTCAGAGCAAATGCGGCACTGAGTCTTGCTGGTGTAAAAATGAATTCTATAAAGAAAAAAACCACCTCCTAGCACCAAAATCGTCGTCGACCCGCAGGCTTCCGAGACCCTCGACCATGTCGCTGATGCCCTCTGTGGGGGGGCGAACTGATGCCAGGTCCGGGAGGGGCGTCGGACAGTCGTATGGGGGGATGTAGGGCTTGATGTCCAAAACGGGGGTGCCGTTCACCATGTCCACGCCCTCGAAGTGGATCCTGTTGCCTGGAAGTTACAAGGGGCGAAACATCACGCAATGCACCAAGGCGGGTTAAATTAAGACTGTGGTGGGGCAGAAAAATTACTGTTGTTGGCAACATTCAAATGTTGAATAGTGTCAACATTGGAAGTACCAAAGACCTAGGAGACCAGTTCAATGTTAGCTAAACTATACTATACTATATATACTATTAGAGGTTAGTTATAAAACATAGCTTTTACGTCGGTAAGTCGGTAATAAGTCGTTATACAACTAATCTCAATAATACTAAGCTTTTTCAGCAGAGATTGTTACAGACAAGTTATAAAACATAGCTTTTACCGACTTATACAACTATAACTCAACAATTACTCAATAATTGGATAACAATAGCACTTAGCTTTTCCAGCAGAGCAACAGCCTTAATTTCCAATAACCAAAAACTAACCCGCGTACGTTATGAGAGTTGAATTCATAACCCTCAAAAACAAATACCAACCACCCCCCACCCTAGGGTGTAGGAAACATCACGACGCAATAGGTATCAAAACCAACAACTTTTAAATAAATCACAACAATACTTTCGCGTTTCTTACAGTATACATTTTTTTTTCTTTGTTTTATGGAATAAGAACGCAAACGAGCAAGCGGACACCTAATGGTAAACGATCACCGCCGCCCATGGACTTTTGCATCGGATGAGTCACGATTGCGTAGCCGGCCTTTTACGTAGGAGTAGGCTTCCCGAAGTCACCTAAAGTCGAATAATAATTATGAGCTCCACTATAAAAGTAAAAACGCAAGTACACCAACCATTTTCTAGGTAATGACCTGATGATAAGTGATTAGCTGCCCATAGTCACTCGCAATGCCTTTGGATGCTACGGCCTCACAGAAGACCGGCGTGAAGTGGAAGTATAATACTTTCAGTTCATGCCCAACTTCTGTGAGTTTGGCGTTTCTGGTAAGTGGGGTAACCGAGGCTCAGTTTTAAAGTCTCTCAATGTTGGATTGGAAGAGTTCCCTGATTTATCCCCGGAGCCCTAGGTTCAATACCATGAAATAAAATAAAATACAAATAAACATAAAATACAATAAGATGAATCACGTAAGAGCTAAGCTGAACCCAACTGGTTTTTTTCTATTTTTTTTATTCATAAAGAATCGTATTGAGACCCTCGTGTTTTTTGAAGTCGGTGGAAAAGAAACGAAGGCACGCCTGTCTTCACGCGTATCAACGTTGGATCCAGTTGTTATGCAGATTTTTGTTATGGGCTGTCCATAAATAACCTCTTCGAATGAAAGCATTCAAACATTGTATCATAGGGATGGGGCATAATACAATACAAAAGTCACCTTCGATGGTTCGAGCCGTGACAGCTCAGTGTCCGGGCGCTCGCCTTTAATTCAATATACTCGAGCAACCTGAGTTCAATCCCCGGTGCCGGCACCAATGAAGTTTTTAACTTTAAGTGCTGACTTATCATGTGCTCCGCGGTGAAGGAAAACATCGTGAGGAAACCTGCATATTTTCGAAATAATAACAAAAAAAATGTATTTCGAAAATATGTGAAGTCCGCCAATCCACAGTGGGGCCGCGTGGTGGACTATGCCCTGATACCCTCTCTATAGAGGAGGCCTTTGCCCAGCAGTGGGACATGTATAGGCTGTTACTTTACTTTACTTTTTTTACCTTCGATGCTCGATATCTTGACCAGGGAGAGTCCGATCGGGCACGGCCTGTGAGGTGATCGGGTGGAGAAGACGCCCCTCCGCTCCCCGCCCAGGCGCGGCGGTGTGACCTTGGCGGGAACGTTTGTGCTCTCCGTCGCGTGGAAATGGAATATTATCCTGCAATGATCCATACATGCAACCGTTAGAAAGTATCATTTCGCCCTGTTGGAGTCCCCTGCTTCTTTATTATGTGAGAAGGTGCCTTGGAGCCCCATTGTTTCTACATCATAAATTTAATCAAAGTTATTTTTGTAAAATATTTCCTTTTATGTTTTATGGTGTTCAATAAAACATAATTATATAAATAAGGTGGCAGGCGAGCTGGCTGGATGTTAAGTGATAGCCGCTGCCCATAGACTTTCGCTACACCGGTAGGGTTGCAGATGCCTACACCTTTATAGTAAAATGGGCCCCGGCTATCTCACTCCCCAGACGAAAGTAGAAGTATAACACTTCCACTTCACGCCTGTCCCCTGCAGAGGATAAGCCTCCCCCACAGACTGCCCCGAAGCACGTTCCTGAGCAACCTGCATCCATCTATTTCTTACACATTTGCACAGCTCGTCATTTTTTTTTAAATTTTACAATATCACACCAAATGTTTAGTGTGCAAAGTGGTCTTAATACCACACTAAACATAACAGAAAAAAAATATAACAAAGATTTAATAAGTCTTCGCGGTTTGTTACATATATAACGAATAGTTTAGTTAAGTTAATATTAATACATAATAATTTTGTGATATGTACATAAAGATATAATTTTTATTATAAATATAATGTAAAGATTAAAGGGGGGGACGGCGCGTACGCAGTCCCCACTACCAAAAATAACGCGTCCGAGTTATCCACATTAGGGATAATCGCAGGGGTCAACCCAACCGCAGTGCAATGGGAGAGCCTCGCCCTGGGGGAACCGCCTTCTTGATCACGGTATCCCCTACGCCAGGTAAGTATGAATTACGAACGGCGCGCCGCAGACCTCATTCGCTCAGCAAAAATCTCAACATCGCGATGCAGAAATATTGACGAAGTTACTTACGCCATCTATTGAAGACAACAGGAGAATAACTCAAAACGTTAACTTTTATCTCAGCGCCATCTATTGAAAAATAGTTACTCTATAAAATTTAAATTTCTGATTCAAATTTTAACCTTTTGATTTTTAAATAATAATATGTCAATACATATCGCATTTTTTATGGAGATGTTTCATAAAATTAACTGAGAATAATCATATCTACATAAATAAATATTGTTTTAATTCATACACAAAACCACAAATAAATAAAAGTAGTAATATTTAAAAGAAAAATAATAGTACAAACCATATGTGAGAAAACTCTTCTAAGCCAATCAAAGCATGCTCTGG
Source organism: Iphiclides podalirius (assembly GCA_933534255.1). NCBI lineage: Eukaryota > Metazoa > Arthropoda > Insecta > Lepidoptera > Papilionidae > Iphiclides > Iphiclides podalirius. Next base: position 5,626,737 of record OW152837.1, read on the forward strand.
GTTGTTGAAGACATTTGAATCAATAACAATAACACCCCTTGCTTTGGACAGGACTGAGGGCTGCCTCGGCACACCACGCTTGTTCTCAAATGAGGTTTCAATGTATCCAATAGGTTTAAATGTTACAAAACCAGTACAGTCAGATGTTGTTGGTGTATTTACTTCACTAGGGTGTATTATTGTTGTAGCTGAAACATACAAATAAAAACTCATATTTTACATTGTAATACACAATGTACATAGATGTAATGCACAATGTATATAAAGAATGAATAAGTTATATAATTGTAACATTAAATATAACACTGTGAAATCTGTACATTACTGTAACATAAAATTCCCTCTTATGATGAAAAATAATTTTTAATATCCTAATAGAAATTACTCATAATTGATGTAATTTCTTTTAACATAAATTTTAAAAGATTGATTTAATTTTTTCCTTTTTATCCAAAGTTTATTATAATGAACGTATGAACTTTACTTGTTTTTTAAGTTGAACATAAAGTTATTGTAACAATAATTTTACCTAAAAATCACAAATATTGACACAATGTGAAATATAATTTTTTAAATTTAAAAGAATAATATTATGTGACTTCCACTGCCATTTAAACTTTCACCAATCAAATGTTCAGCAAACAAGTTTTACATTGAATTTTATAACATATAAAAATTGTTTTTAAATCATAGTCTTACCAGCTTCAGCACAATTAGCACAACGAAGTCCATTCAGGGTTGATTTAATACTTTTAATTTCTTTATTATGCTCATATTTCAACGCTGATAGTTTTTGCCTGAAGAAGTATAATAGGGTTTTGATTTATTCATGCATGCAGTAACATTAAAACGAAAGCCTCGGTTATCTTACCTTAAATTTTTTATTTCTGTTCTAGCTAAAACTATTTGATTCATATAAAAATCTATGTTTTCTGCCATTCCTAAGTTTCAAATTTCTGAAATATTGGCAAATCACAAATTGAAAATGAATGAAGCCTAGCTTTGTAAACAAGACAAGACACAAGATCAAAAAGCAAGATTATATGTCTAAGTGACAGTTACGCCAGACACAGTGTTGACAACTAATTTTAAAAAATAGCCCCAGGTGAAAGACCCCTAAACAACCCCAAAAAATAAAATTTTCAAAAGCCCCAAAATTCCCTGACACATTTTATTAAGGGAAATAAATATAACTTAATTTTAAAATAATTTTCATTACAAATAGTTGAAATAAATAACAAAACATCATTATCTAAAATTATTAACTAAAATTTCATAAATTACATGCATTTAGAGATATTGTTTTCTTTACTCATTTTTGTTAGCTGTAGGGATGTATCAAATAATATTCATGCACCAAAAATTTACCTAAAGTTTTTGGGACCCAAATGGAAAGCCCATTGTGCATATATCCACCCCAAATTTGGGGCTAAAAGCCCTAAGATGGCAGCACTGACGAGACAGCACAGATTCGTATCAGTAATTCGGTATTCGGTTATTTTGATTATATTATAACACTGTAACCAACCGTGAGGCGACGAGATGAAAGAACACCCCTGTTCTCCGGATTTTAAAACATTAAAAATATCATCTCATTAGAAAGAGCTATTTTATTACATGAACCTATATAAATCAAAGACAAATAAAACGTATCAGTCACAAGCCTAATAAAATTTTACAATAAATTAAAGAAAATAAGAATGATTATTATCAATTAAGACTATTGTATTAATGCGTGTCACTAGAGCTACTTAATTTAACTAAAATAAAATGAGTAAAATATGTAATAAGTTTAAACCTACTTCCTATACATTATTCTTCTCGTATATTCCATCCATGGCCATTCTCCTTCATCTTTATTCCGTTAGATATGGATCTCATTTTTGCAATAGTCATGCATGAAAGGAATTCTAATAAAAAGAAGAATTTAGTTGCTTATACAGCTATACTGACATTCGCAATCAAAGTTTGAAAAAAGAATATTCTCTAATTCACATTTGTATTGTTCTCTGAAAAATTTGCGTAAATAACACCATTAAAAGTGATCGTTTGGTCAATACTGTTGTAAGTTATCTTGTTTGTTAATATTAAAATATATATACGAAAAGTATGTATATAAATAATATAAAGTTTATAATTATATTTTTAGACATCTATTGAGAATATACATAAATTATTGTTTTCTAATGTAGATAATTTATATGTAACATATCGATTTTTATTTGTTTAGATTTTGTTTACAAACTGTACATATTGATTTCTGATTATAGAAACATTTTTAATGAGTATTCAGTTTATTGCTTTCTTTGTTAAATTGACTTGACGAAATAGAAATGTTTGTTTACGGTACGCCTGAAATGTTACCCGATTAATATATAATCTATTTTTTTATTATTTCGACTATAAATATTTTATTTTAGTAAAAGAATTACTTTCGATATCATACAAAAAATATTAAACATATTTTGCTTTTACTTGCCTTGATTATTCGATTTTTAAATAACATCGATAAACTACAGAAAGAAACAAACTACCCAATCACTATTGCGTTTTGCCGATTGCCGCACACGTGCTGAGATTTTGTGATATTTTTACTCAATAATTCTACTTTACAAAACTTATAGAGCGATCTAAAGCAGTACTTGTTGAGAAAAACTGTTTATTAACATCAATTCGCCGGCATCGTATTTGTGATGTGAGTTCATTTTTATTTTATTTTGACATGTTGGGTGGGGCAAAATGCCTGAAGAAAAGATCGCCACGTGTCCTAATTTTTATTTTACCTGTTAGTTTTTTAACTTACCGTTAAATTTACCTATATTCCAATTTCGTATTTCTATAATATTACTTTCCTTGACCCTAATTTTATTTATTACCTGGTCCCGGCCTTTGACCTTAATATTATTTCTATCGTATCGCACGATCTATTGTATTTGTTTAATTCCCTATTTTATAATTTCCGCGTAATTTTGATGGATATAAAATAATTTTATTTGTATCACGACTGTATTGGACAGTCTTGATACAAATAAAATTAGTTTTTAAGTTAAACAATTAAGTTTTGTTTTTACAATGAATAATAAAATAAAAAAAATATTTTAATATGAAAGAATTATTATTAAATTAAATCAAAATATTCAATAGAAATTATTTTATTCATTTAGCTTTAAATCTTTATAGACATTTATTTACTTGCTTATAACATGTTAGACTATTATAAGGTAAATATATTTTTAAATCAGTATGTAATGTTCTCTATTCATGTAATAATTGCATGTGTAAATACTCTTTGTGTAGGGGTTAAAATTGTAACTAATTTTCTAACTACCTTCAAGTACAAATTTATATGAAGCTTTGTTATAAAAATATAAAGAACTACCCTTAAAAGCATAAAATTTAAAGTATTATAAATAAATACATTATAACATTTTTAAATAAATATAATAATTTAAATTCATAATGAAAATATAATAGTTTAAATTCATATTATTTGTAGTCTTACAAGACATGTCTTTTAATATTTTAATCAAGGGGAGGTCTGTTATTAAGATGATTTGACCCCATTTTAATTTTTTCACTCCTAATATATGAGTGAAAAGATTAAAATGAGGTGGTAACATTTTTCTATACTATTATGTCCAAAACACTCATTAATAATTCCTACATATCTCTCAATTTTTTTTTCTTTTTACAATTTAATGAGTACAACATTGAATGTTTTATGTGATGATACATATATATGTAATCAACAACATATGTTTTTAAAAGATTAGGAAAGCATTAAGAAGACATTAAAGAAGCATAGATTCTAGTGGCATAAATTCTGTATTCCACTGTCATTCTAATATTACACACAATGTTGATGCAACTTTACAGAGCGTTCTTGGTGTTTATTCAAATTTAAAATGTTAATCATTAAGACTATACTCGAAAGACATTAATAAAATATAGGCACAAAAATGTTATAGTAAAAAATGTCTACAAACAAAGACAATTATTTACAATGTGTGTGTTTTTTACTTTTTGGGGCAATTAAAATCTCAATTTTTTGTTTGCAGTTATAGTTAACTAGGCTTATGGAAATGGTGTCGGAGGCAAAGGTGAATGGTGGAGATATGGAGGCTCCAACGGGTGAACTGCTCCCAGCACTTGCTGAGAAACCTGCAGGCCTCCCACCCGGCAAATACTCCCTGGTGGGGTGGGATATGGATACCACTGGAAGAAGGCTTATTGATGAAGTGAGTAGTTTAAAAACAAATAACAAAATATTTGTCAATTAAAATATTCATATGGTTTTAATCAGAACAAAATATTTGTATTTTATAATATAGGTAGTTGTTTCAAATTTTAATCAAAATTTAACAAGTTAATCCCTTGGAAATAGTGAGATATCGAGAAAAAATAGAAAAGAAAAACTTGAAAATATAGTAATATAAAGATACTGCCGTAATAAAGAATATACTACCATATTCTTCTCATTTTGTACTATTTTTTCCTGAAACCTTAAAAAAATGGCTTTAGTAGTTAATCTCATCAGTCAATAGTTAATCTCTCTATTTTAATAGATTATTGATTGTTTTTTATATATTAAGGTAGGGACCCATTTTAGTTCAGCGGCTTAGCCATGTTCTAAGTTTCATAAAATCCAGAGAGTTTTCTTAAGTGTTAGTTCATTTGTATAATACTCATTATTACAGCAGTACTTTGAATAATTCATCATATATGAAATATTAAACTATTAGATAAAAAAAACTAGTAAGATTTTAAACTTCATATTATATATATTTACTTTAGTGGCTAAGAGATTTAGAGTTTCTGGATTTCATTTACCCATGTGTACATTTGTAACATAACTCTTTGTTTTTGTCTAGTTATTATTACACAAAATTTATTTGATTTTCAGATATGCCAGATAGCTGCGTATACGCCTAAGCAATCTTACTCGCAATATATAATGCCTTATGGAGACTTGAACCCTGGTGCTCGTCGGCGTCATAATGTCAGAGTTGTTACTGTTGGAAGATATAGGATGTTAAAAGACACAAATACTCATAAGGTAATTTCAAAGCAACATAAGAAAATTGTATACTGATTTGCTGTAGGTCTGTAGGAGAATTGTATACTGTAATTTGCTGTAGGTCTATTATTGTGGCATAAAAAAAAGTTGTTTATTGACTCATATATGGATACAAATGAACGAGAGGGGAAAGCTTACCTTTTTCTTATACTATCATACTTTGAGGTAATGTGGAAAGTGTGGAAAGTGGAATCTATAATCTCAACGATATCATGTATGCCAAACTCATATTTATTTGTTTGTAAAATATCTGGCAATTTCAATTGAATAACTACAAAATGAATAACTCAATAACAAACAGATGCATGTTCTAATTCTAGCTTCTAATCTTACCATTCAAAAGTCAATTGTACTGGTCAATCCCATTGCTTACTATCTGTTGTATTCAATCTTGATATTGGCAGAATCATCAAAATTATCCTTGATAAAGCCATTAGACTAAAATTAGAATTGGATGGAGTAATTATATTCAATGTTCTTTCCTTAATCAATAATTTACTTTCGACTTACTCAAATTTAGTACAAAAGTTACCCAAAGTACAAATGTTATTTTAGAAATTTATGTTTTTAAATATTGTTACAGATACTGAAGACTAAATCTGAAATATCAGCGCTATCAGACTTTCTAGATTGGTTGGAAAAAGAAAAGGGAGATGGCAGTGTGATTTTAATTTACCACGAACCAAGACGTCTTAGCCCCACCATGTTACTAGAAGCACTTACACGGTGAGTGAAAAAAGTTTGCACAATTCACCTCAGATTGTGTTTAAAAATATTATCAGTAAAATGAAACAAAAAAAAAAGGTTTACAGGGAGATAATGCTGACCGTCCGCATATGTAACTTATTTTTGCGACTTAATTAAAAATTAAATAAAACGTGACTGATACAAGAAAAAAATCCACTATCATTTTTCAATTTCAATTCAAACGCGCCAAAAGAAGTATTACTTTGAAGTTAGTTTATACATCAATCACGAAAACCAAAAATTAAATTAACCTTAGAAGAAGCAAGCTGGTGGTTCACGTAACGTTAAGTGATAATCGCCTCCTACGGACATTTGCAACATCCGTAGGATTGCAGATACGTTGCCACCTTTATATAAAGTGGCCCCGGCTATCTCACTCACCAGGCGAAACGCAGAAGTGTAACACTTCTACTTCATGCTGGTCTTGTGTGAGGTCGTGGTACTTACCCGGACGGACCTGTCCGTTCGTGCAACGACGGTGACTGTTGCATGGCCCTTTTTTTAAGTGGAAAAGTGGCAAATGAGCTGGCGCTTCACCTGATAAGTGATAACCGCCGCCCATTGACATTTGCAACACCATTAGGGTTGCCACCTTTTAATAAAATGGCCCCGGCTACATAACACGACGAAACGCAGAAGAATTACACTTCCACTTCACGCCGGTCTTCTGTGAGGTCGTGGTACCTACCCGGACAGGGCTGCCAATTCTTGCAACAACGATAATGAGACCGTTACATGGCTTTTTTTTAAATTCTAAACTGGCCATCCCTTGACTGCCATCCCTTGACTGTCATCCCACCCGATGGTAAGTGGCGATGCAGCCGTTGATGGTGAGCGTAAACTCAGTGAAAACCTATACTCTCTTGCCTTGAAGACGCCTACGTTGTAATCAGACATGAATCGAAAGACGAACGTCCGCAGGTTATTCCTTACCTACTGGTCTCAAGGTGGTGTGAAGCCCAGTTCCTATATTCAACGAACGGCCGTTAGTTACATTGTCATTGTGAATTCGTTAAAACGAGTCGTTATGAAAGCTACGAAGTTGTGTAACTGACGGCCGATACGTTGATGGTTCCCAACCAGGGCATGAGCCGGCATCTCGCACACGCCCGTTTCAGGTACAAGCTGCTCGACCGCTTCAAGTCGATCGTGGCCGGGTTCGCGGACAGCTACGCGCTGGCGGCGGACAAGTGCAAGTCTACGGTGAAGTCGGTGTCGCTGCGCGTGTTGGCGCGCGTGCTGCTCGACGCCGACACGCTGTCGGTGGACAGCGCGCTGGACAGGGCGACGGCGGCGTACCGCATCGTGGAGCACCTCGCTCAAGGTGTGTAAACCTGACGGCGGTACGGCCACGCAACACTGTTGCATGAATGGGCCGGTCCGTCCGGGTGGGTGCCACGGCTTTTTTTTTTTTATGCGAAAAGTTGTCAAACGAGCAGACGGTTCAGTGAATGATGTTAAGTGAATACCGCCGCTCATGACAACCTTTTGAAAATAGGGCTCCGGCTACCTCACTCACCGGACGAAACGCGAAAGTATTTGTCATACTTCCACTTTACGCTGATCTTCTGTGAGGTCGTGGTACTTACCCGGACGGGCCTGCCCATTCGTGCAACAGCCGAGGCTGCTGCGTGGGCCTACCACCGTAAAGTATTCTTCGCTTCTGCTTTTCGCCTGGCGAGTGAGTTGGCCGGGGCCCTTTATTAAAAGCCTTTATTTAAAGGTGTCAACGCATTTGCAACCCTGCGGGTGGTGCAAATGTCAAACGAGCTGGCGGTTCCCCTGACGCTAAGCGATTGCCGCCGCCCATGGATTTGCGTTGCCACCTTTTAATATTGGGCCACGGCTCATTCATCACTCACCAGACGAAAAGCACAAGTGTAACTCTTCCATTCCACGGACTTTTTTTAGGTCCTAGTACTTACGTCGTGCTTTGTTTTAAAATTAAATTGAAATAAATTACCCGGACGGACTTGCCCATTCGTGTAACTGTGAAGGCTGTCGCGTGGCCTTAACAAAGTTAAATTGCTAGAGGATTCGGTATGGGGGGGGAGGTCTGTTAGAGACGTCGCCTCCCTTTTTATCGCGACGGCGGCCTACCGCATCGTGGACCTCGCTCCAGGTGCGCTTTCGGAGAGCGACGCGAGGGGATTGCTAGAGATCCGGTATGGAGGGAGGTCTGTTAGAGGTGCCGTCTTCTGAGAGCTTTTCGCGTGGGTACCACTAAAAGTTCGGTGGCCGCTTGACGCTGTGAAAATTTGTGCCCAAAATGGTTTAGGTAGGAACCAGCTCATTTCTTGGTCAAGAATAATTTCTCAGTGGTCATCATTGAGAGGTTTTTATCAAGGTGAAACGAAAGTGCAAGTTTTAATCGGAAGAATACATAATGCAGTACCGATTTAAAAAAAAAACGAAACGGATAAGAGGCACATGGCCCAAGGATTCAGACAACACTACCCACACTTAGTAGCTATGCGTGGGTAGTGTCGTCTAGGGCGATACACAAAACCATTTAGTTCGCGTCGCCTACGAGCACGGCGAGATCTACACAAATCGTACACGATACATCGTTTCAGCGATTTTACAGTCAACGGCCATTTTCACTATGCCCGTACCAAACCCTGGTGATCTTAAGGTCACCTTCAGATAACCCTGAGCACATTCGCGATCCTACCCAACGCAGAGGGCCGTAACAAGCTCGTAGGTTCTGGTTAGCCATTTGTAGTACATTAATAGTTGACGATCGAAAGCAAAAACGTTAGTTATATTGAATTAAAAAAATGTATATAAAAAGTTTGACTATTGGCGGGTTTTGAAAGTGAGATATTGTAAGTGATTGATGAATGTCATCTCTGCAATAAACTTTTTTAGTTATATACAGCGTATCGGTACCATCGCGACAATAAATGAACAGACGTCTAACGCTACTTGCCAATAATCATAAAAAAATATTAATGTTAAACAATAAATTAGTGATTTTGAATCATGTTAATTCTAACCAAATTCAATTTTTTTTAATAGTAAATTATGATTATATAGGCGAACAGCAAGAAGTTGGAGCCGGAGGCGAGGGAGCATCAGCTAGTAAAGACATGGTTGAAACAGCTCGTGTTTGGGCCCGACCTGTCCATACCGAACTTGAGGCGCTGGCAAAGCTCAAGAAGTTACTTGAAAGGTTTGTATTTTAATATCGTATTAGTCATCAATATTCCAATAATTTTCAAATATATCTAAACCTAAGGTCACCAGACATTTAGATAGATTTATCATTGTTGAACCAAAATGCAATTTCTAATCGAATACTTTAATATTCCCCTATCAACACAAATACAATTTATTATTTATGTGAATAGTTGACACACTAGCAGGCGTTCGTAAGTGGTTACCGACGCCCATTGTCATCTAAAATACCAAATGCAGATATGTTGCCCACCATTATAAAGTGGGCCCGGGCAACCTCACTCGCCTGACGAAATGCAGATGTATAAAACTTCCACTTTCCACTGTTTGACATTGTGTTACTTCCCTGGGCGAGAATGCTTAATGTGCAACAGCAGAATCAGTTCCATAGCCACACCAACAGTCTATGCTCACGGAAGACCGTCGTGAAATAGAGGTATTATACTTATGCATTTCGTCTGGTGAGTGAAGTAGCTGGGGCTTGCTGTGTTAAAAGGTGACATCAACAACCCTATGGGTGTTGTAAGTTACAAAATAGTTGGGATGGCATACAAATGCTGGCCAGTTTTGTATAAAAAAAGTTATGGATTGCATGCGTTCTATAGTGGAGACAAATCTCATTTCAGGCAGAACACCTTCCGGCCTGTGTTCGCTCCTCTGCTGCGTTCCGCTAGGCCAGAGCGCAAACGGGTCACCCAGTTGAGGAGGCTGCTTGCCGACGCCGGGCTGCTCTACGACCAGCTCAAAGACGCCTGGCAAGAGCAGAAGTTAACTGGTAGGTACAATTGTGCACAGTTAACTTGTCTGAATGCGCCTAAAGAGCAAAGGAACAGTTTCTGATGGCTCCGTGACGCATTTGCCAGTTATGGTCTATGACGTTCAATAAGAGCTTAAAATAAGCCTATGTTGAATAAAGAAATTTTGACTTTGACGCCGGCGCAGGGTTCGATTCCCACACGGCACAACTGTATGAAAAAAAAACTTTTAAGCACTTGCATATTGGATATATGGAAAGTATGTTAAAATAATACTATGGACACTACCTAATCTGAAAGAATTCACACACCACACACACACACACACACACACACCCTTTCTGCTATAGCAGGTCCTGCACATTTTATGCAAATCATTGTTTCATGTTTCCTCTCTCTATATAAACAATAGTTAAAATTTTCTACAAGCTACAGGAAAAATATATTGTAATCAGATTTGTTTATTTTTTATTAATCCCTCTGTAAAAAAAAATCATTTTAGGGTTAGAAAAACAATTGGAGTCATTGTCTGTATCTGCAAAAGAAGAGGACATCAAGGAGCTGATAGAAATATTCGACTGTCACTTTGATCCTGCGAAAGAACCAAAAGGTCCGAAGCCAAGAGTTAACAACAGAAATAGAGTGAGTATGTAGCCATAATTAAGTGAAAGTCAATGTTTATGAAATAAAGTTGCTGTTTTCATAAAGAAAACTTTCATTTAAAAAGTTCCTATAAAGAAAGAATGTTTGATAATGCCGATTATTGACAATTTTTTTGAATGATAAATGGCAAATGTGTAGTGATTTTACAGTTATTCTTAAAAAGATTCATTCAATTCAATTCAAATTTTAGCATAATGGCTCCATCAGGGAATAAATAAGATTCATAAATACTTACTTTGATGGTATTATATTACCATTCGGTGAAGATGAAAAAGAACCTATTTGCTGTAGCCCACAAAATAGTGATCAGAGCCTGAAGAAAAAAACCTCCAAACTATACATAGTGAAAAGATGAACTTAGGAACAGTTGTCGCCATTTCACATATGGCATGTGTAAAAAAAAAGAAAAGCATTAATTTTTTTTTTTTTATCACTTCCTTTTGTGGGTTACAAGCAAATAAGTTTTACTGCATCAATGTATAAACAGTACAATCTCGCTATTACATTAATGACGATTTGTGCGCAGGCCGCATCGTCGGCGGGTGAGACGGGCGAGGCCGAAGGCAGTACCAGTGAGTCACAAAAGAGTTCTCCGCAGAACTCTCCCAATAAGACGAGTAATGGTGAGCAAGACAGTTAAATTAGTAGGACAGCAATATTATAACCATTTACACATGGTTATAGGAATTTCCGAATTAACAAATAAAATTTATCATGAAGATTTTATATGACATGCATTGGAAAGAACAAAATGGTTAATTCTCAAACTAAAGCAGCTCTCCATGGCGAAGTCGCCAAGATTCTTCGGCGTCGGGGGTCGTGGGTTCGATTCCCATACGGGTCAACTATTTGTGTTATGCTCAGAGAATTGTTTCACATGGTTGGGTGGGTTTATGTTTGTCCGTGTCAAATTTATGTTTGTAAAACATCCTTACAACACATGATAATGTTATCCTAAAGTAAGGGCAATGTTTTTTTTAAAATAAAAATAATGGTCATTAAAAGATAAATTTAAAAGTTAAGCTACAAGATTACCTTTTAAATTATACACAGTAATTGTATTTATTCCATATTCTCTCTCCTCAGATGTGGCCGCGGGAGATTCTTCTAGTCAAACGGTCGCCGCCCAGGAGGCGGTAGCGGCCAACTAGCGGCACCAGGATCACCATGTCCCCGTTCTTAGACTTTTCTACTACCGCATTACTGTCATTTAGTGTTGTAACAGCGCCGCCATAGGGATGTGACGAAACATTTATTCGTATTATATACACGTAGGTTTAAGTCTTTGGAATTGAAAGATATTTGTTTTGCATGCATTGGTGAACGAGTTTACACGTTTATTATTGTTTTTTTTAAATCTTTTGTTAATATAAACACCAAACCTTCCCCCCCCCCCCCCCCCCATCCCTCTCATTGTTTATTTTGCTTTGCGCGTTTATATGTATAAATTGTTAGATGATAATGTAGATGAGTGCCTTAGCGACTCAACAAATGAGATATAACTTTTGTATGCCCACATTTTGACAGTTGAGCCGTAAATGTTAATGTAATTGCTGTTTTGTACAGAGTATGTATTTGCCGATTTGTTTACGATCGGCACTAAGCTCTTTCTCGTTGGGCGGGTGTTAGATGTTGTTGTGATTTATGGGGACATTGCAAGGGTTTTAATATTTTTAATAACCCAATTCTACAGCATAATTGAAGCAATATTTATTGTTTTTTTTTTTTATTACGAAGATATAGAAGTACAATATAGTACTACGTTTTATTTATTTCAAACATCCTTTTATTTATTTATTTTTTAATGTGTGCAATCACATTGGAACGGATGGACTGATTTTTACATCCGCTATTTTTTTACATTTTTTTTCGTTTCTCTTTTCACACATTGTTACTAGCCTCTACTTTTACGCATACTTCACTTTACTAATATGCTTTAGTCGCATATCACTTTACTTTTGCCATAGATAAAATTTTTACAAGGTTAAGTTTTCTTACCATACTATAAGCTATGTAATGAAAACAGTGTGTACCTATTAACTTACCTCTAATTTAGTTAGTTTTTAACATAGACTGTACATATAATTTAATTTCTTATTTTGTTCAGATCTCTAATAAATATGTAAGTCTATGATTTTGTTTATTTATGCAACCCACCTTTTGTCTATCGAAGAAATTAGACAAATTGAAGAGCAACAAATGGAACTTTAGTTCCATAGCTTTTTAAATTGATCTATCTGATAGATCAATTTAAAAGCTAAGGAACTTCAGGCAATTTTAACGTGATACTATCACGTTAAAATTGCCTGAATTTACAGGTCGCGTAAAAGTTTTCCGCTTGTGTGAAGATTTTATTTTTGTGTGATTATTTCTTGTGAGCAGGGGCTAATCTAATGTTAAAAGATTATCTATGCCCATATGGACATAGATCCCGTTGCGCGGATGCCCGAGTGAGATCTCTCATGACAAGAAATTAACACATTTATAATTCTGCATCGAGTCGGTATCATGTTTAGGCCATGGTACTTACCTAAACTAGCTATTAGTTTCCAGCAAAATCCGCTGCGTCGCCGTAGTACAAATTGTATTGACAAAAATCGCTTTAAAACTACTGAATATTCAAGAGCACTGCTAGTGCGCATTATCCTATGAGCAAACTTAACCTGAAATTGGCTTCAAAACTTTAGCGTGTGTCATAGGAAAATGAAGGTCATTTCTACAATGTATTTAAATATAAAAAATGATGTTCATACATATATATCTATGTAAACTAGCTGGCCCGCGCAAGTACCGGGTACTACGGTAAGTAACAGGTACTCTATTTAACCTAGTAAAAATAACTCGCTGCTAGTACTACCGGTAAATCCAGCCAGAACAAAACAACCCAGCTGATAAATTTATGTTACATCGCCATCTGTTAGAATCTTGTGGAACTCACAGATAATTATAACTATGTCTAAAATCAAATCAAATTTCAATAAAAAAAATATTGCGACTATAAATAAAGATATAAACTGTCCTATCTCTCAAGTTTGATCAAACTGCACATACTATGCAAAATTAGATTAAAATCGGTTCAGTAGTTTAGGAGTTCATCACGGACAAACAATGTGATACGTAATTTTTATATACCTACAAGCTATAAATTAGATTTAGATATCATTTTTATAATATATCGCTTATATTTTTGTATTGACCAATATCCAAGGAGGAAAAATGAATATTAATGGTAACCAAATATGAGGAC